>JALBCR010000585.1:0-301759 GCA_030710515.1 Abscondita cerata | reverse complement strand
TCGTGTACTTCGTTCAGTTACGTATTGCTACTAGATTATCTTCGTGCACTTTCACTTGAGAAGAACAATTTTCTGCATCTATCATTTTCTTTCTTTCACATTTCACCATACGACGATTTTGGCATTATGTATGTTTATACTCTACACTGCCCTGTTGATTTTTTAATTTACCCCTCATTTGTTTCATTTTAAATGTGGTGTACTAATTACAACACTTTTCACCATATCCACACTTCATTCAATTCTAACGTTTCTATTTTCAGTTCCTTGAATTCTTCGAAATTTTCTTGGAGACCAGAGGCGATGTAAGATCTAAGATTTATCTTAGGGCACTTACATTTGAAGAATAATTTTCTGTATCTTTCATTTTTCTTTCCACTTATTCATTATCATACGACGATTTCGGCAATATTTTTATTATCAAGATATCTATAGAAATTAATCTTGAATCCTTCTGGTTGCTAAGTACTACCGTATACTATACTTCACATTGCCCTTTGATCTTTAAATTTACTTCTCACTTGCAGCATTTTCACCACAACCACCCTTCATTCACTTCACGGTTTTATTCCCAGTTTTGTTGAATTCTTCGGAATTTTTTTTCTTGGAATCCGAGGCGATGTAGGAAACTAGATTATCTTCGGGCACTTTCATTGAGAAGAACAATTTTCTGCATCTTTCATTTTTTCTTTCCACTTATTCGTATACGACGATTTCGGCATTAAGTTTTCATTATCAAAGAGATTTTTAGGAGTGATGGTTTAACTTTAAATTTACTCTTCATTTGTTTCATTTACAATATGGTGTTGTAATCAGAGCACTTTTTCGCAAACCACCCCTGATTAATTTCATGTTTCTATTCAGAGTTTTTGAATTCTTCGGAAATTTTTCTTGGACATTCGAGGAGGTGAGGAAACTAGTTATATCCGGACTTACGAAGAATTTCTGTATCTTTCAATTTCTTCCTTCTACTTTTTCATTATCATACTACGATTTTGGCATTATGTTTACATTATCAAAGAGATCTTTAAGTGTCTTGAATCTCCTAGTTTATAAATTACTATCCAAGTATGCTATACTTCACATTGCTTTGATGATCTTTAAATTTGCTTCTCATTTGCAGCACTTTTCACCACATCCTATACTTCAGTTACTTCACGGTTCTATTCCCAGTTTTGTTGAATTCTTCGGAATTTTTTTCTTGAGATCCGAGGCGATGTAGGAAACTAGATTATCTTCGGGCACTTTCATTTGAGAAGAACAATTTTCTGCATCTTTTAATTTTTTTTCTTTCCACTTATTCATTATCATACGACGATTTCGGCATTAAGTTTTCATTATCAAGAGGTTTTTAAGTGATGGTTGAACTTTAAATTTATCCCTCATTTGTTTCATTTTCAATATGGTGTTGTAATCAAAGCACTTTCACCAAACCCACCCCTGATTCATTTCATGTTTCTATTCCAGGGTTTTTGAATTCCCGAAATATTTTTCTTGGACATCTGAGGCGGTGAGGAAACTTCGATTATATCCGGACACTTCCACTACGAAGAACAATTTTCTGCATCTTTCAATTTCTTGCCTTCTACTTTTTCATTATCATACTACGATTTTGGCATTATGTTTACATTATCAAAGAGATCTATAGAAGTGTCTTGAATCCTTCTGTTGCTAAATTACTACCCAAGTATACTATACTTCACATTGCCCTGTGATCTTTAAATTTACTTCTCATTTGCAGCACTTTTCACCACATCCATCCTTCATTCACTTCATGGTTTTATTTCCATTTTTGTTGAATTCTTTGAATTTTTCTCTTGGAGATCGAAGCGATGTAGGAGTTGAGAAGAACTTTCTTTTCACTTGATACTTCTTCTATTTCATAGATCTTTAATGAACACGTCTCTAAACTGACGCTTATCAGTCTTTTCGAAACATGGTTGGATTTGTAGTGAAACCTTCTTGCTCTGAAAGTCTTTGGATAGGAGAGGCTTTCCGAGACACATTCTGACAAAACTACCTTATTTGCTATTATTTGGATTATTTGGTTATTGGTGATGCTAAGATTTATTTCTAAAACATTTTTCGCCTGTTATGAAAATTTGCAGCTACATTAAAGTCAAAATTTGTTTCTAAGCTCGTATGCTTGATGTATGACTACAGATTTCTAAATGTCGTGGGTTTTGATAAAAATCCATCGTGTTTCTATGACGAGCAATACCGTTTATCTTTTAGCATTTTTTAATTTTTTTGCGGATTCACGTTCGAACCACCGCTACTGTATATAATATGAGCATCAATTTGGTGAAACACGTATACGTAGGTGCGTTTATCATTGGCCTATGTTTTTGGTTGGCATGAATTTTTTATGTTTGCATTCATTTAATATTTGTATTTGAACAAACGCATTTGAAAACCAAAACTACGCTCTGAATACACACTAAAAATTCATAAAGAAAGATGAGCTTATGTTAAAATGTTTTCCCATCCACTATAGGTGAAAAACTTGATCATATTATGAGAAAATGTAAATAAATGGAGCCACTGTCAGATGATTATCACGATAATTATCAACAAGTTGAATACTTGGTCATTACATCGTTCATCCACGAATGCTGATGTGAAAATGTCTTAAGATTTATAATTCCGTGTTAGTTAATAGCTCTTTGAAATTAAACATCTCGCATCACCATTTTAGATTTCACACAATACATCAACGAACACGGTAGTTAGAAATAGTTATTAAAAGTCACTTTATTATACAATTTGCAGTTTACAGGCGACAGTTAAGAGTTTTCGAACAAGCACAATAGCGTCCTCGTAAATTTAAAGATTTGATAATATATGAATTTAGTAATAAAAAGGATTGTTTAAACCAGAAAATCCTACACTTTACAACCGTTTTATGTATAAAATTAACTTCAAACTCGGTCAAAGTAAAATATAAACGAACATCAGTTCATTTTAGTGTTATGTGACTTATTTCATTATGTAAGTAAAAGTAAGTAAAAACACAATAAAAAAACAGTTCTGCCGAGAAAACGGAAGCCGTCATTAAAGAAATTGATTAGCTTATTTAATTAATTAACAGCTATCTTGTAGACGTATCATTTACACTCGGTTGAATTTCATTGCTAAATTATAATAACTTGATGATTCATGATGCAGTTTTACTCGGATTACGTTTTAAACTGCAATATTTTCATCACGAAATTAATTGGTTTTAAAAATTTAGAGCAACGCGTTGTTAGGACGCGTTTCATTCAATAATTTATAATTTTAATTATTAAGACGCTTGTTATTTTTATTATGTATGAGGGTTCAAAGCTTACATCAATATACCCAGTTTATGGTTATTTAAAATTTTCGTTTACGTATATTACATCAAAAATGAACCTTCAATATTGTACTGCTATAACAATATTCTAAAGATGACTGACGATTAATTGAACAAATGTATTTATTTTGCTTATTAATTGATCATAACTATCGTTAACGTTTTGTAAAATAAATTAAATGTTATTAAACAAAAGTTGAAAATTACATTTCTATAATTATTGAAACTATACTTTTTACAATGACAAAATCTTTAGTAGAAACAATACTCTGTAAGCATGATTATCTCAAAAACTACTTAATAAAACTTGATATTTGGTTTGCATTAAAGCGACTTTGTCGACAGATTTGTAAACGCAGAAGATCACTCGACAACCTTTTCGTCCTTTTGACCTCTTCAGGAGTGAAAACCTTCAGTAAATTAACTATTGGTACAACTGCGCTTCTGACCTCCCGATGTCCCGGGTGTTTCACTAAAAATTTTAATATGACACACTTTTGATAATTCTATTGGGCAAAGAAATTTAATGCATAATTGGATCATGATCTTATTATTTATGTAGATTATACACACCTATAACTTGTGTTTAAAATTTGAATAGAAGCCGTATAATTATTCATGATTTCAACACGTTTTGGTAGAAAATATATAGTATAAGTAAGTTTTCTTGACCAAAAACATGAACTTTAGAAAATTAGGGTGTCATAACAAAAATGCTTTATTATGTTTGGGTTTTTTGAAATTCTTGGAAAATGACTTCAAACACAGAATCCACCGTTTTAGAAAATGTGTGTACAAAATGTATCCGAAAAACTTTTGTAAAAATTTTTGTTGATATTATTTTCTCTCCACGATTATTTTCTACATCCAAATCTTAACCGCCTTTGTAAGCTTTGTTGTGATCTCGCTGTTTACCAAAGTTCCAATAAAGGAATGTCTTTATGTCGTGGCCAAAATCCTCCCTTCTTCTTCCCTTTGTTTTGCGGAAAGGAAAGTTCTTCGAATAAAGTGGGATGGAATGGTAATGGTAAGTCTACTGACTCCGGTGAGTGCCTAATATGTTCATGGAGAATTTTGAAAACAAAACCAGCGACATGGTTCTTAACCAGTTTCTTCGACACCTGAACAGCCCACACCCCAATATCCAGTTTACCAAGGGGCAGAAGATGAATAATAACTGACTTTCTTCGATGTGCTGATGAAAAAACGAGGAAATAAACGGTGTACAAAAAATCTAAATACATGGACAGGTATCTGCATGCGTTATTGCCATAAGTACGAAATAATCAAGACCTTGACGTAACGAGCTCGAAGGATTTGTGGACCAGAGCATCTTCATGCGAAACAATGAGATCAATATACCGGAATCCGAGAGGCGACCCACTACTTCATAGGAAGAATTCTAAAGAGGCAAGACATCCAAACTATCTTTAAACCAACCAAGAAGATTCAGCACACCATAAGATCCAACAAGGGAACAAACGAGACCCTCTCGGCAGCATAAGAGTTTAACGTATACCTTACAAGGTATCTGCCATCAACCACCATCAAGAGATCACGATGGGAACGATGTTTAAAACATTGAGCAAACTGTCGTCTGGGACACACCAAAAAGTCAACGGTAGCCGAACATGCGCTTAGCAATGGGAATCACAAGAAACTTGTCGAGAGCTCTAAGTTACTAGCAACGGCTAACGATTACTATAACAGATTGTTAGGGAGGCCATAGAGATCCAGAAAACAGAAAGGAAGGAAAGGTCTTGAACACCCGAACGGCAACTCACGAAAACTAGGATTCGACCTGCGGAATGCAAGCCCCGCTCCTTTGAGGTACAGCAAGCGACCACATCAGTCTACTTTCAAAATTGGAGATGATGGTGCACTTGCGTTAGTAAAACGTTAAGAAGAAACTCCAAACCGTACGGCCTTTAGGCCTGAATCTAAACAACACTAGTGTTTTTGGGTTCATTTTGTGTATAAAATACCAAAAAACAATCGATCACTTGATTTTAAAAACATTTTCTCAATTGTTTGTTAGTCTTTTTGTTTGTTTGTTTGTTATCGACGTTCTCTTAACGGAAAAAATTCAAAAGTAAGAAGTTTTTAATTTGAACACGCATTATATCTTTTGTATTGTATAAAAAATATGTTTGTTACTTCTTCTGTCACTTTTTGAAAGAATTGACTCATTTGATCGATTAAGATCATATTTTGTTTGTTTTACGGATCATGATCATATACGTCACCTATTGAGAAGGGCAGAACAACGTCAGCCGGTCTTATATTCAACTTAACAGGTATATTAATACAACAGAAAAAGACAAGAAACAACAGAGCACACTGATGCAACTCTTGATGACTGTTTTGGTAGAAACACTGAATCTTATCATCGCACCAAAAGCATTCGCAAAGAAACACATCGTCATCGATGTAGAAAGTGACAACCTTCACAACGCTTCCCTACCCGGAACACTGAGATCTGAAAGCTACAACATCTTACATGGATTAGTAATCAGAGTGGAACCACATCTTTATCGACAAAACCCATATGGACTCTCATAGTAGACAGAGACCTGCTGATGGATTCACACTGGCTTCTTTCGGTTCTGTTAACGGAATTTGGTAGTGGGGGGTTCTTAAAAATCCTAGCTTGAGTGACTATCCTCTCCGGTCGATCGAATCTTGTGAATAGTCTTTTTTAACCAACCGTTTTTAAAATCGCGAGCTGTAGACTGTTAAGTTTGTGTGATGCTGGAGAGTATCATGTGGTCATCAGAGAGCCAGACCCGAACTTCCGCCTGACTTAAATATGAAAGCATTAAACTCTTGGAAGTAGCTTTTCTCTGAATCATTAACCTGTAATGTAAAGATAAAAATTAGTAGAACCCCTTTCTGGCAGTGAGAGAACCTGGGGCCCAAATAGGTTGGGGAAACGAGTTTCGCGATTAAAAAAATGATGACTAGTACAGTTTATTTTTATTACTCCTCTAGATTCGTGGGATTTATTATTTGACAATTTTTGGCCATTCGGTTTCTGTTTTCTATTCGACCTCGTCTCAAAATTTCATCATTGTCCTCTATATTATGCGGGTCTTGTCCACATCCGGTAAGTTACTGTTAATTATACTGACAGTACGTCGTGGATGAAGGGTTCGTGCATATTTTGAATCATACCCAGACATTCTGAGTTTGTTCGTAGAGTTTCGACAATCTTATACGAGTTAAATATAAAATGGTACGTAGTACAAGTTTTTGTGGCGTTGTACGAGGTGAGTCAAATGAAAGTGGGTCTATTGCGAATATATGGCAAAAAGAGTACTTTTCTGAAGTAGTTTTCGTCAACATTGAAATATTTGTCCTATTGACAAACGTGATTCCGTCTCATAAAACTCCTTGAATAGTTGTGGCACCACTTAATCAAGATGATCATGAATTATGGTGCGAACTAAACCACGCTCTGCCAGTTCATCGATGCTTGTTCTCCGTTCTTATCTATTAATCAGTTCTTCAACCCTGTACAATTGTGTCGGGGGTGATTACAAAGGTGGCTTTGACTCGTTCTTGGATTGTCTTTACAACTTTCAGGTCATTCTATGAACCGTTGCTCAACGCTTTACAGTGGCCAATGAGATGCAATGTTCACCGTAGACGGCAGTCATACGTCGATTAATTTCTTGTTGGAAAATACATTCAGCTGTCAAAAAACTTTGACCACGTCTCGCTGTTCCTCTTTCGGGCGTCCTTATGTCCGCTACCGTCTTCAACTCAGTGTAAGGCGCTTTAAGAACTTTAACCTTACATTTTTGCCTTAATTTGATTCGCCCTCGTACTTCCTAAAATTGATGTAAGAGTCCATTCCAGAAAACAATTCCTTTTGCATTACCGTAACAGCGTCCCTGATATCAGACAGACTCGTTGGCTTCAACGTGATATTAGATTTGTGGCTGCAGCATGGTGTCTTTGTACATTTCCTTCTGAAGTTTCTGTTGCAGTTTCAGTTTTATTCTTCGACTGAAATAGTATAATTTTTCAATAGACTTTAACGGCTACAAACGTTCTTAGTTGTAGAGGTTTCATCTAACTTCAATAAATACGACAATAAACAATTCCTGGTTTCAGTCTAATTTTTATCATCGAATATAATCTATAGCTATTTTCATGTAAATAAACTAATTCATCAAACATGTCGTTTTGATAAAATAATACAAAGCTAATTTAAGCACTGTTTGTGTGGTCTTGCTTGTATATGTAGAGTCCGTCGAGGTTGGATTCGTAAGAAATGTTGGAATGATTGGTTCACATTTCTGTGTCCTCAGAATGTGAGTTTATACCCTAGCAAATAATTTCAGTATAGGACTTCTTTTTTTATCGTTGTTGATGTTGACGTTAATTACTTTTAAATGAGACTTCTACAGATCGTTTATTATAGACTAGCATTGATACCCGGCGTTGTCCCGGTTACGCAGGCTCATCTGAGCCTACTTTTAATAGTCCCGTAAAATTTTGGTCGAGTAAGTAAATTTTTAATTCTGGGGATGCTCTATTTGGGCGGCTATAAGTAACAAACAGACAGACGGACACACAATCCCTATATTAATATAGATGTTTTTGTAAAAACATTAATTTTGTTATTAAATGTTATTAATTTTAACAAAAAAACAGAAACCTTTTGCGAGATTCGACCGAACACCTCGCGTTCGAAAGAACGGAGATTCAATACGCTGCTATCTCTGTGGACCTTTTATTTTCATTAATGGGATACGTTATTAAATATAATTTAATTAATTACAAACAATTTAAAAAAAATGTTTAAATTTGATAAATTTATCGATTTAGTATGTTTACCTCTATTTAACAAACATTGTAAAATTTTGGTAATAGCTTTATTTACCGTTTAGAAGTTTATCCCGATTTAAAATTACAAAAAGTGGTACTTAAGGCCGTAATGCGTTTAAAAATTTTTTGACTTATAATTTTAGGTTTTACGCAAAGTTTTTAACGAAAATTAAAGACCTGTATTTTCCGATCGTGAATGTGTTTTAAAATTTCAATAAGATTATAATGAAAACGATTTTGAAAAATATCGGTTATCATCATGTTGTTCATATTCAACGTGATTTTCATCAATGGGAGACCCTATATTAACTTTTCGAGCTATATCCGAAACCGCCGAGAAAACTTAATTCAGCAAAAGTCAGGAAGAAGTTGGACTTAGCCTATGTTACTCCCCCGTAAAATTTTGGTCATGTAAGTCAATTTTCAGCCCTGGGATGCTCCGTTTGGACGGCCATAGGTAACAAATAGGCACACAGACACACAATCACTCTATTAATACAGATATGATTAGCTGTACTTTTCAAATCCCCATCTTATCTTGCGATATGCAAAGGCCGTCTTTATTCTTGATCAAGTGAGAGGGATACGAGAACTTTTGAACTGATCCTTTGGTCCCAAGGATTTGAAACCGGAGCTGATATTTTGTGTACTTATCTACATCTTTATCTAAAAAAAAAAGGAAACTTGTGACACTGCCGATTCCAGAACCCGGGAAGAAACAACTTTTACGTTTTTATATCATTTATTCAACATTATTCAACAATAGCATCAAGGATATTGATTTTTCTCATTTTTTTGACCTAGACCTAGACCTAAGCACAAATAATTTTCCGTGAACACGATATCTAAAAACATAACAAAAACACAAGTTGGTACTTTTGGGTTATGCGTATGGTTGTGATGTGAACATCTGTAACACGTCAATTATTTTTATTTTGTTATTATTATTATTATTTATTTGTAATAATTTTATTTCTTTTTCTCAATTCCTTTTCCGATTTTCTGTCATTTTTTTCTTTTAGGGATCATTTAGTTGTAATTCTTTAATATGTCTTTTCATTTTCCCTTTATTTTGTTTCGTCTCTTATAATTTTTCGGGTTATACTTTTTATTATGTATGTGTATTTTTAAAGTTTTCAATCTTCTATAAAATATTTTTCTCCAAAGGATCTTCTTTCGTAATTTTAGTAATTTTTTACTTTTCTCGTTTTCATCCGTTGTATTTGTCTTCTGTCTTGTCTATTAGATAACTTCTTCATGCCTTTTCTTTATCGATATTTTTGTGTTTCAATTTCCTCTGTTCCTCTTTGTTTCTTTTACGAGTGTATAGTAAACTAGTTCTACTTCTCTAATAGTTTTTTATTTACTATTATTAAAAGTATTTCCAGATTATATTATATCAAAATTCATTCTCTTTCATCATGTATTCACAATTACTATTGTTTTCTTCGCGTTCACAATCGCGTGAATTGAATATAAACGCTTTATAATTTATATCAACTCGCATTAAGTGGCAACTCATAACTGTTCCCAAGAACCACATGAAAACCCTTTTATAGAAGCCACAATAGTTCTAGCTAGAATACTTGGAAGAATGTTCTAATCGTTCTGGAATCGTCGATCATTCTTACTCGTTCTCATGGCTCCAGTCGCAACATTATTTTGGTGGATTTTGGTATTTATTTAATTTAGAAATATGTTCTCATTCGTATGTTGCGACCATTTTAATGTTGGCAGCTTATGTCGATATAGTCCAGTAACCCTGGAATAAGGAATTTGCAGACTGTTCGCCTTCCTGCAAAAATTGTTGAAATCGCTTCGGAATAATAATGTAGGAATGGGAAAAATAATTTTGTTTAAAAGTAAGCGCCGCTTCAAAAGTTATTAACTGATTTTATTGTCTATTCTCTATCTATCTTTTTTTCTAAGACTTTTTTGTTTAGTGATCAATTTTCCACGAAATAGTAAATTAAAAACTTTTAAATTTATTATTAATTACAGTGAAAAACTTTTTCTAATCTCTCTCAGTTTTATATGTATTGGTGATTTTCAATAATAATACGTGCAAAAAACCAAAAACTAAACAAAATAAGACGTGTTCCGTTTTCAAAATAGTTATTAGTTTTGTTATAATAATTTTTTAACAATGAAACTTTACGAAATTATTTTACAGCAATATCCTTTCAATAAATTTAAGAATGTAGTAATTATTTATCGTTTTCATAAAAAAGCAAATATATTTTGCAATTTTAGTCACTTTTGAAAAAAATGAGGTTTTGATATAAACAATTGAAAATATTATAGTCTGATGCTTTTTCGAAAAGGGTTTGAGTGTTTAGTTTGTTCTTGCTATATTTTATTATACCTTAAATTTTCAAACTCTATAAAATGGTTTCTAACAAACGATGTGTTTATAATTACAATGATATGTTTAAATTACTTTCAATAAAACTCAATCGTATTTTTTTTTGTCAGCAAAATCCACGTTAGTAACACTATAGTTATGGAAGCGGTATATTCTAAAACTAGTTTTAAATCTTTTATGTATTTCATACAAACTCAGTACCGCTTATATGTAAAATAAATGAACTATTCCAATTTATTACTTCGCTTCGTTTCTGGACAGACTTTAGGCAATATTACGTAGCAAATGAAATACAATAAGTGGAAATCTATTCGTATTCAAAAAACGTAAATTAAAAAAAGATATCATTTGTTTATTTAGAAGCAGAGATAGAAACAACTTACATTGTTATTGTTTATTCGGTAACTAAAAATATTGTGATCTCAAAAATTGTCACATTGTTTTCGATATATTAGCAATCAAGCTACAATAGTTTAAGAAGCTTAGGATTAGTAGCTTTTACAAATAGCAACAATAGTTCTCGACGGGTTGCGCAACGTCATTCGGAGCACCGCACTCAAGCGCACAGTTGGCGACGCTTATGAAAATATCATTTAATTCGCATTTTCTTAATTGATTTATTAATTTGACAAAGTTGAATGTGATTTTATTATTTAATTATAATATTTATTGTATCTTATGCTTAATATGCAATTAAATATAATAATATGTTTTGACATTAATGTCCCAAAAAATTACGGCAAAAAAAGTAAATTAATGTAAATTTTTTTTTAGACTCATTTTACAGTAAACAACATAATATAATATTTATCTTCATTGAATAAATGTATTTAAAAAAATTTATTAATTCAAAAATCCTCCAATAGAAAAAGTGTACATTGTTTTAAGTATAAAATAATTATTTTGCAGTACACTTGCGTATTTGTTAATATAATGTTATTAGCAGTATTTATCTGTTAACTTATTTCAAACAGAAATACAATAAAAAAGACCAATAAGTAAGCATCGGCTGAAGCGCTTGAGAGTTGTGCTACGAATCACGTTGCGCTACCGCCGAGGCTATGTTGCTATTTTTTTTAAAACTACTAATCTAAGCTTCTTAAACTTGCTAATATTATATCAGAGACAATGGACACATTTTTTTAGATCCCCAAATTTTATAGTTACCGAATAAACAATAACAATCTAAAATGTTTATTTCTCCTCGAAGAAGAACGAATCATTCAAATGAAAAATATAGGAGAAAATATTTCCCTATCACCATAAACTGTTTATATCTCGGTTTTTAAATAAACATATTAAATCTTTTTTTGAATTTACATTTTTTAATGGGATCGATTCCTACTCATTCTATATCATTTGCTTCATAATCTTTATGGAAATGGTAAATAATTACTATATTCTTAAATTCACCGAAAATATATTTCTGTAAAATAATTTCGAAACTAGCTATAAGGCTTCAAAGTTTCATTGTTATACAATTATTATAACAAAACTAATAATTATTTTGAAAAAAAAGCACGTCTCATCTTTGTTTTTGGTTTTTGGTCAACTTTAATTGCACATATTATTATTGAAGTTCACCAATAGAACTGTGAGACAATAGAATCGATGAAAAAAATTTTTTTGCAGTTTTCACTGTAATTAATAAAAATTAAAAAAAATTTACAATTTTAAATATACTATTTTGTAGAAAAATTAAATTTTTTCTCTAAAACTTACAGAAAAAAAGATACTAGTGATTAAAGCCTGTCGATTGACAAATTTTAATGCATGAATTTAATAATGCTAGACCTATGGCAGATGGAGACGCCCCTGGCTCGCCGCTCAATGGAAATTTCCGGTTTTCCCGTTGGTTTGAAGACCAAGACCCATCGGCATGCCGAATTTCAAGTCTCTATGACGTCTGGAAGTACCCGTTTAATTTCGGAGACAGACATGAAAAAAATATGCGTTTTATTATATAGGATAAAATCCGCGGTAAATTTTTAATAAGTTGTTAATAACTTTTAAAGCCTACGTTCCCCATTCTTACGAGGATAAATTGAAAAGTCTCTGGCCTAGCCTAGACCTAGATAAGGTCCAAATTTAGCCGTTGTTTTTGTGGCTGTGGTATAACAAAATTTCTGTCAAATAATATTTGTATGACATACTGTCAAAGTTGCTACAATGGAGCCAGTTTGAAATGCGTACCGTCGTTAAATATTAAGGGTTTATCCCCAAAAGAAATAAACACCGAGCTAGAAGGCACAGTGCGTACTCCACGATTAAAACTTGCGTTGAAGACTTTAAACGTGATCGCAAGCGCACAGAAGATGCGCCGCATTCAGGAAGGCCAAAAACAACCACTACAACAGAAATTGTTGAAAAAGTCCATAAAGTTGTGTTGAATGACTGGCGATTGAAAGCAATGGAGATAGCGGATACTGTGGACATTTTAACAAAGCGAACATATTATGTCCTAACCTAAGTTTTAGGCATGAGAAAGCTATCCGCGCGATGGATGCCTCGACTGCTGACACTGGAGCAAAAGCTGATGCGCAAAACTGTTTCGGAAGAGAGTTTGGATGCAATAGAGTAGATTTATTACAATGGATGAGACGTGGACTCATCACTATACACCAGAAACTAAGCAGCAATCGAAACAGTGTACCTGCTCTGAAAAAGGCCAAAACAGTTCCGTCGTCGGAAAAGTTTTGGCATTAGTTTTTGCGATGTCAAAGGCATCCTTTTCGTGGATTCTTTTAAAAAGGTGAAACAATTAACGGAGCATACTATGCAACCCTACTTGTTAAGCTAAAGACAAAATTCAAGAAAGCGACCCGGATTAGCAAAGAAAAAAATTTTGTTTCACCAGGATAATGCGCCCTGCAAGAAAGATTGCTGGCAACAAATGAGTATTTTGACCAGTTGGACAAAATGGCTTATAAGGAATAAGAGCACTTGAACATAGGTGGAGCAAGTGCATCGCATAACAGGGATTACGTTGAAAAATAAAATTATTATTCATGCGATAAAATAATCAATTCTAAGGAAGGAATAAATAAAATTAGAATCCCTAGGCAATTGACAATTAAAATTTTGATTATCAACAAGTTGTCATAAGTTTTACTAATAAAAGTTTTCCGGAGGTTAAAGTAGAATGTTCAGCCAAACTTCCGACGAACATAAATATTTAAATACCCGATGGGTTCATTTAATAATTTATTGATATTCGCGACTAGTCCAGTTCGTAAAACAAGCATAAATAAATTAATTCCAGTAGCTTATTATAATTTTACTGTTGGATCGTGAGCCGCAATAAATTTTTCCATGTCAATCAAGGATTAAAGTGGAAAATGGCACGTATAATAAGGACAAAGCGCCCTAACCGAAACAATCAGATTTTTAAATTTGAATATAACAACAACATTAATTGTGACGATAGGTATTGCGTAAATCGTAAATACGTGCAATCCTTTACGACACACTGCCCTGAAAATTATAAGCAGCTGAAATTTTTTGCGAGTTTCTGGAGAAGACATAACCACAATACGAATTCGAACTAGTTCAAATCAATTCCATTATAATGCGACCGATATAAATCTTTAGTCGTGTTCCTTCAAGCCGATCAGGAATTTTACACGAAACCTGTCTTGTATTAAGGATCATGGCACGATACAAGTTTATAAACTTTCGATCATTACCTTTTTCGATTAAAAAGTTAACGTTTACACCCTTCAATAAATCAAAATGTTTTTGTTATCAAAATTTCAACCTCGATATATGTATTTTAGAAATATTCAGGGATGGACTAATTTTTAACTCGTCGTTTATCCTTCGTGTCAAGGTGCATTATGCGGCGCCGTCTCTTTCTTCCTCGAATGCCAGACAAATAAAGATTTGCGCTGCACTAGAACTCGACCTTTCCCAATATATGTGTACTCATAGACAACCTTCACTTCAGCATTTTAAATTGTTCTCAGATTCATCATTTTTATCTAAAATCTGGAAGTTTGCCAAAACGACTTCAGTTGCATACTCTATTTTAAGAACCACGTGATTGCATGTAAGTTCAAATTAGGACAGAAACTCCTACACGCGTCTGTCTTTCATTGAGTAAACGCTCAGACCAAATCTGGGAAGACGTTCCCTTTAATTCAATCATGTGTAATTTTAATTAATTTAAAATTGTTAAGGCTACACTCGTCGAAAACTAGAATTGAAAATTTCTTAATAGATGCGACAGTTGACAGTTAACAGCACGAATGTGGCAGAGAACACACAGAACGACGCCTGCGGTAGTTCTAGCCGAATGATTAGACCTCAGTTTCAGCTCCCTTTAAAGATAAGCGAAATGAAGATAATATAACAGAGCGAAACGTTTTTAATAGTGAGATCGTTTTAATTTTTTATTCAGATAAAAATAGAGATATTTTCATTAATGAAATTATTTATCTTTACATCACCTTTCCCGATTCTGTCAAACACATAAAGAGATATATCTCGTATTTGTGCAATTAATTTTTCTTATGTCAGCAAAAATATTTATCTTAAGTCATTGAGAATAAAACACCAAACTGCTTTAGTTTCAATTTTGTACTTCTACAGGTTTTCAGGAATTTAAAATTAAAATAAGAGAGATTGGATTATATTAAAATAGAACCTTCTCCAAATAGAGTGGTCAATTTTTGAATAAGGGTTATGTGACAGAGTTTCCACAAAATGCATGGTTTGCGAATAATCAATATCTTGTCTAGCCCCGCCCAAATCGAAATCATGTATGTTAATACAGAAGTACGAATATGAAATCTCAAAACGAACCGAGTAGTGGTCTAACTTTGATAGTTGACGAACTCAATATACTCAATTGTACTAGTCCATTACAGTAGCGGAAATCATCTACTAGTTGGGAACATTTGGAGGAGAACTTGACTTTGAATGGATACAGATATTTAAATACAATGCATGAATATAGTTTTGTTACATTCCTCTAAGGATGGACACTATGGAAAATCCAGAAGTCACTCTGGAAAGTCGGGGAAAAAAAATGAATCTCTCACAATCCCAAGGATTGTAAAATGAGAATCTATAGTCATACTATAAATTTAGTTCAGCGAACAAGTTCTTTCAGGAGTCAGAAACAATCATTTATTTCATCTCTTGATGTAGTAGAATTGAGGTTTCTTGTATTAGAAGGATATTGTTGCCAGAAACATTAAAATTTGATGAACTTGCTAGAGTCTAAATTGATCATTTGAAACCAAAATGAAAATTGGAATTTCAGATATTTATTACCGAAAGCTGAAACCTACGGGAGACCATCACTGCTTTTTGTCCGAGATAAGAAAGCTCGCTGTCTCACAAATTAGAAAATTTTTTGCCCGATTAATTTGTTGTTGAAGAGCTGAGTCGAAAAACCTGGATTATGATCTAATTTTCAAAAAAGCAGAAGCATCAAAAATCAGTTGAATCCAGCAGTAATAGTAAGACAAAATTGCTACCAACAATTAAAGTCAAATCGTGCTCATTCGAAAGAATGTTTAGTCTTAAAAATAAAGTGGCTGTCAAAATTCAATTTCAAGTCAGAGTCTATCAGCAAGACCCTCTATAAGGGTATCTTATTCAATGAGAAGATAATGCCACCGTGGAATTGGATACTGAAGCAGGTCGCAGGTATTTAGAAAACCATAGGATCACCCAAATCATGGTTGGTCACATCAGCATGTAATGCAAGTTACAAGTCATTTTTCGAACCTGATCTTCTTCATAAATCACAAATGGAATTGTCAAGAATAAAAGTAGTGTTCCCAAGCAAATAAAGTTGTAGCTGATGATGAACTCTTAAAAGTTTTATAAATTCTACCCTATTTATTAAGCAATCCATGATGAAGTTGCAGCAATTCAGCATCTGTCTTCACATCCATAAGTCAATCTGGTCATACACATCTTTTGGTAGAATTTAAAAAAAACTGTCTTTAAACTGGGTCAAGAGAATCATTATATTTAGAATTGAATGGAGTTGATGCCGTCAGTGTTAACGTAATTATGTAAAAAGCTTCAATACAATAGTTATGTGACTTTGAGTTATTATATCATCATCGTCTAATCCATAGACAAAATATTACATGGAGAACCGAAAACAGAATCCTATGTCAATGATTGGATTGCATCGGGAAAATCTTCAATATTCGCATCTCAATGTCTTAGGTTCAGTGACTCGTTCTTAAGGAATACGCCCAGATCCAAAGAAGATATTTTCTCAATAAAGAATCAGAAAATGAGTGTCGCTTGTGAAATATCATTAGTCTGTATCTAACTCAGAAACGAAGATGGGAACTGATCAAGAAAATGTCGAAAAAATTGGTTTTTAAAACTTTTCTGAAAAACCTGTTGCCTTTGTCTCAAATCAGTTGGGAAAAACTGCTTTCGAGTAAAGTGAATCGTTTTGATTTGACAAAACGGACCATAAGCCACTTCTCGTCCTTTCCGGAATCAAACACGAATTTCTAATTGAGCGGATTTAAATAGGTGCACATTTACTGTTGCAATTACTTCGTCTATCCTTTTTTGATCAAACTGAACGCAAGTGTCAAACAATTATTGAATTAAAAGAATTTTGGAATTTGGAATTTTGGGCAGAATGGCCATCTGTTTCAATTTACAGTCCATTATGTGGAAAATTTGTGTCGTCTTTCAAGTCGTCCTCAAAGGATCGTGTCACCGTCGAATTGTCAGAATAGTGTTACCTCATCACTTCGTTTTGGTTTTTTTTGACTTGATTCTATCTCTATAAGAGCGAAAGGAAACTGAATAATTGTTAAAACGACGACCATATTCTGATGAAATTCTCTATATTTTTCACTTCCTTACAATGATTCCCTAAAGGATTCTTTTTCTATCTTCTCACAGTGTATCTATATTTCCAACAAAAATTTTGTAGTTTTCCCCACAATTCCGTCGAAACGTTTACAAGTTTCCTTCCTCATGAAGAAGAATTAAAAATTTCACCAAGTGTTTTCTCAGTTTATTATCCCTATTACTGGTATGGGATTATTTTATAATTCTATTTTTACAATCGTGTTTTTGTGCCTCAAGTCCCTGTTTAGAGACTCTCCTTGGATTTCTGTACATACATACTTTTCCCTTGTGAATGTACCAGAGTGATCATATAGTGAGGACTCTGTCAACACTTACATCACTAATTTATGTCATTGGACGCGTTTAACCAATTTGGTGACGTATTAACAGAGAGATATAAACTGTTTTCACTTTAAATTGCTTAGGTTTAATTTAAGTGCTGTAAATTAGTTGTCATACCACTTTATTGATTGTTAGTTAAAAAATGGGTTTTTTGGACAGGGCTTATGTGATTCCCTTGACCGATAGTGTCAAGTTCGTTCCTTCAGTTTTTCAACTCGGTTTCCTTTTGAAGCATAGAAGATTAAATTTGAAAAAAAAAATTGTTCGTAAATTGAAATGTATTTTGAGGTTTGATTATTTTGACACTTTGAATGTTGATTTATATGATCAAAATTATTTGATTTAAGCGTGTCGTTTAAATCTATTGATTTATTGTTTATAATGAGTAATGCTTTCTAGCATTAAAAATTGATTTCGCCAATTGATTTCTAATTTTCCAATCGATTTCTTAACGTACTAAATTTAAGTTGTTTAGTGGATGTTTTGAGTTTGTTTTAATCTGTTCTTTTTTTATAAACATGATAATTACGTATCACTGCCTTCTGAACTACATTTTATAAAAAGTTAAGGAAATTTTAATTTCTTTTTAATTTCCATTACAATTAAAGCTTTTTAACTTAAAAAATTGATTAATTTGAACTATCGACCTAATGATTTTTTAAGTAAAGCTTCTTTTTGTTTCTTGAATAGTTTTTGGTATTTAAGTTTTGGCCTTATCAGCTTTCAAGAATTTAAAATTCTTTGATTTCGGCCAATCCTTTTCTTAATGTTGCAAACGATTTTTTAACTAACTTAGTTTTAGTTCTTTTTGAGGATTTTTGAGCTTTTTTTTTAATCAAAGCTTTCTAAGATCAAAAAATTAATTCATTAGAGCTGTTGACCAAATTGATTTTTAATTAAAGCTTATTGCAATCAAACTTTCTAAGGTTAAATAATGATTCATTTGAGCGCTATTGACCAAATAGATTCCCGTTTAGGCCAGGCGTTTCTTTTGAGTTTTTTATTTGTTTTTCTTTGTATAAACGTGACAATTATTTATCACAGCTTTGTGAGATTTAATTTTTTTAATTTAAAAAGTTTGTTATTTATAATAATGATAATCGTTAAACTGCAAAATTGAGAGTTTTAATCCAAGCTTTCTAAGATATAAAATTGATTAATTAGAGCTATTGGCTTTATCAATTTTTAATTAAACTACTCCTGGTTTCTTGAATACTTATCAGCTTTCTAGAATTAAAAATTCTTTGTTTTCGGCTCATTTTACTTAATTTTACAAACGATTTTTAACGAATCAGTTTAAGTTCTTTTGAGGATTTTTTGAGTTTTTTTTAATCAAAGCTTTCTAAGATCAAAAATTAATTCATTAGAGCTGTTGACCAAATCGATTTTAATTAACGTTATTGCAATCAAAACTTTCTAAGTTAAATATTGATTAATTTGAGCTATTAATAAATAGATTCTTGATTTCGGCCAGTCGTTTTTTTTGAGCTTTTTTTAAAATATGTTTTCTTTGTATAAGTTATGAAGTTAATTTTTTTTAATTTAAAAAGCTTTTTAATTATATAATGAAAGTTGTTAATCTGCAAGATTGTGAAGTTTCAATCAAATTTTTTTTTTAACTACACTTCCCTTACTTTCTTGAATACTTATCAGCTTTCTAGAATTAAAATTCTTGTTTTTCGGGTAATCATTTTCTTATTTTTGCAAATGATTTGTTAACGAACCTAGTTTAAGGTCTTTTGAGAATTTTTTAAGCTTTTAATTTGTTCTCTTTTTTTATAAACCTGATAATTATTTATCACAGTTTTTTTATTAAAATTAAAAAACTTTTAGTTATGTAATGGTAATCATTAATATGCTGAATTATTAAGTACCTTTCTTTTTTTATTCTAAAATCATAAATCATAAACTGATTCATTAGAGCTATTGACCAAATCGATTTTTAATTAAAGTTTGTTACAATCAAAACTTTCTAAAATTAAATATCGATTGATTTGAGCAATTGACTTTATCAATTTTAACTAAAACTTCTATTGGTTTCTTGAATAGTTTTTGGTACTTTCTAGTAACATGATTTTTTAATCTTATCAACTTTCTAAATTAAAAATTCTTTGAATTTTGCCGACGTGTTCTTCTTTTGTGAATTTTTAATTTGTTCGCTTTTTTCCAGAAGCTTGATAATCTAATTATCACAGCGCTTTACAAAAGTTGAACCTCTATTAAAATCTTTTTTATTATGTTAAACGTTTCTTTTTTTTAATTTTATCGTATTCAAAACGCTTCTCCAGATCAAGAATTGATTCATTAAAGCTATTGACCAAATCGATTTTTGACTAAAGTTAATTTCAATCAAAGGATTTTCTAAGATAAAAATTGATTGATTTGAGAGCTTTAGTCAAATAAATTTTAACTAAAGCTTCTTTAGTTTCTTGAATAGTTTTGGTACTTTTCTGTAAAATGAATTTAGTTTTTGTTTTGCTTTACCAGTTAGGTATTTACTTCTTCGATTAGGTGTTGTAATTATGAAACGGCATTCAAACCATCTACAGAAGTACGAAGACTGTTAACTCATACCCAGTATTCCGAAAAAAGAATTCAATTGAAAACCTTTTCTTCGCTGCAACTTGACCTTTTTTCTAATTTTGGTTTACAGCATTTGCTTTCTTCATATCTTGTAACGGTTGCAATTCACAAATAATAATAGATAAAAATAAAGTGACGGCTCTAGCTATGCAACCTAAAAAAAAGGAAAGAACAATATTTGGTTCGAAATAGCGTACTAAATTTGTGGGAGGTCCCGTAATTATAAGCGTTAGCATAGCAGTGTCCGGCTAAGTCGGTGAGATGGGGAAGGTCCTTGGTAGAACTAAAATAAATAACTGCTGCGTAACGTGGCGCCACCTGCTGGGTAACGGAGAGAAAGATCAACAGGAATTCACTAGGTTTTACTTAGAGTCTAACACGCTACAACAAACACAAATCAAAGAGAGACAAAAGACATATAAATATAGCACATACAATTTAAAATATTAGGAGTATCTAGGAGAAATGACAGAGTCTGTCGCATGAAACTTGCGTGCATTAGCAATAACCAATTAATTGTAGTCCGCGTTCAAATATGTCGTAATTCAGTTAAGTTTTCGTTTATTAACCCCAAAATAGAAGTAGCGTACCAATTTAGGATTGGTGAGTACGAAAACTCGACGTACACACGTCACGTACACGCGGTGACTTAAAACTAATAGTACACTCGTTCTAATACGGAATGTAGCTCCCGCCAATCCAAAATGCTTTTTCTTTTAGCTTACCCCGCGATAATAACAGCGCCCTGACTCTAAGGGAGTTGGTGCCAACAACAACGAGCGTGGGTGGATGGAGACTACCCCGAATAACAATTCTCTTAAACGCTAAAGGTATAATTGCTTGATGTCGCGTGTACTTAAGTTTCGAACGCATGCAAAATGAATTGGTTCCTTAAAACGATAACTTAGCTGTATATTGCTGCATGTAGTTCTGATAAGAAAGGTCCTTGCTAACGACAGCCAGTTGACAGCTGCCCAAAGATCAGTAGGATTTCTCTGGGAAGAAATAGAAGACACAGCTCTGGGAGCAGATTGTTACCTTTGGAAATAGCAGGCGCACCGCGTGCGTGACCCTCAACCGCTAACGGATGTTCGGCCGTGTATCTTCGAGGTCGACGACAGCAGCGATCGCAGGCACGTTTTTGTGTCGCGAAGGGTTTCCAATTGCTCGTTCCAGCGCCCCAGGAATTATCCAGACAGTCAATTATGAGTAGAATATGAGGTCCAGACACGTGCTAAAGCAATACGTTGTAATTAGCAATTAATACAACCCCTAAATTAACCAGAGTAATAGTAAAGAAAACCACTTACGGCGTAATCGGTCGGATTTATATTTCCACACTAATTTATCGTGCAATTATTGAAGCCACATTGAAATTTTATATGTAGTTTTTAGCTTCGTACAGCAACGCCAATCGCCCAAGATGAAGAAAATTTTGATTAAAAACTCCGAAAATTCTGATCCACCAATAGGAAAATTCGTTTCAATGCAATTGTATTTGATTCTCGTCCCCACGCGCAACTCGAATATATTGGACCGTAACAATCTGTCAGTTTACTCAATTTTTTTATAAGGTTAGTTCATCTTGTCGAGTTTGCAAAAAAATTACTGTTTTACTTATTTTTTTTTTATTAATATATGACTCAGATGTTAAACATTTTGATTAATTAAGCTATTAGCTGATGATTCCTAATAGGGTGAAATGGATATGATCCAGGATAATCGCTGGCTGTTATTAATTTTGGTTTCGTTTGATATTACTTAAGTTTATTCGTTATATTTCCTAAACAATACTTTTAAATTTCTTACAGGACATTGCTTTAATAATTTACACTCACGAATAAAATATGAGCGTAGTCTAAGAAAAATTGCGGCAATAAATTATTTAAAACACAAGCAATATTGCTGCAGCTTTTTCGAACAATTCGTTATTCATTCATCTGCTTAAGAGCGTCGAGATTTAGTTTAAAAAATTAATGGTACAGACTGCACCAAGAACGTGTTTGCGTCGCATAAATTATAAAAGGCAACAACTTTACATGCGGGCATTTAAATATTTTAAGAAAAAATCTGAGAAATAATTCATAAAAGTTTAGGTACTTGCAGCAGCAGCAAAACGGGTGTTTGTAAAATCTCAGACGTTTAATTAAGTGTAATTAAAGCGGCTACTTAATTACCGCAAAGGCGCCGGTTTTGACCTTTTTGAAACCTTTTTTTCGGACACGTAATTGCATGTAAGAAATGTTACGTAATGTGTGCGTTTTCTAAACTATAATTTTAAACAGAATGACGCTATTAAATTACATTGCACACGATGTTACCTAATAACAAATTACGAACAGATGTTTTTTGAGATAAAATCGCCAAAATTAAAATTATCCTCCCATCGAAACTAATTTTCGATAATTAATTACGTGAAATTTGTTACAGGAACGGGTTCTCCGTAATATGTTATTTGTTAAATTACTTGCTGCGGATACCTGCGGGTGAAATTCATCACTGTGATTATTTAACAGATGTCTGTATAAATTATTTTTTTTGTCCAAATGCGTTTTAAAAATACATTATAACCGAAGTTCTTTTGTCTCAATTTTGATTTATAATTGAAGTAGTGTAATACAATGGGATAATTAAATTAGAAAATGTGCCGAAGGCGACAGTAAATAAAATTAATTTTAAAAAAACGAATATATTACTAAAGCTTCTCCGCGACTTTATTTGCATAAAATTATTATTTCCATAGTGCTGCTAACCCGCCACTGAAGAATTTTTCAAATCGGATTAGTATTTCCTAACGGTCTATAGTTTACATGGACTTATTCACGTAATCGCATAAGAAAGAAACCATTTTCACTCTATTTTTTTAAATTAAACAAAATTTTAATATAAACATATAACGTAGTAATATTATACCTCATTTTGGAATATTCTAGATAGTATGGCTTGCAGGACTATCTTTTTAATATTAATAAGGGTGCACTTTTACTAACACAATCAATATTACCTCATCCAAAGAACGCACTAAATTATTGATCACAGTTTTTTGTGTTTTTTATTATTCGATTGTGGATTTTTAAAGACCAATTTCCAAAATTGTTAATGTTTTTTAATAATTTATTTTCAGGATTCATAATACACAATCAATATTCTATAAAGTATAAATTAAAAATAAAAATAATAACGGTTCCAAAACGGATCCTTGCTCCACCCCAATATCAAATCTTCTTAATAACCATGGTTATTTAATAATCAAAGAAGTCACTAATTTAGTATGCTTTACAGCTTGGATGTTGTTTCGACGAAAATGGAAAAAAAGGGTATATCGTAGTTTTATATAATACAATATTAAATTGAAAGTTCAAAATAAATTTTGAGACGTATCCCGTATCGGACGCCATTGTTAATTTTTTCATTGTGCAACACAATTAATTCGTGTGCATTTGCCACCAACCATTTGTTTGTACAAAATTTCAATAATTTAATTTATTGTTGGTAGTTCTTGCGTAAAAAAATTACCATTTAATTCGTATAGCATTTATATTCAGATCATGTTTTAATATGCATTTTAATTAATTCATAATTAGTTGTATAAATTCGCAGACATTTTTGCGTCAATTTTCGATTACTTTATTTTAAATTTTCGAGATAAAATTAAAAATTGTTTAATTTTATAACACGCGAAATATTGCGTCTCAACCTATAAGTTTTAGTAGAGTTATTGTTTCAAGCTAGTTTTTGGGTAACTAAAGAGAAAATGGATATGAACAATATTTTTGAAAATATTTGACGAAACCCATCTCTCTTTATAAACAAAATCTAATAAAACTAAAATTCTCGCAATTTTGTGCATCTCTAAGACTTAAATATATACAAACGCCATTATTTTGAGTTTACTCTTTGGGTACTTCTTTTTTAGATACCCAAACATACAAAGAGCAGTTTTTTGTAAAAGAAATATGTTTGTGATCGATTAAGAGTCATAAATTTCGCCCTACATTCGAGCTCTGAGACACCCCAGAGGTGAGGTTTATTCAAACGAACTATTTCGACACATATTCTACTTTGGCGAATTTGTAATCAAACAATCAATTCCCTACACACACAAGGAGAAAAAGGGACGTATTCATTCATGTCTCGAAAACTGAACAGTTTTGGTACCTTCCCAAATCTAGTTGTGTTCTCAACCACCACATCACCGGATGACACTTCCTCTGGCATCAAACCTGGACTGATCTCGTTAACTTGCCTAGCCAAATCTTTAACTTGAATGCGTCCATCTCTGCCTGGATATAGGTCAGTCACTCGTCTCAACCGCCACTTCTTCTGTTCATTTTCTATGGACACGATGTCTTCCATCGTGAGCTTTCCGAAATGGTCTGCCAACTCATTCTGCCGGTAACCGAATCACTTTTGGAACCCTTCCTTGACAATCTCCTTCAGATCGGGACCCGAATTCTATCCAAGAACATGACGGCGGTCCTGTACATCTTCAATCACGTAAGCGAAGGGCCGATACAGTTTTTTCTTCTGGATTTTCCTTCCAGTCCAATAGTCCACAATAGACACCCATTGTCGACATATTCTTGTAACGAAATCATCAGGTCCAAATGCACGCCTCTCTACACCCACAGGTCTTGAGTACTACTCAACATTTCTTCTGCTCTTTTAGGAATAATGGTTCCGCCAAGCCAAGTGTTGGGCACTGGGCAATGAGGCTATTCCCACTTCCATTTTCTTCTCCCGTGGCGAATACACTTCAGGAATTTGTAATTACGCTGTTCACTACTTTCCTCATATGGAAGTCCGAAATCAGGAGCTCCGTTTCACCATGGGACGACTCAAGGTGTTCTTCTCAGATTAATTTTACCACCAATGGATGCTTCTGAAGGAATAAAATTGAATCAAAAATGATTCTCAACCTTTTTGTTTTGACAACGTTGCATGTAGCATTAACTTTGTAATCAGGGTGGTGGGTGATAAGATTTCCCACTGTATCAAAAATCCGGTGAACCCATGGCAGGACATTCCTCTTAGAAAAGGGTTGTCTGCATCGCAATATAGTTCATCTTCGTATCTAACCTACGCCATTGCCAGGACCTCATGATTCTGACACTTGGGTCCGGCTCCACTTCGAAATTATTTTGCCACATTCTGAGGTTTATTTTCGTTTCCGCCATCATGTTGATGCTCAGCGTTTTAATTTTAGGCTGAACAATTGTCCATATAAAATGCGTTTTGTAACTTTCGGGCAACTCCACACACTCATCGTCATACTTGGAAAGATGAAAGTTGATCACTGGAAAGGACTGTCCGTTATTCTTAAAACTGTCCTGTTGTGGCGTAAAACCTTCTCGAAACTGATGGTTCTCATTATAAGAAATGCAGAAAGTTCCTTATCTCCTTATTTACTTCAATCAATCTAATGTCGTAAGCTACTGTACACATTTTTCCTGTGATGGAGGGTTTGAAGGTCCTTTCTCGAGACACTCGTTCAGCGAGGGTGCCCTCCCAGTCTTGCAGGAGGCATCAAACACTGGTCTGATTTCTGTCGTCTGGTTTTCTTGCTTGAATACTGATCGGTGGGGTAGGTAGTGACATTTTATCTTGTCTAGCCCACCCACTTCTACATTGTCAATAATTCCTTCCTCCATCCATTATAAGAACACTTTATTGTAGTCCTCAAACTTATCGGTAGGCTTGAGTTTCCTCTTTGTAGATCTCAGTTTTTTCTCTACAACTTGATGGTTACTCGGAATGAGCTGTGTGGAAGACCCTGGTGTCTGTGTCACCGTTTTACAAACTGCTCCAATTTAGTTGGATCTCAAATCCCTGTTGAATCCAAGCTCCAGAGGTCAGCCATGTTCATCTGGCACATACTCGTGCTATTAGCACATTGCACCGAAGTTTTTTAGCTTAAAAAACATGACTGTGTGTATCCTCTAAGAGGACATGTTTTCCACTAATTAGTCTAGTCCAACTCTTTCAAGACACATTTGGCACCTTCAGTTGTTTTTGATTTAACACACCAAAGTTGCACAAAAATTATCCCCCATTCTTTGCGACACAAACTTTATACTTATGTTTCACATCATTTGGCCTCTACACCGCCAAAGAGTACGTGGGCGATAGTGTTACTTCCGGTTGGCTTCAACCCCATTTCCTCTGTTGGTAATCTCGTGGTCAAATAACACCCGAACTGCTTTCTCATTCGGCCGATTATTTAGCGCCTAACTACATGTCTGTAGAATCACATGTTGTGATTTGGTGTTAATGCAATATTGTCTTGTTTTCTCTGGGACTTTTCTCTTCCGGCTACACTCTTCTCTTGGAATGAGACGCCAGTTCAGGATAGTACTGTTGTAATTTTTTTATCACAGAAAACACATTTTCTGTTTTTAGAGGAGTTGACTAATCCGGCAAAGGTAGGCTGCTCGTTGTCACTCCACAACTGCCTGCACTTCTGATTACCACTTTGTCACTAGATTCTAGCTTCACAGTGTTAGGACTGGAAAGGAGGAGTTTACCATCGGGTAGATTTCAAAAGAATCAGATGTCACACTAACTGGTCATACAGCTTTAAAACACTCACTGGGTTTTTGATTGGTTGACATTGGTGGTTATCACTCTTAATAATTCTTGTACATACACTTGGAGTTTCTCTTTCCCATACTTGTCCTTAAGGGCATCAATTGCCATAGTATAGGGTATTTGGCGGCAGTGAACGAAAGCTCTCAACCAATTCCTTTTGTCTTTCATCACCCAACACTTGCACTGGTACTGGAATTTGTCACTCGGGTGTAGATAGATCTTTGTCCTCATTAATCTTTTAGAACTGACTCCACTATCCGAGCCAATCTTTCAGTTCTTCGCTGAATTTCTTTATTCATGATTTGGTAGCTTGAATTTTTTTTTGTTCTCGGCTACCACTTGCTATGAAAGGCTCTGGATACTCTTCCACACCCCTGGGAACAACTTCTTGTACTGATTCATAGACGCAATGTCGATGGCATCAGTGTTCAACATGAGATAGTAGATTTTATCATTGGCGTCATTGACATCCAAGAGTAATTATTCACTTTGACCTGACCTTCATCTAGAATCATCTCTCCTTTGTTTACGAGCCTTGTCAGTTTCTCTTTGGAGTACTTCTTTTGATTGCTTACCCACCTTCAATCTGAATTCCATGCCCGGGGCACTAAAAATATTGAATCAATTAGGTAGCGCTACTCTCAGTTAGTGTCAAGGTCTTCAGCAATGAATTGGTGTAACTCAAAAAATTATCGGTTAATTAAGATCAGTTTATTTATTAAAACATTAATAACAACGTAGTAAATAAAATGTTTTGAATAAGTCACCAAATCACGAAAATGTGACGTTTTTTTAACGTCAATTTCTTGGTTATGTGACTGGTGTTTTTTAATGAATTTAATTGTTGTTTACGTTTTATTTAGTACTAAATCGTAAAGTAAGTCATAATGTTCATCGGAATGTTGCGCTACTCTTACATAGTTTACCAAAAATTACGTCTATTTAACGTCATACTCATGATGGTAATGAAATTACCACCTGCATAGTTGTAAATTTTTAAATGGCGATTTCATTTAACCTATAAAAGAAATAAGTTAAAATTTTCTCCCTCAATACGTTTGACGTTACGTATTTTTTATTATTTTTTTTTAAAAAATGAATGATGAAAACTTTCTCTTTCAGTTACTACAGATCAGAACGTTGACTTTTCACAATTATTCGGTGAGAATATCATAGTCATAAATTTTTACATTCTATCAAACTTTCGTTTAACTTTTTATTCGATATCAGTTGTCATTCACTTCCTTTGAGATCAATGTGTCCAACTTTACTTAACGTTCGGTTTTTTTGTAAAACGGTTCGCTCGAATGCGGACACATCACGGCTTATTAGATCAGAAACGTATAAAATAAGATGAAAAATCTTTTATTTGAAATGCTGGCACGTCGAAAACGTCTTTTGTTTTTTAAATGTCTTACGAAAGGTAGAAGGTTGTTGACCGAAATATATAACAAAATCGTTTTGCTTTGCCCCCGAGAGAGTATTTCAATTCGACATCGCGTGACTGAAATCTAAAAATCCGGAATGAAATTTTGCTATGTTAAAATTATATGTTTTCTATTTAATAATGTTGTTGTTTATGGTAGCGTCTAGTTGAGTAAGTTGAAAGAGTACGTTGGTACAGTTAAAATTATAGGGCTCGCATATAACGGTTCATCATCAATAGAAGTGGAATTAAATTTATTAGACTATCTCTATAAAAATGCTCAAACAAATAATATACTATTACAAATGCATTTTAATTGTAAGAGTAATTAGAATAATGGCGATGAGACGAGCACCAATTATACACAGATGCTCTTTTCAAAGATTTAAAACTTTTTGTAATTTAAAAAGTGCTCGCAATTATGGAAGGATTTATGAAATACGTTTTGTTTTAGAAACAACGAACTGTAAAAGTACGTGTCAGTAGGTCAGTGTTATTTTGTGGATTAAATATTTAACTATTTATTTATAAACTAAAAACTGAAGCATCAAGCTTGAATAATTGCTGTTATTACTAACAAAAAAATTAGTATTTAGTATCAAATATTTTTGTAATAAAATTTTGATAAAATAAATAGAAAGCATACAAACCATTCTTAGAAAGTGTGTGTCTGATGTAGTACATCCATCGCATAGTGTGAGAAAATGTTGGCATTGACGTCACTCACTTTATGATATCAAGGGAGAATGCTCTTCAACAAGAAAGACTTTCAACAACAAACAAAAAGAAAATGAGAACCATGAGAAATGATCATATTCATCATATTTTGGAAAATTCTCCAAAAGTCACTTCTTATAAGACATAAAATAACTGATCCTCTCACTAATGGCATGAAGAATTCTTGGTCGCCAGTAATACAACGAAAGGTCTTTGATTTACCGGTTACCTTTCATTAAAATATAGAACTTAACTCTAAAGACTGCGGCCAACAAAGCAAAATGGTCGTATAGTTTCTGCCTCAGTGAATCCTCACTTTGCAATGCAATAATTTTTTTCCAGTGGTACTTCTCTACTGAAAGTTTGAAGTATACTTAATCCACGCACCAATCTTGTCGTGGATTGACTTCATTGCAAAATACAATAAAATTGATGCAATTAATGATCACTTCATCGGAAATGAGCAAATGTTTGGTGCTGATTTCATGGCAAATGTGGCATGTTCGGGTTCAGGATTCGCTGCGAAAGAAGCCGAGAAGAGAAAGATGTTCTGGCTTGCGGTCATCACAAGCAGTTTCTGTCCTTAAAGAGAATAAAAAGAATCAATTTCTAAGGATCCTCAATTTAAATAAAAAGCAATCCAGTTTTAATCACTCCAGAAGGCTTGGATTATTTAAAAGAGAGAAACTTGAAGGAAACAAATGAAAGTTCAAGGTATGCCGAGTCTTTAGGTCATCTTTATTTTGGCTTGGTTGACCGATGTCTACTTATTTGGATGGGTTTGTTTTTAAACTTAAGGCCGAGTACAATTTAGATTAAAAGGAAATTTAAAGAAACTGCGCGAGTCTACAAAAATCGGTTGGAAAACTAGAATGTATAAAAGTTGGGTGTGTTTTTTTACATCATGCGTTATTAAAGTGAAAAAGCAACAAAAAAATAGAAATAAAGACTTACACACTTATTATAAATAAATAAAGGGTATTAGTATGGTCTAGACTCAAGTCCAATGGCCGTCGTTGATTAGAATTTCTTCCTAAAGTTTTGCTAAGGCGAGTGGTCAGCTTCTCCATTTCCGATGTTGGATGTAGACCTATGAGGTCGATTGCGCAGATTGTATTTATACTGTTTCAAAGGGGGCGGGGTTTGAATAGTGCTAGTCAAACATCCAGATGCAAATGTAAGGTGCCATTGGGGTGTTCTTGAGGATTGGATACCAGATCTTGTTGAGTTTATGGATCTTTATGACCACCCTATCCAATCTGTTATGATAACCGTTACTCGCTGATAGTAACTTGAAGCTTTTGAAGAGTATCTTGTGATCTCCATTTTTAAGCGCATGCTTAGCTGCAGCTGAGTTTTTGGTGTATCCCGTACGATAGTTTGCTTGATGTTCTTTAGGCCTAGTTCCCATGGATCTGTTAATAAGTATACTTTGCCACAAGAACAAGGTATACGGTTGTTGAGACAGGGTCTCTTTTTTTGTTAATATGATGGTCTGCTGAATCTTCCTGGTTGGTTTGAAGATAGTTTTCAGGAGGAGATCAGACACCTACAGGACGAAGATCCAAAAGCAGTAAGAATTGAAACGTCTAATGTCCTCAGGAAGGCAAAACCTCTTAAGAACAACTTGTAGAGAAGTGAAACATTAGCATGAAGAGGTTGAACGCAGATAAGGACATCGTCATTCTGCCAGCTGATAAAAGAAACGCTACCATTCTTCTAGAAACCGGAGAATACAACCGAAAAGTTATGAAACTCCTCACAAGCTTGAGACCTCTGAAGAAACATCCCACACAAACAAGACTACGACTTACTAATCTACTCATCAAGTAATTTTCTCTACCGGACGACACTCATAAGCGAATCTTAAGATTCAAAGCTTTTTCTAAGACTTTAAGTGTTATCCAAGATCCACAAACCAGATGTCACTCGAGCTCCTTAAATACCAATATACTACTTAGCTAAATACTTGGTATCTCTGTTCCGACCACATATAGGAAAGACCAACAGCTACTTAAGGACTCAGCAGACTTTGTGCCCAAAATTCAAGACATCAACATAGAATCCCAAGACATAATCCATACCGTGACCAAATACTTTCCTTCTGACATCAACAAGCTTTTTGAAGTAGGTCTCACCGGAAGTTAGATTGTTTGGAAATGAGAATTTTTTAGACAAGTGGATGAAGTGGGAAAGTCATCGAGACCCTGCAATACAACACAGCGACATTATTCCGGTACGTAGATGATACTTTTGTCGTTTGGAAACACCAGATCTGGAATCAAACCCTCAAGAACACCCGACCAATGAACAACCAAATCCCAATCAAAGACGGCTATTAGACTCGAATTTAGACCACACTGGTCCATATACTTTAAAAAGTGCCGACGTTTCGGTCGTAAAGTATTATGAGCCAAACAATTGAAAACTTTTTTGGTAACAATCTTCATATCAATCTAGTTAACCCATAAATAAAACATTTGGCGTCGATAATTAAATTCTGTCAGATACAGAAGATTAGAGAAAGAAAATAGAGAAGAAAGGATTAATATGGCAAAGCTATTTTTTGGATCATTGAAGAAAAATAATAAAGCCTTTAATGTGAGGTATTTATATCGTGTTGAAATATGAGTTGCTTCAAAAATTATGTACATGAAGGTTTTTACTTTGGACCATAAAAGCCTTACGTGTTGGCTGTCACTCGGGAACCCAGCACCCAGAGCAGTCTGACCAGGCTTCTAAGTAACGAACTATCGTAAGTCGTTTCACACATCCACTATGAATCGAATCCTGGTCGATAAGAGTCAGCATCTAGAATGTCAACCACGGCTTGGTTTCCGATAACCCGTAGTTCCGACAAGTCTCCGGATCGGACAGTCCTTTGAACCTATATGGAATAATTTGACCAGTACCTGGTCGGCTGTTGGAAGGAGGCTATGTGATAGATGGGAGAGCTATTGTAATAGGATGAAGGTCAATGTGCTGTCAAGGAGTCTCGATACTCCCGCTAGTAGGCCCACACCAAACCACCAGACTTGCATCACAAGCTTCAGGGACCAACCGTAACATACATTAAGGTTGAACTGCCTGGGTATATCCACAGTTTTCGCTAAAACCATCAATCGTAGTGTGCTAGGTACTCCCAGGACAGCGTTGAGAAAGCCGGTCGAGAATCTGAGCAGACTACGAAATAGTGTCAGTCTACAATTCATCGAGACTAAACGACACGGTAACTTTAAATCAGGATTCTCGAAAGCTTCGAATTACCAGAGAACAGACGAGAATTCTCCAGCCATGTACTCGAGACGCTCACTATAACTGTTGCCGGTGTTCTAGCATTAGGCATAAGTCTTAGGTCATCAGAGGGTGTCGATTACATAATGATGGTGCGCCATCGATTTTGCTCTCATACTCTTTAGATGTGTATCAGCACAATCAGTCAACATGATTGTGTGAACCCCAATCTTGGAACCGAAGGGTTCCAGTCGGGCCAAGGTTCGAACCAACAAAGCCGGTCACCAGCGCACGTACGAATTCCCCTTTCCTCGTATTTTATAGAACATACGAAAATATATACCACAATAAAAACTGTACCAACCCTTTTTCAAAAAACAGTAGTTCTATGATTTTTGGTGTCTGAATCTCATTCATGGTCAGCTACTAGTTTAACTGCATCTAATTTTAAAGATGTTTCTCTTCGGTGTAATCGTGTCATCATGTCATAGTTGCAGGAGATTCTAATTAAGAATAATAAGAAATGGAATAATTAAATCTTTTACCTGTGTCATGGACTCTATAAGCTCGTTGCATCATTGTGACTTATCGCATTTCGGTAAAGCAAAACCTTCTCTGGTAGACGTTTAAACAATACGCAAACAATAGAGCATTGCCATGTATATCTGTTGATTGTCTGATGTCAATGCTGATATCTATAGATTTCTACCATTTAATTTTCAATTTAAACAATCTGATAGGGTTGACTAAGTGAAACGTTTAAAGTGTCAGTGTTTCGATAACTAGATTATACCTAGAAATGAAGTAGTGGTTTCTCTTGGAACCATTCTCATACCCCAGTTAGCGAGCGCTTCTAACATTCAATGAACGTAAACGGAGGAGGTGGTTAGCCATGATCTGAAAACTTGAAACCAACATTTAGTTGATGAACATCTTGAACAAATGAATGTATTTCATTACAACACGTTTTTGTACCAAACCGATCTTCTTTCTCTCTTTGTCCTGTCTTCAGTATTAAGATTTCTAATTATTATTATTATTATTATTATTGTGCTTTATTATTATGAATAAAAACGTATACATACATAGAAGCTACAAATTAAACGGGGGCGAAGTTCAGCATAGCTGCTCTTCCACTTAACCCTTAATAACACTAAGAATAATAATTAAGAGAAAAAAAAACAATGACGAAAGAGAAGAATGGTCGATAGAGAAAACGATAAAGAGTAATGAATACTGCAGAGGATTATTTAATGTGACATATCAAATACTAAAATTGCATTAATTTATTGAAACTATGGGAGGTTATACCAATTTGGTTATTTTTATGCATAGTATAGAGGTGAAGACATATTGAACTAAACCAGCCTTTTCTCAAAATACCTTGTAAACATTTTCTTCTTAAAACAACTGAGACTCAATATTTTATATTCCTCGGGTACTTGATTCCATTGAATTGCCATGTTATACGTAAAAGATCGTTTGAACATATTAGTTTTATGTTGAGGTATTGTCAAAAGTCTACGGAATCTTAAACCCAAGTGGTTCGATAAGTGATTTTATCATAAAGATATGGGGGCGATTTCGAGTGAATTACTCTGTAGTAAAAAGTTAAGCAATGTAAAGATCGCCTGTGATCCATGTTCAACCATTTGATTTCAATCAGCTTAGTTGTAATATGATGTATCGATCATGGTACACTGCAAATTAATCTGAGGCATGCATTTTGTAGTCGTTGAATTCGCTGTTTATCTTTTTTTAAACAAGGACCATATACTACGTCACAATAATTGAAATGTGATAGTACAAGAGACTCACACAACATTTTTCGAAGATTTTTATTTAAGCAGTCTCTGTTTTGATATATTTGGCGTAAATTGTAAAAACCTTTTTTAATACAGTTGTTAATATGATATTTGAACCTTAGATTCTTATCGAGTAATACCCCTAAGTTTTTTGCTTGATTACACACCTCCAGTTTGTTTCCTTGTATTTTAATATTTATAGCACATTGTTGTAGTAGTAATCACTACAAAATAACATAACTTTGGATTTCAATGGATTTAGTTGCAAAGAATGCTCCTGAACTACATTAGATAATGTTTCCAAATCCTGATTTATGCAGTTCCAAGCGTGAATAACATCATTACATGAGAAGGAAGGAGAAGGTAAATTTGTACTCAAATTGGAAGTGTATATCACAAACAGTAAAGGCCCTAGAATAGATCCTTGGGGTATACCTGAATTTACTGATTTATAAGAAGATTTATACTCCTTTATAGTCTAACGGTAGTCCCTAAGAACATCTTCTCTTATATAAAACACTTCTTCTTTTCCTAGACTATTCTTCTATCCAATATTTCATATTTATAGGTACGACTTCATTTGAAAACGAAGAAAACATTCATACGATATCTCTTCTCTTATCTACTCTTTCAACTTTACAATAATTTTATCCTTTGTCCGCATTCTCTTTGATTGGTTTTCCATTTTTGAAATTTAAATTTTATTTCCTGCATAGTTTTGCCATTACTTGGTTTCTTATTTTCCACGATTTTAATTTCTGCGTATTTCTCGATTTTGTGTTTTCAGTTTTGTTCCATTTAATTTGTTTTACTTTCCTTATTCATTTGATTTTTGTTCTATTCATCTTTTATGTTCATTCCTGAGTTTGAATCCAATTTTTTATTACTAATATCGTTTTCTTGTTTCATTAATTTCATTCATTTTCTTTGGGGTTTCTATTTTTATTACTTTTATAAAATATTTAGCCATAATTATTACTTTTGTTTTTCCTCATACTTTCTACATTATTTGATTACCTATATAGTTAGAGTAACTTCACCCTTCAAAATTTTACAACACTTGACTTGCTGTTTTAATTTAATCATAAAATAATTGCATCAAATACTATACGTATTTTTAAATAATGATGGTTATAGTGCCAGTTTGACAGATCACTTCGCGGTCGGAGCGATTGTACAATAGCAAACAAACATCGAGAATCTCTTGACAGCTGTTTCGTTCTTTTGGGACTGTTCAAGAGTATAGTTCGCTATTGATTTTTTTTTTTTTGATATTGTATTAATTAACTAAATTTTGTTTGTTCCTAACTTTTTCTAAATCTATAGTTTTCTCTATTTCAAATTCCACGTGAAAAAAGTTAAAATGCAATGAGAGATAACGGAGTTCAATAATCAGAAAAAAACAGAAATCAAATCAATAAGATTAACTGAAAGTGCGTTTTGTACTAACTTAACAGTTCAAAAATACTTTTTTAATGGAAATATCTTGACCCGCTTTCATCAATAGCTAAAATCCCAAAACAAAATAGTCCATAGTATAAAAAAATTGAAAAAATTTCAACGGTGTACAATTGATATTTAAAAAAGACGTACATTTGCAACCTGAAATACACAAATTGTAAATTTAAAAAACGTATAAAAATAATAAGTCGATTCGTATTCTCTTCCAGTAAGCTACATAGTCATGAAAATCATAAAACGCAGACTTCAGGAGCCTTAAGTGCGGCGAAGCACAGAAACATTTAGTTATCAGATTAATTGCTAATTATATTTAATTAAAAGAACTGTGATTAATCGCCTCGTTGACTATATCGCATCTCCCATCAACAAGAAACTATAATTTATTTAGCTATATAATTTATAAGACTCTAAGTGCACGCACGCTTTCATTTAATCAAATAAATAAATAAAACAAACACAACATTCAATTACTGGTCGAGAGGAAAAAAAAAGAGAGAGAAGAAGAATAATGTGTTAATTGAAAATGGAATTAAATTAGTAAACTGTAATTTTCGATCGTTTAACATAGATAGTCTAAAAAAAATTAAGCAAACCAAACACAACTAACACACAAAACTCGATTAATCGTAATTACCACTCTCTCGAACTTTAATTATACTTTAATAAACTTTACGAACATTATGTTAACTTTAATTGGAAAATTGTAATTAAGCTTATAAATCGTCGTGAAAAGAAGAACTGGACACAGACTTCTGAAATATTTAATTTGTTTGTTAAATAGAGAATACAATGCTTCGGAATTTTAATTATTTATATTTAGAAAAATTAGGTTCTAAACGAAGTGTGCTTCTTTTTGTTAGAAATTCTGTAAATGTTTATTTTATTTCAGCACAGCCAACGTTTTTCTTTCAGAAATCTCACCATTTATGTTTTGAGTTGCCATTTTTTTTAAATACTTAATTAGAGCGTATTCGTAACAAATAACTGACTTCAAATTCAGATATAAGCAGAAACAGCGAATGGAGGGACGAATGAGTACGAATGTGTTAGTTGCCTTTTAAATACCTTTCTTACGTAAAGAATTATTTCTGTACGACATTAACAAGTTTTTTGGGCAAAAAATTAAGTATACCCTTGTCGCCGCCTTTCTATAGGCAGTTGTAGCGTAATAAATCAAATATATAGTTCAGTATGTGTAGTGTCGACAAGACTAACGTTAATACGTATTTATCACACAGTGAAGTCGAACTACGATAGTTTAAAGTATAAATTTATTGATAATAGTAGAGGAGCGTATCGAAGAAGGTAGCAGGTGTTGAGGCGAATAAAAGTTTTATATCGCAGGTAACCCTTTTAAATAAATTGAGCAAATTTTGCGTTCAAGATTAATAACAAAACACAGCCATATTGGAACTGTACGAACGTGCGTCGTTGCAAAGGTAAATAGAATCCAGGGGCGTAGTGTACACTAACCAGACAAGGTACAAATTTATTGCCAACAGAAAAAGGACAACAGTGACTTCCTAGGAGTCGATCCGGGTAACTGTTTCTTCTAACGGAATGGTGTAGGAAAATAAGTACGCTAAATACTAATGAGTAATACCAGCAATAAGAAAAGAAATAGGGAAAGTGATTCACCAACTGAAAGGAACAGCGCATTTCAAAGAAGCAGATTACTAGAAAAATCCCCAGTTAGAAGCCATAATAAGCAGAAGGAAGAAGAACAAACTTACAGCGAGATGGAAAAAATCCTGGAGGAAATAAAGAAAATGACAAACACGATAAAGGAGGATATCAAACCTGGGAATGATAACATGCTGGAGAACTGGAAGGTGAAATTCACTTAGGAAATAAACAATACAAAAGAGGAGATAAAGCAGGCACGTGAGCAAGCGCAGCTCCAGTGGGAAGTCACCAACGTGAAAAGATAGAATGGGAAGTTGAAAAGAAGATGATGAAGGATCGCTTGAATATAATTGAAAAAAGATTGGAAGGCATGGAGAAGAAGTTCCGAAGGAATAATGTGGTGATAACGGGAGTAGACGATTTTGTAACAGATAAAGGCGACGCGAAAAAACAAATCATGGAATTTATAAAGGAAAAACTTGGCGTAGAGGCGAATATCCCAAAAGCGTATAAAGTGGGCCGGAACAAATGCACAAAGAGAGTAACGAAAATGGAAGACTCCTTATTCACCTAGCAATGGAAAAAGGTATGAAAATAAAGAGTACACACTATCAACATACACACATTTATAAATCAACCTGGATGAGTCCAGATGGAACAACTACAAATCAGATAGATCATGTGTTAATTGAAAGTAGAAGCGAAAATATCATTAAAGATGTTCAAACATATAGAGGAGCGGATTTGGGTTCAGACCATTTCATGCTGGGTGTGAAAATGTCAACAATAGTACCAAATATATATATATATATATATATATATATATATATATAATGCTTTATTCTTTCACGTGTAAACATGTTTGTAATAAAAATCTTTGGGGTTTAAACACGTGTAATAAATATTAAAAATTACAACGTTTCGCCACGCTAAAAGCAGCTTTTCAAGTTGAAAAAGCTGCGTGTTAGCTAATATTTATTACACGTGTTTAAACCCCAAAGATTTTTATTACAAATATATATATATATATATATATATATATATATATTAGCAACTTGCCGACAGGTATGTAAAGCAGTTACATAGTCGATTCTTCAATAATTATAGCCAACATAACAGTTGGCAAGTATAAAAATTTCGAATCGCCTGCAGTAAAGTACGCAAGAGGTTGTACAATAGCAAACAAACACTGAGAATCACCCGACAGCTGTTTCGTCCTTTTGGGACTCATCGGGAGTGAGAGAACTCAGTGTAAGTTCACTATTGTACAAACGCGCTGTCGACTATATGCCCTACTGGAGGGATCACAATATATATATATATATATATATATATATATATATATATATAAATGGGTTAAAAAGTAGAGCGCAAATACAACTCAAAACTGGAGACTAAAGAGGAAAGTATCGGGAAGCAATTGAGAAGATATTGGAAAAGACAGAAGTAGAACAAAGTGTAGACCGCATATTAACAACAATAGAAAGAAGTATAAACGGAGCGATAAGTACACAGCATGTGAAAAACTAAAAACAAGGAAAAGGAGTGGTATGATGAGCGGTGCGAGGAAGAAGTATATAAAAGAGAAAAAGAAAGACAAGTGTTTCTGACCAAACGAACGGAGGAAACGAAAACGAACTATGAAAGGTAGAGAAGAGAGTGCAAAAATAATAAGAGAAAAAAGAAACGCCAACTAAAGAAGTTAGATGAGATTGAAGAAAAGTATAATAATAAAGAAATGAGAAATTTTTATCAAGGAGTAAAAAGAATAAAGCAAGGATCCCGAACAAGCACCACTTTCTGTATAAGTAAAGAGGGTACACTACTGGGATCAAAAGAAGAAGTAAAAAAAGATGGGCGGAGTACTTTCACAAGCTACTAAACAAAACAGAACGCCAAGAGAAAAAGATAAAGAAAGTGAGGACGAAGTGGAAGTACCAACGGAAGAGGAGATAAGAGAAGTGATATCGAAACTAAAAAACAACAGAAGTGCAGAAGAAGATGCGATACAGGTGGAAATGTTAAAGTATGGAGGAGAAAAACTGCACGAATTGGTCATCGGTATGATACAAAAGATATGGAAGGAAGAAAGGATGCCTAGATCCTGGAAAGTAGCACTGATCTGTCCGATTCACAAAAAAGGGGATAAAATGGTGTGTGAAAATTATAGAGAGATTGCACTGCTGGATGTTTATTACAAAATACTCGCCACATCCATAAAGAATAAACTTGGAGGATATGCAGAGAAAATGTTTGGGAAGTATCAATGTGGCTTCAGGCGGAATAGATCGGTAACGGACCAATTATTTGTTCTAAGAGAAATCCAAGGAATTAGTCACGAATTTAGATTATAAACGCATTTGATATTCCTAGATTTTAAACAACCATATGACAGTGTTTGTAAAGCAGTTACATAGTCGATTCTTCAATAATTATAGCCAACTTAACAGTTGGCAAGTATAAAAATTTCGAATCGGCTGCAGTAAAGTACGCAAGAGGTTGTACAATAGCAAACAAACACTGAGAATCACCCGACAGCTGTTTCGTCCTTTTGGGACTCATCGGGAGTGAGAGAACTCCAGTGTAAGTTCACTATTGTACAAACGCGCGCTGTCGACTATATGCCCTACTGGAGGGATCACAATATATATATATATAAATGGGTTAAAAAGTAGAGCGCAAATACAACTCAAAACTGGAGACTAAAGAGGAAAGTATCGGGAAGCAATTGAGAAGATATTGGAAAAGACAGAAGTAGAACAAAGTGTAGACCGCATACTAACAACAATAGAAAGAAGTATAAACAGACGATAAGTACACAGCATGTGAAAAACTAAAAACAAGGAAAAGGAGTGGTATGATGAGCGGTGCGAGGAAGAAGTATATAAAAGAAAAAGAAAGACAAGTGTTTCTGACCAAACGAACGGAGGAAACGAAAACGAACTATGAAGGTAGAGAAGAGAGTGCAAAAAATAATAAGAGAAAAAAGGAAACGCCAACTAAAGAAGTTAGATGAGATTGAAGAAAAGTATAATAATAAAGAAATAAGAAATTTTTATCAAGGAGTAAAAAGAATAAAGCAAGGATCCCAAACAAGCACCACTTTCTGTATAAGTACACTACTGGGATCAAAAGAAGAAGTAAGAAAAAGATGGGCGGAGTACTTTGACAAGCTACTAAACAAAACAGAACGCCAAGAGAAAGAGAGAGATCACATAGTTGTGGAAGATGAAGAAAGTGAGGACGAAGTGGAAGTACCAACGGAAGAGGAGATAAGAGAAGTGATATCGAAACTAAAAAACAACAGAAGTGCAGGAGAAGCTGGGATACAGGTGGAAATGTTAATGTATGGAGGAGAAAAACTGCACGAATTGGTCATCGGTATGATACAAAAGATATGGAAGGATGAAAGGATGCCTAGATCCTGGAAAGTAGCACTGATCTGTCCGATTCACAAAAAAGGGGATAAAACGGTGTGTGAAAATTATAAAGAGATTGCACTGCTGGATGTTTATTACAAACTACTCGCCACATATGCAGAGAAAATGTTTGGGGAGTATCAATGTGGCTTCAGGCGGAACGGCGGTAACGGACCAATTATTTGTTCTAAGTGAAATCCAAGGAATTGGTCACGAATCTAGATTAGAAACGCATTTGATATTCCTAGATTTTAAACAAGCATATGACAGTGTAGAAAGAGAGAAATTGTACAAAATCATAACGGAGATGAAATTCCCCAGAAAATTGGTAAGATTGGTGAAAATAACTCTGGATGATACCACGAAAAAAGTAAACATTGGAGGCGATCTCACTGATAGTTTTGGTGTAGAGGTAGAACTAAGGCAAGGAGACCCGCTGTCATCAGTACTATTTATTATTGAGTTGGAAAGTACCATACGAAGAGCAGGTTTAAACAGTTTTGGTACAATATTCAGACGTAGACATCAATGCCTGGCTTTTGCAGATGATTTGACGATCGTGACACGCACAAAAGGGGAGCTACAGGAAACCACGCAGAAGTTATTAGTAGAGGCGAAGAGGACTGGAAGTAAACGAAGATAAGACAAAATACATGACATGGAATGATAGAAAGTTTGAAGAGAAGAAATCCATAAGTATCATAATCGGAAACAAAATCGTACAGTTCAAAGAAGTATACACTTTTACGTACCTGGGAACGTTACTAACCAGGAAATCAGGGTGTGAGGAAGAGATTAAGGCACGAATGGCTGCTGGAACAAGAAGTTCATTTGCATTGAAATCGATCCTAAATAGCAAGGTGTTCTCTAAAACAAGAATATACAGAACAATTACAAGACCATCGGTTATGTATGGATCTGAGGTGTGGACGATGAGAAAACGCGAACAGCCAATGCTAGAGGTGTGAGAGAGAAAGCTACTAAGGAGAATATATGGTGGAAAATATGTGAATGGACAATGGAAAATAAGATCAAATCGGGAATTAGCCGAGCTATATAGACAACCCAGCATAGTTGGATGTATCAAGGCACAGAGGCTCTCTCTAGGTTGGGACACCTAGAGGGGATGAACGAAGCCAGAACGCCAAACGTCATTTGGAATCTGAAGTTTGGAGGCACAAAAAACAAAGGCAGACCAAAAAGCCGTTGGAAACACGAAGTGTTGGAGGACATAAACGAAGTTGGTTTGGAAAACTAGAGAGAATACGCTCGCGACAGGAGCCATAGACTACTAGGCCTGTAGTGCTTTTCATTCATTCATTGAGATATCCTTAGCGTGAGTTCCGAATCTGCATCATTCCTCTACTAGCGTGTTTTCTGATTTTCCTCCCATCAAGATCACGTTTTCCTCCTCTCCAAACAAGCAGTCAACCACTTCGCAGTACCGTATCATTTATTTAACACAAAGTTTTCAATTTCAACGTCTTTTACCAAGTACTTAGTTTATTTATACAATTTTTTTTAAAACTATAAGACCGAATGAAAGGGCAATTTTCGCAATAAATCTTCACTAGTTTATTTTCTAAAATTCCGAAATTTAGAATGGTTACCGAAAAACAAACTTAGAAAAAACCAGTCTCTAAGAACCCATTGTGAAAACTAAACGTGGACTAAATAAACCTACTTTCTCAGTTTTATTTAAAAGACATACGTAATCTCGACATTACTGACCACTCTACGGGAAAATATTAAAGAGAAAAGACGCGGAAAGCTATCCAAAGGTGTTTTGTTTTTGCAGGACAACGCCCCTGCACACATCGCATGTTGCCATGCAAAAAATTCGTGATTTAGGGTTTGAATTACTAGAACACCCCCCTTATTCACCCGATTTGGCTCCGTCCGACTATCACCTATTTCCTCAACTGAAAAAAAGTTTATAAGGTATACATTTCCTTCCAACAAGGAGGTAACAGAAGCTGTGGAGGTCTGGTTCGCAGAGCAAGAAGAAACATTTTTTTTTGAAAGGTCTAGAGACGTTGCAGGTTCGCTGTAATAAATGTATCCAATTAAGAGGAGAATATGTTGAGTAATAAAATATTTTGAGATTGAAATTTTGTTTGGTTCTATAGTAGGCTAAGAATTTTTCAATACATCCTCGTAAAGAAAAGGTTTTCAAATCAACATTATTTACACGAAACTCAATGTATTTTGTCAAATTTTTAAAATTTTATTCAAAAATATGTGAATTTCTTTAAAAAGACCCAAGATTACTTACACTTTGTTGTCAAAAACAGAGTTAAACGACACGAACGCACTTTCTGAGCTTAATTTAAGATAAACACAGAAGCGACTTTGAAAACAGATTCGTTAAGTGGTAACATTGTTTCTGTCAAAAATTTATTACACAAATATTTTGCATTTTTCAAGAAAGAAGGCAATTTCATGGCTGTCATAGAACGAACCACGCATTTTGTGAACTTAGTTAGATAGATACAAAAAAATTTAAAATGAGCATTCAGCATCCTTCACAGCAAAGCTATATTGCATCAAAATTTCGTTCAAAAATATGTGACTTTTTTTAAAAAGACCCGACATTACCTATAGGTTGTTGTCGAAAACAGAGTTAAATGAAACAAACGCACATACTGAGCTTAATTTAAGATAAACAAACAAACGATTTTGAAGTCAGATTCTTTAGATGGTAACGCTGTATCTAGTCAAAATTTCATTACACAAATAATTAGCATTTTTCAAAAAAGGAGACAAATCATGGTTGCCGTAGAATAAACAGACATAATATTACCTATAGTTAATTAACACGTTGACTCCCACCTATTGGGTAAATGGTCACGCTCCAGAAACCACGCATTGAAATTCAATATTTACTAATTATTTTGGAATAATATAGCTTCTAAATACTTTGATAAGGTCTTATAACTTTCATATTATGTAAAAGGGCTGTCCAGTATACTGGACAGCGGCTCCTCCAGATATGTTTCATTCTTCAAACCCGCTGTCCAGGTAACTGGACAGGAAACTGTCAATCTTGTTTTAATTTGTAATAAGTATAGAAGAAATAACTAAATAGAAATTTTACAGAACTTAAAACGTATAAGTATGAAATTGACTATGTCCTACATCTAACAAACTAAGAATCAATATTGTCCAAAATTTCCTGGTTCCATAATTTGAAACAAGGGTGGACACACAATCCAGGTGAAGAAGGACACATTATGCAATGATATCTTGATTTTTTTGATAATTTATTTTTGGTGCACATACGACAACGTTTCATCGGAGATTTATCCTTTTCAGTTTCTGGAACAGATTCTAGAAAATGAAATGGCAAAGTCTGTTTAGAGTGCTTAGCTGTCACATTCTCTTCTACTTCTATCATTTCTTGAATTATTTTTTCACGAAATTCTAAAAATTGTAGATTTTTGAATCCTTTTTCTTTCTTGTATATGTAATAGGCATTCCACATGTAAATATCTATTATGTGAAAAAGACTTTCCTATACCATCTGATTGTCTTTCTTGGAGTAGAATAATACGACGTCATTTGGTCAGCTCTATCAATACCAGACATAAATTTATTATAGTCGAGTACGCATCTAGGTTTATTTTTGTTTCCTCCTCGCTTGCCTTCAATTTTAACCATTTCGTGGCGATGTTTTGTTGAAATCATATTTACAATTCGTTTGTCTTTCCATCTAGTTACTAAAACTGAACCTTTCCTCTTCCACACAACTTCTCCTTTCTTAAGTTTATGTTGCATGAGTTTGGTTGGATTTCCTTTCCTCCTTTCACGGAGAGTCCCCACCATGAGAGTTTTGTGATTCAATAGGTGTTTCACTAACGAATAACTAGTATAAAAATTGTCTAAATAAATTTCATGACCTTTGTTTATATAGTCCTTAAGAAGTTCCTTTACAACTTTTGACGTATGCGAGTCTCCACTTTCTTCCAGAAGAGTTCCTTTTCCTACATAAATAATTGCATTCAATATAAAACCATCGTAGGTTGTTAGTTCGTAAACCTTGATTCCATATTTATGTCTTTTGTTCATTATATATTGTCTGAACTGCAGACGACCCTCCATGGAATCATTGATTCATCAATGGAAAGTTCTTTTCCGGGACTCATAATTTTTTTATGTTTCTTATCATCATGTCTAATATTGGTTGAATTTTATATAAACGATTAGAGGTATCAGCATTCTCATGATTCACAAATCTTAGATTTTGCAAAATTTCCTGAAACCTATTCCTTGACATGGTTTTACCAAAATTGGATGATGATACAGCGAGTTCGTACTCCATTGTTTTGATAAATGTGGGAAATGTATAGTACCTGATAAGCAACAAAGTCCAAGAAATTTCTTCATTTCATTACAGGTAATGTCAATCCATGTTTTAGATCTCTTATTTCGTAAAGTTGCACTTGGAGGAATTTTTTTTCTTGCTCTTCTATTTGTTTCTTCTGTGATAGTTTTTAAAATGTCTTCATCAAATAAACATTGAAAATAATTGTAAGGACCCGCACCGTTAGCTAAATTACAGTTGATTGAAAAATTACCAGTAAATGGCATATTTGGCGGATCATTTTCAGAATCAGTCCACTCACTGCTTTCTGTATCAGATACATCTTGAAATGTACCAGGTTGTACGACACCATTTCCATTATCATCACTCTCAATGATTTCCAAATCATTTTGGAATTGTAATGCGAAATTCGAATCGTCACTGTCTGGTTCGTAATCTTTATCCCTGACGCTATCATCACTAGAATAATCATTCTCTATGTCTGAAAGGTGTTCCGCAAAATGTGCTAACTCTTTGTCAGTAAGCGGACGATGGTTGTTTGATTTTCTTTTCTGAGTTGGATATCTGCTACAGCTGTGTAAAAACAGGAATCTTACATATTACTCTAAAATCTAATTTACATACCTTGCTGCTTTTGTATCTTCATCAACACCATTCATATTTATGTACCTAGTTTCAATTTTATAATCATAAAACACGAAACACATACAATGAACGTAAAATCACAGAAATTGTATACACGTTCCAACAAGTATACGGAATGAAATAATTATTTGGAGGCGCATACGCCACCTTTTGACGTTGAGAAAAAGTAATTATTTTGTCGAATAAAGAAGTCTACTTAATATTACGTTTTCGTAGACCATAAGGAAGCATAGATTCAAGCCACACAGCCCGCAATAAACGTAAACACTTTTAAATCGTTTATAAAAGCCGTCCAGTTAAGTGGACGCGGGCCCACCGGATAGAACATGACCGTCCAGTAAACTGGACGATGGGAATCAAGGTGTTAAGAAAACAAAGTTAAACTTTATGAGCTTATGAGACAAGTTCATGGTTGTCATAGAATAATGTAAACAGACCACGTATTTTGTGAACTTAATTTGAAAGAGCATTTAACATCTTTCACAGCAAAGCGACATATCAAAGTTTTATTCAAAAATTTGTGATTTTTTTTCCAAAAAATCCAAAATTACTTATAGTAGTTTGTTGTCGAAAACAGAGTATGAGCTTAATTTAAGCTAAACAAGAAACGATTTTGCGGTCAGATTCTTTAGATGGTTTCACTGTATTCTGTGAATAATTAATTACATAAAATTTTGTATATTTCAAAAAAGGACACAAGTTCATAGTTGTCATACAATAATATAAACGAACCACGTATTTTGAGAACTTAAATTGAAAGATACTAAGAAATTTTAAAGTGAACATTCAGCATCCTTCACAGCAAAGCGACATAGTATCAAAATTTTATTCAAAACTTGTGATTTTTTTTTCAAAAGACCCACCAAGATAACCTATACTTTTTGCCGAAAACAAAGCTAAGCTTTATGAGCTTAATTTAAGCTAAACAAAGAAACGATTTAAAGTCAGATTCTTTAGGTGGCAACACTGTATTCTGTCCAAATTTTTGTAGAAATATTTAGCATTTTTCAAAAAAGGAGACAAGTTCATGGTTGTCATAGAATAATGTAAACGACCACGTATTTTGTGGACTAAATTTGAAAGATACCAAGAAAATTTGAAATGAGCATTTAACATGTTTCACAGCAAAGCGACATATTATCAAAATTGCATTCAAAAACTTGTGATTTTTTTTCAAAAGATACAAGATTACTTATAGTTTGTTGTCGAAAATGAGCTTAATTTAAGCTAAACAAGAAACGATTTTGAAGTCATATTCTGTAGATGGTTTCATTGTATTCTGTCAAAAATTCATTACATAAAATTTTGCATATTTCAAGAAAGGAGACAAGTTCATAGTTGTCATACAATAATGTAAACGAACCACGTATTTTGTGAATTTAAATTGAAAGATACTAAGAAATTTTAAAGTGAACATTCAACATCATTCACAGCAAAGCGACATAGATCAAAATTTTATTCAAAAACTCGTGATTTTTTTTCAAAAGACTCAAGCTAACCTATAGTTTGTTGCCGAAAACAAAGCTAAACTTTATAAGCTTAACTTAAGCTAAATAAAGAATCGAGTTTGATTCAGATCCTTTAGATGACAATACTGTATTCTGTCAAAATTTTATTACACAAATATTTAGCATTTTCCAAAAAAGGAGCCAATTCATGATTGTCATAGAATAAACAGGCCCAAGATTACCTATAGTTTGTTTAAAATACAAAGTTAAACTTTATGAGCTTAATTTAAGCTAAACAAAGAAACGATTTAAAGTCAGATTCTTTAGGTGGCAACACTGTATTCTGTCAAAATTTTTGTAGAAATATTTAGCATTTTTCAAAAAAGGAGACAAGTTTATGGTTGTCATAGAATAATGTAAACGAACCACGTATTTTGTGAACTTAATTTGAAAGATACCAAGAGAATTTGAAATGAGCATTTAACATCTTTCACAGCAAAACGACATATTATCAAAATTTCTATAAAAAATTTGTGATTTTTTTGTTCAAAAGACTCAAGATAACCTATAGTTTGTTGTCGAAAACATAGCTAAACTTTATGAGCTTAACTTAAGATAAATATAATGATAAATAAAGAAACGAGTTTGATTCAGATTCTTAGGTGGCAATACTGTATTCTGTCAAAATTTTATTACACAAATATTTTGCATTTTTCATAAAAGGAGACAAGTTCATGGTTGCCATAGAATAAACAGACCCAAGACTACCTATAGATTGTTTAGAAAACAAAGTTAACCTTTAGAAACTTAAATTAAGCTAAACAAAAAAACGATTCAAAGTCAAATTGTTTCTGTATTCTGTCCAAATTTTATTGTACAAATATTTTGCATTTTTCAAAAAAGGAGACAAGTTCATGGTTGTCATAGAATAATGGAAACAAACCAACCATTTTGTGAACTTAATTTGGAAGATCCTAAGAAAATTTGAAATTATCATTCAGCATTCTTCACAGCAAAGCGACATATTATCAACATTTCATTCAAAAATTTGTTCTTTTTTTTCAAATGACCCAAGATCAATTATAGTTTGTTGCCGAAAACAAAGCTAAACTTTATGAGCTAAATAAAGAATCGAGTTTGATTCAGATTCTTTAGGTGGCAATACTGTATTCTGTCAAAATTTTATTGCACAAATATTTTGCATTTTTCGAAAAAAGAGATAAGGTCATGATTATCATGGAATAATGTAAACGAACCACGGGGTTTATGAACTGAATTTCAAAGATACCAAGAGAAGTTGAAATAAGCATTCAGCATCTTTTACGGCAATGCGGGATTATATCAAAATTTTATTAAAAAATATGTGATTTTTTTTAGAAAGACCCAAGATTACTTATAAAGATTACTTATAATTTGGTGTCCAAAACGGAGTTAAATAAAACAAACGCACTTTCTGAGCTTAATGTAAGCTAAAGAAAGAAACGATTTTGATTCAGATTCTTTAGATGGTTACATTGTATTCTGTCAAACTTTCATTACACAAATATTTGCATTTTTTAAAAAAGGAGACAAGTTCATGGTTGTCATAGAATAATGTAAACGAACCAACCATTTTATGAACTTAATTTGAAAGATCCTAAGAAAATTTGAAATAAGCGTTCAGGCATCCTTCACCGTAAAGCGACATTGTATCAAACTTAGATTCAAAAAATTTAGGATTTTTTTAAATCAGATTCAAGATTATCAACGGTTTGTTGTAGAAAACAAAGTTAAACTTTATGAGCTTAATTTAAGCTAAACAAAGAAACGATTTTAAAGTTAGATTCTTTAGATGGTTACATTGTATTCTGTCAAAAAATCATTACATAAAATATTTGCATATTTCAAAAAAGGACACAAGTTCATAGTGAACTTAATTTGGAAATAAGCATTCAGCATCCTCTAGATCAAAGCGACATTGTATCAAAATTTTGTTCAAAAATACATGGTGGCTTATTAGTGCGAAGAAGGTGGATATATCGGAAAATATTGGGATTAGAAAAAAAATTTTGCAATGAAAGTTGTTCAAATCAATGAGCTGCACATTTTAAAATTATTTTCGTTTATACAGGGTGTTCCATAAAAATACGACATACCAAAGTTATGTTTTTTTAAATGGAACAACCCATTTTTCATTACAAATTTGGATTTCTTGGGAAATTCTAATGTGACTTTATGTATTATACATAGTGTCTAAAATGGAGGGTTTTCACATTATTTTACTTTTTCCGGAAAAATTGACTTTTCGAAAAAATTAAATAACTCAGTTATCCTGGAATTTATCCAACTGCGATTTCGTAGCTTTAATATGCATTACATATGCTAACTAAAGCTAGTTGTTCCCACTTTTCTAACCTTACTAAGGTTTGAGTAATCAATTATTTAAATTAAACTCCATAAATTCATGGATAACTTGATTTTTTCAAATGCCACCACCTAATTTTTTATGTGCCGTTGAACGTGGAATTTCATAAGCATTCCAATGATAAGGTTGTAGGTATCTAACTTATTCGTAAGAGTTAAATACCTACAATCTTATCATTAGAAAGCTTATGAAATTATACGTTCAAAGGCACATAAAAAATTAGGTGGTGCCCATTGAAAAATCAAGTTATCTATGAATTTAGGGAGTTTAATTTGAATAACTGATTACTCAAAACCAAGCGAGGTGTGAAAGGTAAACAACCAGCTGTAGTTAGCACATGTAATGCATATTAAAGCTGCGAAATCGCAGTTAGATTAATTCCAGGATAACTGAGTTATTTAATTTTTTCGAAAAGTCAATTTTTCCGGAAAAAGTAAAATAATGTGAAAACCCTCCATTTTAGACACTATGTATAATGCATTATGTCACATTAGTATTTTACAAGGAATCCAACTTTGTAATAAAAAAATGGGTGGTTTCATTTAAAAAACATAACTTTGGTATATCGCACTTTTATGGAACATCCTGTATAAACGAAAATAACCCCAATATTTTCAGATATATCCACCTTCCTCGCACTAATGGGCCACCATGTATGTAATTTTTTTTAAAAGACCTAAGATTACCTATACTTTGTTGTCGAAAACAGAGTTACACCATTGATTATAAGTAACTTTATAATCAATGGTTACACTATACAAACGCACTTTCTGAGTTTCATGTGAAAAAGACCAACATACGATGTTCAAATTAGTATCCTTAACAGCAAAGCGACATTCTGTCCAAATTTTATTAAAAAATTCGTGACATTTTTTTTAAGTAGAATCAAACTTCTATGTTCATTTAGATGTCATTGAACAATAATAAAACACAGTAGTTTTTTAATTTTATCAAATTGAGGTTACTTGATTGAAGAAAAGTTTCCTTTTTCACAGAAATTAAGAAAGACTTTGTTCACAATTTTACTTAACAATTAATTCATATACAAATAAATGCATGTAGCAACTTTACTCATTTGAATGCAATTCATGTATGAGTTCTGGGAGGTCTACCAATTATTAAATACGATTGATTGCATCCATTATTGATTTAAGACAAACGTATTATAATTAACCTAATGTGTGATATTAACAACATGCTCATAAAATACTAAAACGTAAAACCGGTTAAAATGGTTAGTTCAACGCAATATTTAACGTTTCTATTCCAGATTTGTGGCGTGCACGCGATGTTACCGATAAACGTTATGTAATTTTTATTATAATAATTATATTAGGGAAATCACGAAATAGTAGGATTTGATGGTGATTGATTTTCTTCAATCTTTATGTAACTTAGGTATTTCCTTCTTTGTTTAGTGAAAATAGTAGCAGTGATAGTATTTGTTTATTTGGCCTTTTACATTAACTAAAGAATTCGACTACATAAAAATATCTCAAATTATATATTTTATTCACACATAATTATTGTCATATTTTTTTCTTCTCCATCTAATCTCTTATATCAATTGCTTCCCCTTCCCATTATTCCCTAACAGTATCTATCCTTCTATCTCTTCCTCCACTCTTTCTTTCTAAGTTCTCCAATTGATCTCCATACAATCTGCACAATTTAACCCTGTTCTTCCACTAGTATTTGTTCTCATTTTCTTCATTTCCCACTCAAAATCTCCCAATACTTTTCGTTATATTTATCTTCTTTTACTCTTGCTCTTGTCAATAGCTCTGCTCCCATGCTTTTTCCTTCTCTCCTCAATCTTTTTGTCTTCTTTCTCACATATCATCTCATTCTTAGTACAATGTTCATTCACTTTCTCCATATATTATTTTTGCGCTTCTGTATCTTTCCAACATTCGTATAATATGTTATTCATTTCCTCCTCTCCATCTTTTCCTCGTACCTCACCGTTCTTCTTTCTGTTTGTATTCTTATTTTTTCTGTGTTTACTTACTCTCCACAATCTATCCTTGTCCTTCTACTAGTATTTATTCTCCTTTATTCTACCAATCGCTTTTTATTCAATCCTTTCTCTCATATGTGTTGTTGAAAAGTCTCGCACCAAGGGATTATCTTTGAAACGGATAAAGGAAAATTATGAAATTCTAGGACCATGAATGAGACTTTTTTCTGCATATTACATTTGTTTTTGACGTCAGTGTTTAGCGTACGGTCGCCATCTTGAATTTTTTGAAATGGCAACCTAGGTCGAGTGACGTATCACAAAAAAGCTTATTTTTTTTTCTTTCCAAAAATAATAGCAATGTGTCACTTTAATACAAAATGTTTTATTTTCAAATTAAATTGTACTGTTCTAATGATATGACCTTGTAGGTTTTTTTAAATTAAACAAAAAACAATCGTAGGCAATGAAAACATCCACCACATCATTATTTATGTTCAAATTATCAAAACTGATACTAATTTCAAATAAGCACAAAGTTTAAAAGTGAATTACGAATAATGGCACATTTATCACAATAACAACTATATGGTGATCTCAAACGTACCCATCTTTATAACGATTAAAGTTCTGAAGGTCCTCCTATAAGTAGTTCTACGGTTACAAGATTAATAAACAAATTTAATTAATTTAATATTTTGTCACAATTTTCGAAGAGAAAAAAATAAGCTTTTTCTGATACGTCACTCGGCCTAGGTTGCCATTTTAAAAAATTTAATATAGTTCTGTACGCTAAACGCTGACGTCAAAAACATTTGACATTTACTCTAAAATATGCAGAATAAAGTCCTATTCACTGTCCAAGAATTTCATAACTTTCTTCTGAATTGATTTCCCTTCTTTTACTCTTGCTCTCCTTTCTTGTACTTGTATATCTTGATCTCTTTTACTATCTCTGCTCCAATGCTTTTTTTCTCCTCTTAATATTTGCATCTCCTCTCTCGCATATCCTATCTTTCATAGTTTCTCCATTCTTTATTTTTGCGCTTCTATATCTTTCCAACATTCATAAAATATCTGATTCTCTTTCTTCCTCTCTATCTTTTCCTCATACCTCACCCACTTCTTCTTGTTTGTATTCTTATCTTTTCTATTTTTTCTTCCTTCCTATGTATCCTTGCACTACGTATCCAGGTGTTTCTCTTTCTTAACCCAATATTCACTTTCAGTACTTTTTCTTGTAACTTTTCTAGTTTTTCTAATTACATAATCTTTGTTTTACCCACGTGTGCCTCTAATTTTGTTTCCAAGTATTTCCTCGCTATTTTTATTATCCTTTTTCTCCCTGTCACTTTTTTGCCATTGCTACTATGTCGTCCGCATACGCTAATATCCATATGTTTGTTCCTCCTACCACTATTTTTCCTACTTAGTGTCGGTGCTTCTCCATTTTCTCTTTTAGATCCCCAATAGACAAGGACTTAACGGACATCAGTGTTTTAGTTTTCTTGCAGTGCAAAACTTGTTTACCAATCTCTCTCCCGCTCCAACTTTGGTTTTACAAGTTGTGACCTCATAAATCTCCTCCACCGCATCTACTATGTCCTCACTTCTCTCTTTTTCTCATCCTACACAACAATAGTCCTCCTTTGACCTTATCGAAAGCTGCTTTCAAATCTGTAAACAAGATGAACATTTTCTTTTGTTTATTTTTTATCTGTTTGTTTATTAAGTGTTTAGGCCGGCCGTCCGTCCGTATGTAAACTAGATTCCAAGAAAACCAGGAGTCCAATTTTTATGAAACTTTGTACTAAGTCTTTATTTATAATTCCGAAGATATGATTAGATTTTGGGCATAATCTATGTAGCCTAAAGGGCCTTTAACCTACACAGATTTTCGAATTTTTGAAATGTTTAGAAAAATATTCATTTTACACATTTTTGTTGTATAATTAAATTATACACACCTTTTGTTTAAATTATTTTTTGATCCGATAAGTAATTACTGAGATATAAAATCACGTGACACTAATTATTATTAAAATATCTCCATTAATATCAATTTTACAAAAAAAGTTGAGGAAGAAAAGTTGTTCGAAATTCTATTGTCTATAGCTTTTGTTTGGGCAGTTTTTTCTATAACGCAATATTATTTTCGCTTAACGGACCATATTCTTTTGTGATTTTTTTATTTTCTTCCAATTCCCTCCTTTGCAAATTGTACATATTATTGTCTTCTTTCATTGCTGTGTAGTCATCCCCCTTTTCATATCCTTTCGTATATCTTTCTCAGTCTCTCTATTATACTTTCTTCTGTTCCCCTTGTCTCCCATCAGTACCTCCCGCTTTACCCTTTTTAATGTTTATGTTACTTTTCTATTTCCACTTTTTCAATTTCACCTTCTTTGTTTCTCTTATTTCTCTTATTTTTTTATCTATTTCTCTTAACAAGTTCTTATAATGTTTCTTCCATTGTTTTTTGTTCTTTCTCTTTTTCTCTTTTTTTTTAAACTACCAAGCTTGCCCTTTGTTTCCAATCCTTTTTTGTATTCTTTCGTTCTTGTTTGACAAATATCTCTGAATTCTTTTGTTCCTGTGTTCTTCTATATCTTTTTTTCCGTTTTTGCACCTTGTTCTCCCTCTTCTCATTTCTTTGTTCGCTTGTCTCAATGCCACCATCAACTTTTTAGTGGCTTGTTCCATTTTTCATCTCCTGCTATATTTCTTTTCCTGTTTTCTGTTCTTCGTCTATTATCGCAATTTTTTCCTTATAGCTTTTTATACTGTCTTCTCCGCCTATTTTCGTCTATTCTCTTCTTCCTTTTCCCACTCTTTTCCCACTACAGTTAATTCTAGCGGTTGATGATTATTCGTTCACTATTAAGTAGTCTATTACAGATTTCGTCATTTTTCCTATAAACGTGGGGTCTCCCTTTCCCTATTTTACCGTTCATTATTATCTATTCTTTTACTTCACATAAGTGTCAAAAATGTCTTTTTTGACTTCTCCTCCTTCTTACTCTTTCATTTATCATCATCCCCTTCTCCCCTATTCTTGCATTAAAATTCTCTACCTATTATTAAGCTTTGTTTTTCTACTTTCTATTTTCTTTTCGTTGTTTCCATATATTGTTATTATTTTTACAGTAGTTTTCATCAGCCCTGTCTTCTTCTCCCTCTCGTCCGCTTCAATCTCCCATTCCTTTTGTGTCTGCCAAGTAGATTCTTCCGGCAACCTATCTTTCCTCTCCCCTTCTCTCTATTAATTGTTATTCATCCACTTCCCCATCTTTTCCTCCTTCTCCAATCATCTCCATTATTCCTCTTCTACCAACATTTTCTTGTATCCTACTTTCACCCTCTTGCCACCCTTTTCATTCATCTTTCATCTATGTAAATTTCATTACCATTCATCACATTATTATTTTTTAATATTATATATACTCTATAAGAGCCCTTCTAGGTGGAGGTGGGAAGAATACTCAACTTAGTAAGTTGTAATCGCCGACGTTTCTCCCACCGTTGTGTGGGTTTTATCAAGGCTGGTTACAAAAACGAGTTGGTAGTCAATTTACTAACAAAATTCATCAAAATGATAGGTCAATTTATAAACTTATACTCTTATACAGTATATATAATATTAAAAAAGTTTTTGGATGCAACTTTACCTATATTATTATTTTTATTTATATTTGCTGTTTTGTTCTCCATCCTTCTAATTTTTATTAACACTACACCTGTTTCTATCTTGATTCACTCTTAAATACTTGTTTCCATCCTCATTTTTCCTTTATCATATTTTCTACCCTTTTCTCTAGACTTTCCACTTTTTTTCCAATCTTTTATATTTACTTTCCAGCTTTTCATTTATTTGTTTATCTTACTATAAGAGATTAAAGTTCCGTTTTGTTTTGCTCACGAGCACTAGCGAGTGATCAAACTCTCGAACGAATGATAATAAAGACAGTGATCATATAAGAGAATTGAGAATAAAAGGAAGTAATATAATGGGACAAACATGGGGTATAGGAGAAAAATTATTCGGTTAAAAAGTAGAGAAAGGAAGAAATGGGAAGAACTGGAGAGGACACAGGAAATATTTTGGAGATAGACGCTAGGATTGGAGAGGGAAACACTTGGATATTTAATAGAGGAAGAAATGAAACACTATGACAATCACTACACAAAATCTACTTTCATATCATAAGTTGGAAATAAAGTTTTTGTTGAATAAATGTGTATAAGGCAAGAAACTCAATCCTAGTACCTGCCCCCAAATCCCCATTTGTTGTTAAGCTTGTGTTTAATCAGAGATCTTTCGCACGAAATTGAACTATTTACTTCACCAAAAAAATTCTTTATCTCTCGCAAATATGAATATTGATGAGGACGTTCGAATCTAAGAAAGCTCGAGAATTTTTTTAATTAAAAACTCAGCGTAAATTAAAGGAGCAGAGGACATTAAGGTGTTTTCAATTATTTCACAGACTAAATAAAGTATTTGTGAAAAAGCTCACATTCATCTCGGATCTCAAACCATTTTTTTTTTATATAAATTTTTCAATTATAAGAGCGAAACGTTGAACGAATAATACAAAAAAAAAATTGATTGCTTTGCACACCAAATGAAATTAAAACGGACGTAACTTTTATATAAAAAAATATAATATTGAAAAATTTCGAACCATTGTTAACGATCGACCATTTCAATTTTTGATAACACGTAATGACTGCTTCCGTTCGCTTTGGATTTCCGCCACTGTTATAAATGTTCCGTTTCCTGCCTCAAAATCCCGGGGATGCAGCTCAAGCTTCCTTTGTTTCATGGATAAGAGTGATTTTCTTCTCCCCAGATACATTCTTAAGTGCATCTGCAAGCGACGAATTATTTAACAGACAATAAAATCATTATTTTATGTTTGTCGATAACGATGCCTTTCCCACTTTTATTACTACTATTACACAACGACGCAATATTACCAATCAATCATAACGCCGTTACAAGGTTTTGCATTTAAATTTAAAGTCGTGGGAGATGCATTTTTCAACAAGGGTGTGACTGAAATGTTCAATAAATTGTGGGGTCAAAGGCCATTTCTTATGTATAAATATTTCTCTGCAATTCGTATTTTATTCGGGCTGATATCGGTAGATCAGCGACGACATAAATTTGATTGTTAACAATAATAAAATTGTCAAGAAAGCTTTACGACGTTTAACTTAAGTGGATATATAACGAAAGCTATAAAAATTGCATTTGCAGATTATTGATGCGATATAATAATTTATTCTTATAAAAGACAGTTATTGAAACACTTCAGTTTTTACGATAATGTTGTTTGTTACACATTGTAACTAAGGAATCATTTCTTCAATCCGAATATTCGCAATAAACGCAGATGAATTTTAAAAAAATATTTTTAGTAGTATTTGATGGGATTTTGCAGTACTTTTCGGGGTTTGCACAGACGCTGTATGCTAGGATCGTTCGCGTATTAAGTTGATGATTTTCGTAAAACTCCAGAATATTTAGATTTTTTTGTCCATAGTTACCACTATATCAATTATTATAGACAATTAAAACATACATGTGTCATAAGTTAATCTAAAAATTATTATACTTTTAAATAAATATTATTGAGATTCCGAATGGATCATTTAACATTAACGAGGTAAAACTGTGGACCAGCAAATTGGGATTATGATGAAATTGTTATCTTCCATTCAGACAAGTGGATTTTAGCAAGTGTACAACTTTATGTATCAATTATTCTATTTTTATACCCTACTTTAAACAATTCAATTCAACCAAGAAATCTTGAAAACCTACAAACAGACGTTAATTGTTACTGAACTCTATGTTGGGTCAAGTATTTTTACATGATTACTGCAGTGGGATTTCCCAAGTTACTTACTGACCAAACTTACACAGCATTGATTTACCTTCTTGAAAAGTACTTCTCATGAAAACGGAGCGAGCTCGTTGCTCAACACATGCTATTGCATCAGAAACTCCTAAAATCAACTCCCGTGTCCTTGCACCAAAATCAACTTCTGTTTCAGTCGACAGATCAACAGGATTGGTCAGGACAGCAGACAACCAGACACTCCAACACTACGTTGTCGCTCGAAATGGCAAAGAATTAGGACGAAGTCAAGGTCACGAATAGATTATTCTGCTCTGTGTCTTGATGACTGTTATCTCAGGTATGAGAAATGCCGCAACCGTACCGGCCGTGTTTCAAAGGTTTGTGCAAAAATAAAGCTGAACAAATCAGATCCAAAGAAATTGCAACTTCAACCTATGTTCAACCAACGCCATTGGATCTAATCCATACGTATGGAATTAGTTTATTGTCAGCATGAATCAAAGCATTGATACCACTCTTAATACAGACCGTTATTTTGTTGAAGTTCTTATTAATGGGTTAATTGATAAAATTTGAGGTGGACTCTGAATCTGCATATACATTTCTGCCACGTAAAATTTTAGAAGAATTAACCATATGTTACTACAACCAACAACCATTGGATTCAGGTCTTACACGCAAACCGTTTTTGTCCCTGAAGGAAAAATTTTGTTTAAGCTCAGTATGATGTAAACCAAATTCAAGATGAAATTTATATTGTACTGGATGGTTTTTCAGAAATTCTTGGACGAACATGGATCTGGAAACTTGAAATCAATCAAATTGGTTGAGGCTTTCGCGGCCTGTTTTCGAACTGGTGTGGTCTAGATTCGGGTCTCATGGCCGTCGTTGAATTGTAATATTGAAACGTTAAGAAGAAATTCCAATTAACGACGGCCATTAGACCCGATTCCAAACCACTTCAGTTCGAAATGAATCTTCAAAATATTGACACTCACTCTCCGAACACTCAATCTCCAACTACCAGTGCTATTTTTAGTCTACGAAATCAGTGCACGCTATCCAGGTGTGTTTGAAGAAAAGATTGTATGTGTTCCAGGGATTTTAATATCTCGCAAGATTCGAGAAAATGCAACACCAGTATACCATTCAGAGCGCGACGTTTTCCTTGCATTCATTAATCTCGTTAATCAAGATTTTCACTCTCTGGAGCAAAATTTGTTACAAGCGTCTGGGGATCATTCTAAAGGCATATGAACATACGAACATATTGTGCACAGTCGTTCTGCCATTTCAAGTGCGACAAACATCAAGTGAGATTCAAACGACACTACCTATAGAGGCATCTTTTTATCTTTTGGCACCAAAACATCCCCGGCTGAATTCAATCATTACATCGATCAAATTCGTAACGGAGAATATTACTACGACGACATTGGAGTGCACGGACGATCCGAAGAATGTGCAGCAAACCTGAACGCTTGTCTCAAACAAATTCCAAAATATGATTTACATCTCATTTCGACAAAAATGTGTTCTGTTTGAAGAACAAATCGACTTCTTGGGTCATATTATCAATCACCCAAGAAAATAGCCGAATTCTTAACATGCCAGAACAACATCAGAACCTCTTCGTGAGCTCATCAAAGAAGAAGCCAAACAACAAAACCAAACCCCCAAAAAAAAAAAAATTTTTTTAAACCCCCAACAACCAAATAAATTTTTTTTTTCCCCATCCCACAACCCATAACAAAATAAATTAACAATTCCAAACCACCAAAAAACCAACCAAACAAACTCATTCTTTCCTCCCCCTCCTTTTTATTTTTTTTTTAACAAAATTTTTTTCAACTTTCTTTTACATCATTAACCCTAACAAAGAATTACATTGAGCTTAAGTTTGTGAATACTTCTATTCATCTAAAAAAAAAAGGTGGCTTCTATTCTCTGAATGAAACTTCTACTCTACCTATGAAGCGCTCAAAAAAGCAAGGTGATGAAAGATTCTAAATACATAATCGAAGGCGACCAGAGATCCAAGAGTTCCACCAACCCACCTAAGCATCATGAAACAGTTTTCTAAACGTTACCTATACCTATAAAATGTCGAGAATGTCCCAAATGTGCCAAAGTACAGACCAGTCTTCCTAAAGTACCACTTCATCCGTGGATGGAACCCAAAAATAATTGGCAACGTGTCCACGTTGATTGGTCATTTCCTGGTTATGGTGGATACATAGTCCAGATGGGCAGAAATCCTACCTTGTACTTTAGCACCGACATCTGCATCAACAATCGATCTCACGCAAGAAGTCATCCATAATGCAAACACTGAAATACTGGCTCGCTGCTATGGAAAATGAATCTTTAACAACGAAGAAAATCTTATTCCAGTACAGAACAACGGAAAAACGCCTATCGAGCTCTTTCTGAATCATCAGATTTGTATAGCACTGGACGCACTGAAACTTACTGTCATCGAACAACTCTCAAAACTCAGAGATTAAGTCCGACAACCTAGAATAAGTTCCCGCGTTCCCTTGAATAATAAACTTTAGTGGCGACCTCGTACAATTATCACTAGAACGTTGACGAAAACTTTAAAGGTTTGATTTGGCAAGCTACAGAGAATAGAGATGGATTATGTGACAACGAATGAAAACAATAAATAAATCTTGAAGCTATGATTTTGGGCGAATGCAGAAGGAAATAATAAGTTAAAGGTTCATAGACCAATTATCTACCAGCTCGCGATTATTTTTTCTTATTCATCATAGTTTACACCATCACTCTATTTGAATCTACTGTTGGGCATAGATCTCCAGCTTGTTCTTCCACGCACCACCTACGTTCAGATTGTGTGGATTCGTCGGACAATTTTTGTGGTGGACGGTTTCTGTTTGTGTTTGCACTCCAATATAGGTCTGGTTCATCGATTACCTAACATTATTGCAACATCCCAGCTAAATTATTATTCTTTTTATAGTGCCCGTCAACATATTTCCCGATTTGTGAGGCTGTCTCTTAAGGAGAGACTTATCATTGTTTTGACTTATCACCAGATTTGTCATTATTTGAGTTTGGTAATGTTTGTTGGAAGGATAGTAGGATTTTTCTAGTAGTTTGTTAGCATTCTATGTACAGTCGACTATGAGGACAATGTCATCTGCAAATCTGATATGGTTTAATTGTTCTTCAATCACATTATGCCTTTTTCTCCAGGTTTGCTTTTTGCATACGTATTTTGTAAGTCACCAAATCGAAAAACTCGGCGATCACCCCAAGTAACCAGCGTTTTCCAAATTTGCTAAACATTTTATTCTACGTCTTCATTACAGACCTTTCAGTTAATTCCCTCTCTAATTCAATTTTGCAGTCAGTAAACTGTAGCTCATCGATAGCATTTGAAAGTAAGAGGAATATGTAGAAATCTGAAGCAAGCTTCGGAATGCGCAACAATATTGTGTTTTGAAACTTTTAGCCTAGTGGCGGGAGGTAGGTGTTAAATTTGGGGTGCTTAATTCTAAAATTTTCAAAGTACCAAATCTCAAGGATACAGGACATGACAGGACAGGACCGTTTATGTACATAATTTCAATTCTTAAATGAATATGAATTGAATTTTTATTATCAGCATAATTTTAATTCCTTAAACAAAAATTAGTTAATTCATTATTGCAGTTTTTTCTTTTTGTACAGACAAATGTTTTATTGTTTTGGTTTTCTGGGTACATAACGATGAATATTAAGACATTTACGAGGATGTATTGATATCTAGTTAGCCTAGACCAGTTCCTTGCATAAACAAAATATTGCGTTACCATAGCAACGAACAATAACTTATTAGAAGTGTCAGTGTAAAGTTTGACGTCAAAAAGTAAACCAGAGTCACGCAATAAATTAAATGAAAAAGATGTCCACCGAAATTGTGAAAATCGAAAAATTGGAGTATCGAGCCATCATCAAGTACCTGTATTTAAAAGGGTTAAGAGGTAAGCAGATTTACGAAGATATGCTTAATACCCTTGGTGATCAATGTCCTTCGTATGCGACCGTCAAAATTGGAATGCAAGCTTCAAAAGAGGTAAATTTTCCATTGAAGATGATGACCGATCGGGAAGGCCAGTTTCTGTGTCAGTCCCCGAAAATATCGATGCAGTTCATGACATGATTTTATCAGACCGTCGAATTGGGCTAAAACGGATATCTGAAGCACTGAATATTTCATACGAACGCGTTCATCATATGGTTCACGTCAATTTGGACATGAGAAAATTGCTGCAAAATGGATCCCCAAATGTTTGAATGTTGACCAAAAGCGTGCAAGGGTAGAAGCATCGCGTTCGATCTGTGCTCGATTTGAAAACGATGTAGACTTCTTAAACCGAATTGTTACTATGGATGAGACTTGGGTACATTTCTACGATCCAGAAACAAAGCAACAATCGATGGAATGGCGACACTCTGGTTCTCCAAGACCTAAGAAGTTTCGTGTCCAAAATCTGCTGGAAAAGTTCTTGCTTCAGTTTTTGGGATTGCCATGGAGTAATCATGATTGATTTTTGGATAAGGGTAGAACAATAACTGGAGATTACTATTCGACATTACTGACCACTCTACGGGAAAATATTAAAGAGAAAAGACGCGGAAAGCTATCCAAAGGTGTTTTGTTTTTGCAGGACAACGCCCCTGCACACAAATCTCATGTTGCCATGCAAAAATTCGTGATTTAGGGTTTGAATTACTAGAACACCCCCTTATTCACCCGATTTGGCTCCGTCCGACTATCACCTCTTTCCTCAACTGAAAAAAGTTTAAAAGGTCGTACATTTTCTTCCAACAAGGAGGTAATAGAAGCTGTGGAGGTCTGGTTTGCAGAGCAAGAAGAAACATTTTTTTTAAAGGTCTAGAGACGTTGCAGGTTCGCTGTAATAAATGTATCCAATTAAGAGGAGAATATGTTGAGTAATAAAATATTTTGACATTGAAATTTTGTTTGGTTCTATAGTAGGCTAAGAATTTTTCAATATATCCTCGTATATTATCAATTGTCCCTCCTCCCTTCCTATACCCTGTCTGCCAATCTGAAATTATCTCTTTTTCTTCTCTATTTCTTCTTCCATTCTTGCTCTTATTATTTTTACGTATATTTTATATCAAATATTTGTTAAACTAACCCTCCTGTAGTTTTTTACATCCTGCCTATTCCCTCTCTTGTATATTGGACAAATAATTGCTTTTTTCCATCTTTCTGGAAATACTTCTCCCTGCCAAATTTTTCTAGTACTTTTCTTATTCTCTCCTTTATCTTTTCTGTGTATTTCCATTCTTCACCCTGCGTTTCATCTGTGCCTCCTGCCTTTCCCATCTTTACTGTTTTTAAGGCCTCCTCCAATTCTTCTTTTTGATCCCCCTCTCTTATTATTATTTTTTTCCTATTTTTCCATTTTCTGCTATGATGTTAACTTCTTTTCCTTGTAGTACATTTTAATGAGTTTTTCCATTTTTCTCTATTTATTGTTGGTTCTCTCTTATTTCCTTTATTTCTTAATCCATTTACTAGTTCCCAACCCTGCCCTTTATTTCTGATTTTCTTCTACGATTTTTCGATAATCCATTTTTCTTTTTACATCTATTCTTGAAATTTGTTCTTATTTTCTTATATTCTTCTATATTTTATTTCCCTTTTTTCAATTCTTCTCTCCCTTTCTCATTTCTGCTTTTTCTTTCTCACATTCCCAGTTCCGCCATTCTGACTTTATTTCCTTTTGTTTTTTGTCATTTTAAATATTCGCTTTTCCGTTGCATCTTCATTTTTCTGTAATTCTTTCAACTCTTCTTGACCTCTTCTGCTGCTTCCTGATCTTCCTCCGTTTTATTAATATACTTTTCTATACTTTTGTCATTCCAAATTTTTCTCTCTCCCCATACTATAATTTCTTCTTTTCGTCCTCTCCTATCAAGATCACCTCGATCGGTTGATGATCTAACCTAATGTAAAATATTTGAGCATTTAAAATTTTTTTGTTTTTATTTAACTAATTCAATTTTTGGCAATACATATTTAAACTAGAACGTGTGTCATAAACTAAGTCAAAGAGGGATAATTTGCATTCAGTTGTATCTACTGATGATATTCAAAAATACATTAAAAATGTAAATTGCCGTGTAAATTCTAGTTTTACAATAGGATGAATACTTTTGAAATCTAATTTGATTAATCTGAGAACGATTGAATACATAGTTCGATTTAACTGAGGAATATAAATATCATCAATGGTCCCCGAATCGATCCATAAGATACACCCCGATTAACCAATCTTTATAATTGTCTCTCTATCTCTTGTCAGTGGCTTCAGTAATTTCATGAGTGAAGTGTATTTGTAGTATTTTGGATAATGCTAATTGGACTGATGTCCTTGTACACTAATTGCCAACAAAATAAGAGAATCAGTGAAATTCGATTCGATATGTTTGATACAATACCATTTAATGAGAACTAAATTCGGAGGATCCCAGGGGTGACGTCTTGGGCCCGGTAATTAATTATTGCTGAATTGTTTATAAAAACACATTTTATTTTTTTTGCAGAACCCCAGAGTGCGATCAAACTGGCAGGCCCAATTGGTAACGCATCACCCCCGGTTTTGTGGTGTTCCGCCGCAAAACAGGTAAGTTATTTTAGGACGTTTATTTTTTTTTAAGTGGTTCAGAAGGGTGTCCCGTCTCGTCTACGAAATTTCCTTTTTAAAAATAAACGGGGAATTATTGTTTTTATTATGTCTAGCAGATCTCGATCCAATGATACCAACACGTAATTTTAAAAATTCCAGATTTTTTTTTATCAATCTCTCGCTTCCCAGTTTATTCGAAATCGGAACTGGTATTTATTTGTTCAGTTCAGTGGTTCTAATTTTTTTATTTTAAGCGTAGATAATTACATTTTTTACAATAATTATTGTTGCGACTATTTGCACACGGCAAATGTAAAAGTGAGGTCGTTTTTGTAATTAAACTGTTTAACGTGCCCGTTGCACGCCATTTATTAAAAAAAAAGTTAATGGAACGCCGCAGCCGTCGTTCTGTTTTCCAACGTCGGGAAAAAACTTAAATTAGTAATTTTTTTTACCCCTCTTCTTAAAAGAAATTCATACTTTTCTAATGAAATGCCAAGGAAATCGATGATTTCCTGTGATGTTAACGTAGTGGGTGGTTTATATGCACGAAGAAGGTTTCAGTTCTTTGAAAGTTGGTTTTAAGCGCTTCGTCAAGTTCAGCACCACGTATAACTTTTAAATTACACGTTTTTCGAAAAATTTTAAGTTTTCAAAGTGCATGCTATAAATTGCTAAGTTAATTTTTGTTAGCTTGTTAATTTGCAGTGTAGGCTCTTGCAGATAAATTTTATTGAAAATTACTCTTTCGACTTTCATCCGGCATGGAACGTTTCCCGAAAGCTTTTCACCCACTTTTTTATAGTCTTTAATTTTGAGTATAAGTTGTAGAAGGCAATATTTCAAATATTGCTATTAAAAATTGGCACGTGCTGCTTATTTACAAAATTTAATTTTAATTAGAAAGTTTATATTTATTTTAATTTGTTGATACTCAACTTTGTTGAGAAATTTCTAACTTTAATTACTTATTTTAATTTTTAATTGGTTCGTACCTAATTTTAATTCTGAAAATAAACTTTTCGTTTTCATTAAATGTTTATTTTAAAACAGCAACCAGCTTTCCTGGAAATATATTTTACCTTGTTTTAGAAAATTTATTTTTTCATCGCTTTCTTTTATTAATACCTACTAAAAATTTAATATTTTATTTATGCTTTTATTTAAAAAGAAATAGTTTGTTTTAATAATACCTATTGTTATTTAATAAGGAAAAACGTGTTTATTTATTTTATTATTGGTTTTTGCCATCATAATCTGTTGTTTTTGTTTCATGTAACAGAATACCGAAGTTAAACAAATGTTATCAACATTTATTTAATTATAAACACTAATTATATATCTGCTGTTCTTTGGTTTTCTTCTTTTTTTTGAGGTAGTGGTTAAACATATACTGACTTCTAAAAAAATTGCAACACCTAGAAGTTGTTGAACGATTTTAATGAAATTTTCAGGAAACGTCTATTTTCTTTAAACAAAGTTATGATTAAAATTTAACAACAAAAGAACAAAAGCTTAAAAAGTTTTTTCGATAATGAGTTGCTTCGCCACTATTTGTAATGCACTCATCTAGACGGCTTGGCATGCTATCAATCAAGTGATCTCTAGCTGCTTGTAGTATATCATCCCAAGCTTCTTGAATCCGTTGCTGAAGATCGTTAAATTATCTGGAGAGTGCGGTAAATTACCCAGTCGCCTACCAATCATATCCCATACATGTTCAATTGGCGACAAATCAGGCGACCGAGCAGGCCATGGGAGGACGGCAATGTTAGATTCTTCCAAAAACCGTGTTGTAGCCTTTGTCGTATGAGGGCGCGCATTATCCTGCTGGAAAATGGGATTTTGCAGCCCCTGAAGATATGGAAGGCCAACTGGTTGTAGCACATTAGCAATGTAACCAGCTGCGTTAAGGTTGCCGTCAATAAAGACCAAGGGTGATCTGCTACCATAACATATTGCACCCCATATCATAACTCCTGTCCTGGGCTGTGTTGCGTTCCACAAAAATGTTGGATTTTACGTTCTCCACGCATCTGTCTGACCCTCCTACGACCATCGTGGGCCCACAAGCAAAATCGGGACTCATCACTAAACACAATTTGATGCCATTCTTGCGCCCAATTAATCCTTTCGTTGCTCCACTCTAGTCTACGTAGACGGTGAAGTGGTGTAAGAGGAAGACATAAAAATGGACGATATGAACGCAACCCATAAGATCTTAACAGGCGATAAACAGATGACATTGACATCCTAAGTCCTGTACCTCTCATCCAATCATTTGGAATTAATCAAGTTGTTGAAAACCTATCTCTTGTGGCCAATACTCTTAAGCGACGTTCTTCGCGATCTGTAGTCCTTCGCGGACGTCCAGATCGACGGCGACGATGTTGAACCCCTTCCTCGGACCATTTGAACCAACTTCTCAATACCGATGAAACATTTCGGTTTACACGACGAGCAATTTCTCTTAGCGAAAGTCCGGCGTCTCTCATACCAATAATACAGCCACGTTCAAAATCACTTAATTGGACAAAATGTTGATGTTGACGTACTCTTGGATTTGTTTTCAAGTTCAGAATGAAATTGTGAAGAAACAACAACAATTTGCAAACTTGACAGTTACTAAATGGTCTAATACTTCAAATTTATTGTTACTATGTGCTATGGAAACAACAGGCAAAAAAACAAAAACTACAGGCTAGATTTTATTCAAATTTTAATCATCACTTCGTTTAATGAAAATAGACGTTTCCTGAAAATTTCAATAAAATGTTTGTGATGAGTAATATGTTTTGGGATTTTTAAAGTAATTTTTTATCGTTGTTTATTATTTACTGTAACTAGATTCCATCTTCTTTCAATTGCTCAAGACTGTTTTTTGATTTTTAATTAACTAATTTTTCTCGGAATTACTAAATTCATGCTGCTTGAAACCTTTCAAAAAAACTCTTAGCAGAAGACTACATGTTTTTAAAAGTTTTAATAGTTGTTTTTTTTTTGAAGTTTTTAAATTGACGAATTTAATTATTAAATTGACTACCGACTCGTTTCTGTAACCAGATGAGTCCAATCTATGTCTTTTAATTTTCAACATTTTCAAAAAATTATTTTCTACATCTTTTTAACAATTTCGAGTATCAAATTTTAAAGCAGTACCGATATTGGTGAATTTTGTTCACTCCTAATCTAAATTAATGTAAGGCGTTCTTCAATTATTGTATAATTTGTATATTGTTGTAAAAAATAAATTTTCAGCATTGATAAAGCCCACACAACGGTAGGCGAAACGTCGGCGATTACAACCTACTGAGTTGAATATTCTTCCCACCGCTACCTAGAAGGGCTCTTATAGAGTACACAATATTAAAAAAGTTTTTGGAGGCAACTTTACCTATATCTTAGCAGAAGGTATGCCTTGCTACTCCTACTCCTCCACCCTTTGGCAAAATGTTCACCCATTTAACCAAAGATTTTACTACTACTATTAAATGCTATAAGTGTTTTACCCTTCAAAAGCATGTCCACAGAAGGACCATTCTGCCTCGTCCTTTTAATGTTAAAAGAAGCCATCAAATAGCTCAACAAGAAAAGTAAAGTTATTTACAAAAAATTTCAAAATATATTCTTTAGTCACAGACACAGTTCATGACATGATAATTCTAAATTATGTATCCACGGTCTACAATCCAAAACACACGAATTGAACAGAATCAAAAAATACATACATCACTACACCATAGGTTCTACTGTAGTATTTTCGGGAGTATGTATTTTAATGTTCGATCTGGATGCTCCTAAATCCTCATCACTGACCCAACCTCTCCAAAATAGTACAAACTCCCAAACTATAATAAGTCCCTACGACGCTATGGAAACATTGTGAACGCAAACACAAGAGGAGGAATTCCCATACCAACAGATCGAAGACTTAAACTATGAAAAGCAAATTCGCCAATAACAAACAACCTACTAAGTGACTGTTTTTAACCACAGTCTCCTTCCACACAATAAGAGGATGCACATTTTTTGGTCTTCACACATGCAACTTTCTGTATGAAACGTTTTTGACAAGGTAAGGTTGTATGAGACTTTAATCTCAACGAAAGTGGAAGAAGGCAACACCGAAATTTTCTTCTTAACTCCGATTTTGAGAAATACGACAACACAAGACCTAAATTAAAAACAATCTTAGCGATGTTATCCTGTTCTCCAATAAGCTGACCAGGAATATGCTAAACGTTTACTACACTGGTGTTCCCTGTTCCGATCTATGTTGATACAATTTGATTTAAAAACACCACCAGAACCACCCGCAATTTCAGCTCAACCTAAAGTTAAGCAATATGGAGACAGTGAACGCATACAAGCGGTACTAAATTGATTAGGTAAAAGAATATTCCATCAACCCAGACAGTATATCCAACTTTCTCAGAGAAATCTCCACGTCTGCGTCCAACAATTTCCATAAAATCAAGAACCGATTTCACGTTCATCAGCTGCCACCTTATATTATGAAATCAATTCAATACAACCGCCAACTATACAGGGGTATTAGACAGTCTGAAAACCATGACCTCAAACGAGAATTCAATAAGCTCAACAAAAACATACAGACATTAATATTACAATACAGTACCGAAATGTGGAAAAGCGCTTTTTCTAAAGTTCGAGAAAAACGGGGAAAGATGATTGGAACTGGGTAATAGTTATAATAAAATTTTGTCAATAATAGAAAAAGGTTTCACATAATATACAGACCAATGTTAATGTAATGCATTCAGACTACATTCTGAGAAAGCATTTTTGTTCGATACCAATCCTGAGTACCTACTCAACATAGGGTAGTTCAATCTTGGTATGAACAATTTTTCAATGGAAGAGAAAAGCTTAGCCAAAGAAAAATAGTAAAAGAAATCTCACTGTGCTTTAGAAAGACAAAAACACAGCTCCAGAACAGGAAAACATCTTCGAGGCGTTCTTAGTAAACTGGATTGGTCAATTTATAAATACATTCTCAATATATATATACATTTTCTTTGCAGCTAGCGACAGACCAATTGTACTTCTATTAGTTATAGGGAAAAAATACGAGAATATTTGATTAAGCTTTGATTAAAAAGGAACCCACCATAGTTCAGTGATTCACTCTCTAGCAACAATCATTTCCAGCATCCAGACAAACTCAATAATCGGTAATATCAACAAAGCTTTCTATTCGGTATGGAATTATGGTTTACTCAACAAACTTTGCAACACCAAATGTCCTGCTTTCTAATATCCGAAGCCATCTGGAAAATAGATTCCTGAATGTAAGAGTTAACAACATCTACTCTCACAAATTCTTACTCAAGCAGAGAGTCCCCCAAGGATCACCCCTTTGCTATTCAATATATAATATTTAACACGCTAACAACAGCTCTGCAGTAATTGACTAATTACAGTTTTTAATCTTTAGAACGTGGTTCTGTAAATGTATCTTGAACCCAAATCCAGACAAGTTTAAGCTGTTGATCTTCCACCATAAAACCAAACTCAGTTCTCTTTCTGTTACATTAAACAACACAATTATCAAACCCACAGACTATGTAAAATGTTTGGGAATAAAGATGGACAACATACTCAACTTCAACTTGCATGCTTCATTGGTAAAACACCAAGCTGTAAGCAAAGCTTGCCGTTTTCGAAGTTATATATCTTACAGCAAGAAATCTAGTAAAAAGAAAATAGAACGTGCAGAAACTTCCTCCTTTAGAAGCATCACAAAAATTAGACACTGTTCCTAACCCTTCAAACATCCATCTCTATCCAACTCTTTCCATAGAACCAATATTTATAAGAGTGGAGAGACTAGCAAACAAATTTGCTAGGAAACACTACTACGTAATCGAACCTTTAACTACAGATCCGGATCCCAGAAATAGAAATACAAGAAGACATTCAACATTTCCCCTCAATGAAAACACCAAACGGTTACTTCATGCCAATGCTTCATAATTGTTCATCATATCATATGATCATCCTTATATCAATATGTATGATTATGATGATGTGCATATGTATACTTTACCGGGTTGAAGGATTCGGTCGATAGCCCTTTGTCATCGGTCAAAACAGAACCTGTCAACATTCCATGAAAGATTGGCCTACTTAAAGGCTAATATTCGTGAATTGAAACTCAAGCGGCTACTAAGCTAACTTCTTTAATTAATGATGTGCCTGTAAAAAGCTATTACTCTTTCCGTTTGTGGTTCTCAGAGTTCTTCAAAAGAAACAAAAATATTTTCGAGATTCCTGTTCTTCTAGAAGTGACATTTCTTCAAACAGATTATATATAGCTGTAGAAGTCAAGGTTGGAGTAGGTAATAAAAGGGGGGCTGCCAAAATATTATCATCGTTTGATGAGTTAGCAAAACAAGATTCCTCTGTTTTGGAAAAGTTGAATGATAAACATTCTTCACCTTCAAGACATTTTCAATCCAGACGCTTCTTCGCCATCTCAAGTGAATGACTTAGATGTAATCGACGGTATAAACTCTTTTCCTAATAGAACATTTGAAGGACACGATTCTTAAGACATTTTTACTACTAAAGTCTATTAAGAGCTTATGCAACTTTATTCTGAATGATCAAGTTAACTCTACGAAGATCGGAGAATACTTAAGGCGTTCATTGTAGCTTAAAGCCAACTCAGCTTGCATTTGGAACTAAATGCGAATGCGAAGCAGCAATTTATTCAGTTCGCTCCTTCATCGAGAAACATAGAGCACCGAACAAGGTCATTTTAAAGATTACGCCTTTAATTATCTGTAACGAGGTTACTGCATTTTAGGAAAGGATCCCGAGGCTGTACGAATTTTTATGGCAATGTTAATGCAACATCATTTGTGTTAGCTTTTTAGAGATGATTTTTTCTCATTATCAGTTGGATGTCAGCAAGACGTTATCTTTTCGTCTTTCTCTACAACCAATAATCGATGAACTAATTTCCGAACTACACCTATTCTATTTGGATGATGGATTATTTTGTGGAAATATAGATACGGTTTTACAGGACTTCAACACGTTTATTGATAGAACAAGGCAGATTGTGTCACCTGGTATTAACGTGTTGACAGAAGAAATTTTGTCACCGTTAACAATTTCTTCTACAGAAATAATTTTACAGGAATTAGAACTTCTTCTTTTCAGACTTCGAGATTAAAGGCAAATTATTGAGGAACTGCCGTCAATTCAATGAACCCAATTTATTACGGAACCAAATAGTGTATTACTCAGAAACAGAAAGGCTATGGACTGATATCTACGTATTTCAGTTGCCATTTGAACGTTCAACCGGCGTAAATAGGACGGCATGATCTTGATTCATTGTTCAAATTGCAAAAGCATTGTATGGGATGTGATTTACAGCTTCATACATAAGTAAGCAGAAGTTGCTAATCGAAAGAAGATTAACCATAACAAAGACATTTTGGAGAATATATTTTTGTTGAATTTGCTCTAGAGACGATGTTCCGTTTTTGCAAAGATGCCATTGAATTTGTTATCGAGTTGGGTCATAGAATCGTAGTAGAAACCGGTGAACCCCGTTCAAGGATGTTCTTTATGCAAAGAATCAGAACTGCGGTGCAGAGAGGAAACGCGGCTTCAGTAATGCAAAATTTACCCTCCTCCAACTTACTGTGATTTTATATTATACGTATTATGTTTCGGTTCACTTAATTTTAATTAAGTTTTAAAATATAATGTTTTCAATTTACTTTGTTTTGGACGACAGCCTGTTCCTTTTTGATTTTTTGAAAAAAAATAGTTTGGATGGTTTGACGTTGTTTTGAAAACCTTCGAAAAAAGCGAGTTTTTTGTATCGAACTTAACAGGTAATTAGGAAGTACTTTTCTTGAAAATTTCGTTTGGGTTTAAAGTTAAATTCAAAAAATGAATTTCTTTTGCAAAATTTTTTTTGCGAAAACCTCGTCCTTTTTATGACAATGGTCAATTTTTACGTTATGATTTCTCTACAAAGTAAGGTGAATTTTGAGGCACAGAATATTTTTCACACACTTTCTTTGTATCAAAAAATGAATTTTTTTATTTGACAAAGCAAAGTAGGATATACGAATTCTTAATAAAAATATTAGAGCAAACACAGAAAAGTGATCAACTATTAACAGAGTGGCTAATTAATATGTTTAAAGTATCAAAGTAGAAGAAACCGCATCTTTAAACTAAAAAAAAAATAATTTTGAATGTTTTGCTTAAAATAAATATATATACGTTATAATATATTGTTGGAAAGATAAAAATACAAGGAATTCGTTGAACGAAAAATATATAAGGTGTTCCATAAGAAAAAACCCAAGTTTGATCATTATTTGTAAATTATTTGATTCAGAAAAATTCTCAGTACGCCACTGGGTTCTACAGAAAATTTTATACAAGGTGCTATTTTCCCGTTTTCCTTACTTTAAAACCAAAAACTGCTGAGTGGTCCCAAAACGACAAATCAGTAACGAGGAGGGTTACGAAAGTTTAGAATGTATCCTCAATTCTTTCTTGAAAAAGTAGCCAAGGTTCACATCGCTCTACGATTAACCGTTTTTGAGATACCCCCAAAAACCATTGAAAATGGCACACCCTGTACATGTATTTAGTAACTGTAGTAACAAAGTATTTATCACTAATTTTTTTTTAAAGGTAACATATCAGGACATATGAACTCCTTACAGAAGCTGCAAATGTTCCGAAAGAAAACTTAGAGTACTGGTTAAGTCGACGTTTCGCATCCTAAAATAGATGCTTCGTCTAGGCCAGTGACCAGATTAAGAGAGCATTGTATATGAAGTTGGAGGTGTAACATTCTTAATCTGGTCTCTATTAGAACCCTGAGTGTTCTTTCGGAACATTCGCACCTTCTATAAGGTGTCTAAATGTCCTAAGCCAGCAAACAGCTAGTTTTTGACCAAATAATGTGATTGTAAAGATGTTGATGCTGAGCGGTGGTGCAAAAACTGTTTTTGTGGACATTCAATTTTTTATAATCATGAACGTTTAACCTTGACCATTTTCATGATAAAAAACCAGTTGTCCTTAGATTAATTTTTTGACAAAATATTTTAAATCTGTTTCTTCGAATATTTTGAATTAAATTCAAATACTGAGTTTTTCAACAACCATCTACATAAATTGAACCGAATTTTGATGAATAGAAGACCGTTTTAAAACACGTGTTTTTTAATATTTTGAATTGACTTTAGAGAATGAGTTTTTCATGGAATTGAATTTTTTTGCCAACCTTTTCTTCTTTCGTAAAAAAGTTCAATTGTTTTTGTAATGATTTTTTTTACAAAATTGGGGTATTTGGTGTGTGAAAACCTTTTTTTTTTAATATGCTTTTGAATGTAGTTGGAATTTGTTGTTTGGCTACCGTGAACCATAGGTTTTTGATGGGAAGTTTTAAATACCGTTTTATTGAATATTTCATATTAAGATGGGGAAATGAGTTTCTTCTATAAAACTTTGGTTTTTGACATCAACAGTGAATCTTTGTGGTGATATTTTTGACAAAAAAAAGTCGTATTTGTTGTGTAGAATACTATTTTGAAAACGGTTTCTTTATACGAAATTTCTTTCTTACAATGTTAGTTTTTAATAACCATTTACTATAGCTATTTCTGTTTTTAATTGTTAAAAAGAAACATTCCATTTTTTCCTGTTAATGAAATCAAGGTTCTCTATAATCATTTTGTAGCAATGATTCAGTTTTGAAACATATTCCTCATTATAGTCTTTTCCTTATTATATATGTCACATCGAGGCACTTTTTCGGATAACTTGAAAATATCATTCATCCTTTCTCTTCACAAAATCCATTTGTTTTAACCATCACAGCAGGTGCTTTTTGTTGTTAAGGTGTTCCTTAAGGTTCAGTTTTAGGACCTTTTTTATTTATTGTTTTTGTTAATGGTATGCCGTTAACTGAAACTTTTCGCTCGTATGTAATATTTGCAGAAGACTCTGAAAATGTAAATAAATGGGGATTTCATTGACATGGTGATTAGTCTTGCAACTTTGTGCTATACAAGACCGATTAAAAGTTATTAGTTTTGTTAGTCAGATAAATGCTATACTTTTGTATTTTTTATCTCTGCTTCCCTCTTATATTTTTCTCATGTAATCATTTTTTTCTAAACTGAGCGACATAACTCCGATTTTACGTAGTGAAAATTGTTTCTTCCAGTTATCACTAAATGTTAATGTTTATGTGTAAAAAAGCAAGTTGAATGCTATAGTCGCCTAATTCATAGCCATACAGTTTTTAATATACATTATTTTTTCTTCTAACACGTATTAGTTAGATTTTTGATAGTTGGTTAATAACATTGAAGGAGGATATACCCAGAGAGATCCAGGCCGTAGGTATGGAGTTTCCCGAAATGAGGTTTCAAGGATTTAAAGAGGTACAGGTATACCAACAAAAACATTTATGTATAATCACGACTTTGAGAAAATAATCTAAAGTCTTATCGGGCTTGTAACGGTTTCAGTTTACAAATAAACGACGGCTCTAGATGAAACTAAAAAAAAATAAAAGGAAGTACGGATCAGTGTAGCGTATTAGGTTGGTAGAAATAAGTTGTTTAGGTAGAACAGCAGCTTCCCGGCGTCGTCGTAGAGTGGGGGTCCTTAAAGAGGTCGAAGGAAATTAAACCTCTGTCCTAACAAGGCGCTACCTGCTGGGTAAGAGAGATAAATAAAACCGACCAACAGGAGATCTAAAGGTTTTACTTAATCCTAAAACGAGATACACTAGATCGAACAAATTGACACAATAATTAACCATAAAAGGAAGACAGGCAATTTAAAATGTGTATAGTAATAGGGGAGTGAGAAAGGAGAAAGACTGAATGTAAGCTTTCGCGACTGTTGTCACTAAGATTATTATCTTCCGGGTTGAGCCGTGTTTGTCCTTCTTTCCTAAGTTCTCTGCTTGACGTTTCGCTAACCATGCTGTTACCTTTTCAGAAGTTACTCTAAAGACTGCTCTCGTTATATACCTATGTTCCGGTACGGTTGGTTGATGTCGATCAGTGACGGGTGGTCGAAAACCAACCACCCGTCACTGATCGACATCAACCAACCGTAACGGAACATAGGTCGAAAACCAACCACCCGTCACTGATCGCCATCAACCAACCGTAACAGAACATAGGTATATAACGAGGAGCAGAAGACAACAACATCAGTCTTTAGAGTAACTTCTGAAGAGGCTAACAGCATGGTTAGCGAAACGTCAAGCAGAGAACGTAGGAAAGAAGGACGAACACGGCTCAACCCGGAAGATAATAATCTTAGGAGAAAGACTGTCGGATGCGGTCACGTATTTTTAAGCACTAGTCTCGCTTATAACAAGCAATCTATACGAATAACGCACCGGATTTACAGATAAGCTTCAGCATCACAATTCGTAGTGTTAACAATTCAATTGAGTATTATCTGATAGGAACAGTTGGGGTCTTCTTCTTCTTTGTCAGCCATAATTAATTCACTGCTGGACATAGGCCTCTTCTAACTCTTTTCATCGTCTTCTATCCCGGGTTTTCTGCTGCCATTTCCGCCCCGCTGTATGTATTATGTCGTCAGTTCACCTCTTTTGCGGTCTTCCCACACCCCTCATGTTACTCCACGGTCTCCATTTTAGGATGGTAGGTGCTCATCTTTTATTTTCTTGCCTGGCCACTTGTCCCGCCCATTGCCATTTAAGTCTAGCTATTCTTTCCGCAACTCCTAGCATTTGGCGTTCCATTGCTGTTTGGACACGTTTCAGTTTTTGCTGGTTTTTTTAGTGTGAGTGACATAGTTTCGAGTCCATATGTTGTTACTGGCAAGATACATGCGTCATACATTTTAGTCTTCAAGCTTATCGGCACTTCTTTATTTCGTAAAATATGTTGTAGGTTACCAAATGCAGCCCAGCTTAACCCTATTCTGCGTGACAGTTCAGCCGTTTTATTTTCTTTTCCAAGCTTTATTTTATGTCCAAGGTACACATAGTCATTTACGACTTGTATGTTTTTGCCGTTTATCAAGATTTTTTCTTGGCTTAAGATCTTAGTTTTTTCTACATTCATCTCCATTCCTATCTCATATGACGCATCTTTTAGATCTTTTAGCATGATGCGTGTACATATACCATTTACACACGGCAATTTATCGGGTCGAACATGCAACGACACTGGCGCTTAAAATAACTCATCTAACGGGGTAAGTACCTCCCGCAAACCCAAAAGGCTTTTTGACTCCGCGACAATCGTTAAAATTGAAGCGCACAAGCCCGTATTGAGCAGATTAATATCTCTCGGTTGGTGAGTGTACCACCAAATAGGGTTTTACTTAAAACTAAAGATTTATGTCGTATGTACATTAGCTTCACACTGACTAGCATTAAAGAAGATACTTAAACACTAAAACTTAGCTATATTATGTGAACGAAGTCCCGAGGGTAGGATGTTCAGTTAGCGACGAGATTGACAGTTCCTTAATTGCGTACACAGGATTCTTCTTGGGGAAAGTGTTAGGCTCTCTCGTTTAAGCCACAAAGCATAGCCACCCCTTAGCTGGTAGACGTGGTACCCACCGGTTGCCTGCAGCTATCTGATGCCGCTACCCGTGGCGTGGTACTTCGTCGAAAAGGAAGGTGTTAATCGGCCACTCGAACACCCCAGATACGAAACAAAATGCAACGTAACGTCTAAAAAGATTCCACGTGGTATTTAAAATTTGTACAAAGAAAAAGAGAAAAGAACGAGTACTTACGGTAGGTTTAGACGAATATCACTCGGTTTATAAAATATCACCCTAACAAGCTGCCACTGGTTCAAAGTTTATGATGCATCACAAACAAAATCGATTGAATTTTGCTATAACTTATTAGAAGTAGAGAGGCCCCTAGTGGCGGCATGTCTTATAGATTAATAAATCTTGGATGCTCTAGACTCTAGACAGTCGTGAACGGGTATGCATGAGACTAGGAGAACGATACACTGCCCGTACGATGGTTCCTAGATCCTGCGGAAGCTTTTACAGAACTCCATGTTTGTGATAGAGCAGGTACCTTAGAGACATTCTAGCGGAATATGTGGTGCCGTATAACCACTTTATAGGAAAAAACTTTTGATTAATGGAGGATAATGCTAAATCACTTGTGACCAATGTTACCGTCCAACATTTAAACGAAGTCGGAATTATTTTATCGAGCATGTGTGGAACCAATTAGGAAGAACCATTCGAGTTCGCCCTTTTGCTTCTCGGACCTTAAGATACTTTAGATCATGTTTGGTTGAAGGTTGGGACAGGCTGTCGCAAGAAAACCTTGCAATGTTGGTTAACACCATGTTTGTGTTATTATGGGTCGTGGTGATTAATAATTTATCGTTATTTTTGATTACTAAAGAAATGTTGGCAATATTATTTATTTTTATCATTTATGAATCATAGCTTCATATACCTATTCTAGACAAAGTGATTTGGGAGACTTTGGGAGAATCTTAGAGGATTAGTATTGATTAATTGAAGACGCATGGTCTGCTGATGATGATTTTTTTCTTGTCCTTGTTTTTCTTTGTCTAAATTGCTTGAGCTTAATCTCCAGTCGGACATGAAAATATATATTTTTAAAATGTTGCAAGGAACCATCTTTAATCAGCACTAATGATAGAAAATTTTCGTAGACCTCTTCTACACTGCAACGCAAAATTAACCGAATTTGAACTTTTTAAGTGTTTTACCAATTCCGAAAATTTTTTGACAAGTTCGATATGATTTCATTCTAGTTATGTCCTGATATCGTTTTTACGAATAATGTAAATGAACATGTTGGTATATAGGGTAGCACAAAGAATTGCATTACACGCTTAACTTTTGAACAGTCTGTGGAAAAAGTTGATAACTAAATAATGTTTATTTTTACGACATTTTGAAGCCCCATCTTTTCTGTACAATTTGTTTCTTTATTCATCCCGATATCTGTATTCTTAAATGAAAAAATACTGGTTCAACGGATATAATGCAATAATGCTTTATTAGCAACAAAAAATTGAAATTAATTTGTAAAGTTTGCTTTGACGTTTTGACATTGGCCGGGTTTCTATAGCACCTTTCTATAGCACACTTGTGAAAAAGATTTTCTTCAACAATTTACAGATTAATTTTAGCTGTACTTAAGTGTAGCGCTCACTAAGTCACGTGTTGGTTGTTTTGTTTTGAAACTGTTTCATAAGCGATAAGTTTATTTAAATTTACGATGAGACCAGAAGAAGTGGCACAAGCCGTTGTTTTACAAGATGATGTTCGTTTGATACGGTATATCGCAGCAAGGCTTGGCCATCCACGCAGTACGGTATGCGTACCTGGGCAAGGAAAATGAAGAGCCACAGGGCTAGTCGAAGATCGGTTTCTTCGTCTTCAGGTTCTTCGAGAGCGAACAGCCTCTGCTCCAGTTTTGGCTAGAAGATTGGTAGATGTTCGTAGTATTTTAATTTCACGTGATATTGTACGCAGAAGGTTATTAGAACAAAATCTGATATGTTGTGTACCTGCTATAGGTCCTCTGTTAGATGCAGGTCATCGAAGGCAGCGTCTGGAATTTACTAGAGCTCATGCTGAGTGGGACATGAACGACTGGCGAAACGTTCTCTTTACAGACGAATCACGTTATACGCGATATTCCCCTGACGGTCGTCAAAAGTGTGAAGAAGACCCGGAGAACGATACTCTCAATGTTGTTTATCTCCTAGAGCGCATTTGGTGGAGGAGGAGTGATGGTGTGGGGAGGCATTTCTTTGGAAGCCCGTACAAATCTCGTTATACTAGGGGAATATTAAAGCTGATAGATACATTAGAGAGTGCTTATTAGAACATGTGGTACCTACATGTCATTTATCGGAGAAGATTTTCTCTTAATGCACAACAATGCTCGACCGCACAGAGCACAAATAACAAGGCAATACTTAAATGATGTAGACATTCAAGTGTTGCACTGGCCCTCAAGAAATCCGATCCTACACCCTATAGAGCATATGTGGGATACACTAGGAAGAAAAATAAGGCAGTTATCAGGAGCACTGACAAACGAGTGGCTGCTTTAATTCGATCTATGCCCGAAAGGATGAGAGCTGTCATTCAAGCTAGTGAAGGAAATACTCGTTTTTAATTAAAAAAGAAGTAATACTGCCGTTGTCCAATTTTCTCCATTTTTTGTTCCCATTAAAGTATTATTACATTATATCCTTTGAACCAGTATTATTAATTTGAGAATACAGATATCGGGATGAATAAAGAAACAAATTGTTCAGAAAAGATGAGGCTTCAAATGTCGTATAACGTCGCCCTAGTAGTGAAAGGGTCTAATCCACTGACCACACATTTTGAGAAAAAAGCATTTTAAATTTCTGCGTTTCACTTTTTTTGCATTTTTCCCCATACATTTAGTAAAATAAAGCTTCGCATGCTCAAACTTTAATATATCACTAAAAAAATGATTACACAACAATGTTTGAAAAATCCAGATGTTACATTAAATAATACTTGTTTTTTCTATTGGTAGAGCATTTTTATAAAGTGGTTTGATCTTATTTTCTTTTAAAGTGCTAGCAGTTCGTGTGGTAATTTTTTAATAATAATAGATTTAAACTCAAGGTCAGAAAGCCTTTCTTTATAAAAAATGCGTGTCGGATCTTCTTTCCTGTATTGTAACCATTTTATTTTCAACCAACTGACACTTCCACCATCTTCGTTTTTGTTTCGGTTTTTAATCACCGTAGAAGAAAACTCCTTGAAGTTTAAAAGTCTGTAAAGTTAAGCTCAACCACTTTATAAAATGGTTTTTTGTTTTTGCCGTACGTGTAACGGTAAACCAACATTCAGGAGTAAAACATCGATTTTGCTGCCTCTGGTTTCAATACTGGAGTGAACGCTGTCACACTCCATTTCAGAGTGGCCTGATTCCATAAATTTTTGATTAATGGTGTTAATGGGCAAAATTGTAACTGCTCTGAGAAACATTGCTGCATTTATGCAATTTCTGTTTTGTCCAGAAGCAGTGTCTGAATAAAACGTTACGTCTTTAACGCAAGGAGCAAGATCTGACAAAAGTTTCCATAGGCAAGTTGCAATTTCTGAAGATCTTTTGATCCTATGCCTTCGTGCCACATATAATTTATAGCCTCAGAAACAGCTAGGTTATAAACAGTAAAATTAAAAGTTTTTAATTTTGGGAGTAATAAAGTTTACCAACATTAAGCGAAGGGGTGACGAGGATCTTTTCCATGTCCATCGTGAAACAGGCAAATGTATTATCTGTTTTGATCTTAGTTTATCATGATCTTTTGGTCTCTAGCCTCTTGCTTTCTGACAATATGTAGGTCATATTCTTCTTGTAAAGCTAATTTTCCATCATCTTCTAAACAATTGAATTTTGTGCAAAATCACACTGATCTTTTTTGGACGATGAAATCCAAGGTTAAATTCCGTTACAAAGATGTGTCTGTAATAGCTAAATTTTTCAGGGATCACGTTAAGTTCTTCGCAATAATGCTTATAATCTTCGTACAATCTGGTTTCAGATAAACCAGATGGAAGGTAGTTCCGTCTTGAAGTGCTTCTACAATAATGAGATGCAACTACAGGGATGGACTTAATATGATCTCTGATCACATTTTTTACCACTTCGGATTTTTTCTGAGGAGGACATTTCTTCCCACGCATGTCTGGTTTTATTGAGCCAGTGTCACTAAGTTTAGTGATGGCAGTTTTAACTGTTCTACTAGAAATATTAAGGGTAGCTAGAAACATTTTTGGCATACTTGCCGGGACACTTGGTTGGCAGTTAATTTATAAACGTATGTTTTAGCTCGTCTTTCATTATTTTCACTATAGCACCGTTTTTTCGGAATACAGGTAACATGTTTTACAATGTAATTCCATCTTAACTGCTGTGTTTTCAACTGAAGAAAGCTTGCAAAAATATCTTCTCTCTGTTGTTTTGTGAAGAATTGTTGACATTTATAGTGACAATGACATTCAATATCGACTACACTTTTAGCAGGCTTAAGTTTCCTTTTTGAGTATAGTACTCTTTTCCATCTAATCTTAAGTTTTTTGAGCATTTCGCTTCCATGACGCGGAGTTTCTCTGCTTTTTCGACTAAGCTTTTGTCTACAGTTTGTGACGAAGACTGTATATCATTATTGCCCTGTTCATTATTACTCTCAACATCAGAATCAAGTTCTGTTCTTGGTTTTTGGTTTTAAGAGATTGGTTATCGGAGTCTGAAAATTCTTCAAAGTCACTATTGGATGGTTTATAGCTCGTATCATCATCTCTGTCAAAATCCTCAACATCACTTCCAGAACAAACTGTAGCATAACTTGTTAACGATTTTTTCATAGATTTATCTTCGAGCATTTTGTTTGCATCTAAAAATAAAGAAAAAATACTTGAGTTCATCATTATCTTTATGTAAAATGCATTGTAATTGTAATTACTTTGCAAATTTAACTATAAGGTTCCAGATTTTTAGTTTAAAAGATCATGGTTTTGGAAATTTTTAATGTTTTAATCTTAAAATGTAAAGTTAAAAAGCAAATATTTTATTACCGTACTCACCAGTTGTACTATTATGTTGTACTTCAAGTAATGCAATTTCTTCATCACAATTGCTTGCGCTGACAGAAACTGAAGAAGGTTCATTTATTTCGGTTTCATCTACAATAAACAAAGATGATCATACACACATCAACACCCACGAAAGTTTCCTTTAACTGATTTCCTTCACACATTATCAGAAAGAAGTTTCAAAATAGTACAATACAACCAACCAAAATAATCATTTTTAAGTGAGTTGTTTTTACATAACCTAACTTCCAGTATCAGCTGATTTTCACAAGATGCATGCGTTTTATTTAGTAGATAATTACTGAAAACTTACCTAAAGCTACCGGGTCAAAGTTGCATAAACCAGCTTATTACAATCACCGGTTGTATTAGTTCTTTCTTTTTAGTGCTAATTCAACTAATAATCTGCCTCTCGAATTCATTATTGCACTTTACAGCACCAACCTGCACAACAATACAATGCTATCTAATAGTTGTTTGAAGCTCAAGCTTGTATAAAAATGCCTGTCTAGACTTGCATAATGTGGTTTAGGACTATTCACTTGTACCATTGAATATATAATATTGGGAAGAAGTATAATCACTGTGTTGCAAATCGTGCATTAACTTTTTCTACCTGCACGTTTCAGAAGTCTTGTATTGTGCTGCTTCCGACAGAATACGGCAAATATTTAAAGTAACGAATTGTATTCAAGGATTACATCTACTTAAATGACTCATTCTCTTTCAAATACAAATGATTTTAGTTGACAATGTTGCAATGTTTGGTTCGTCAAGTAGAAATACATAAATGCAGTAAAATCGTTTTGTGCTTGAATTTCTTTCTATTCTTCGTTATCGTTATTTATGTTGTTTTTAGTTGTTGTTGTTAGTTGTTATTTTTTTCTATCCCGATATTTATTTATTGAATGGTTTTTTCTTTAATACCTTCTTAAATACGAACTGAAATATATTATTAGAATGAGTGTAGCTTGTCATAAATGTGTTTACAATAATTGTTCAAACACAAAAAAACAAACATGTGTCGTTTTTAAATTTCCAACAGATTGTCAACGTTTGGAAAAGTGGATAATTTGTAGTGGAAATGTGAAACTTTTAAGTGTACCAAGAGACCAAATAAGAAATAAACTTTTGTGTGAAAAACATTTTACTGACAATAGTTTTACTAGTGTACTACATAAAAGATTAGTGCATAATGCGGTGCCAGTACCATATTCAGGGGCAAACTTTAACAATCTTCCGGGAGATTTAGCAAGTACTTCTTCAACATCAATCACTTCAAATTCAAATACATTTTCACCATTGACATCAACTTCGGTGAAACCATTGAAACGTAAGTTAGTGGAAACGTTTTACTCATCAACTAAGGGACCAGACAAATCTCCTCCTAACCTTACCCTGACGAGAGTGGATTCACCGAAGACGTATATCAAGTCAAGTTTTTTAGGGGCAAACTTCGAGATTCGTGCTGCACCAAAGTTATCATTAAAACATATACGCCCTAACTCTTTTCAAAAAATGTCTGTGAAGTTAGCAGTACAAGCCGTCAGAACAAATCAAATGTGTAGTCCAACCGCTATAGGCACTGCCACATTGATTGAATATGCAAATGAAATGTTTGATCACCTAAACAGTCGTGTACTTAATGATGCTAACTGGAATAGATGTGCATTATCAATCAAGCGGCACTGTGTTGAAGATAAATTAAAAAGTCAGTGCAGTGGATTAAGTCTCTAAAAACATACAGCAAGAAAGGTATGGAACGGAAAAATATTTATTGTTTTAGAGGATTGCTACAAACTGTTGAGAGTACACTTCAATTGTGGCACGATTTGAAATATGAAGGTGTAAATTTCTTGCTCACTAACAGGCTGCAGCAAGATCCATTAGAGAACTTATTTTCTGTTATTCGCAACAGAGGAGGATATAACGCTAATCCATCTTCAAAAGCATTCCGCATATCACTGCAACATAACATGCAAATGCGTTTACAAATTCCAGTTGAATCCTCAAATTGTGAAATTGATGACACGTATAATGTAAGTTTTGACGATGAATTGAACAATACTGCACTCACTGATTTAACATATTTCCAAAATGTTAACGTTTCTGAAGAATTATTCAGTGACCAGGAATCAGATAATTCAAGTGAAGATGTTTTACAAAAAGACACCACAACAGTTTCAACACCGACCGATGCTTTGCAACAGTGTTCAATTGTGTACTTTACCGGATATTTAGTGTTTAAATGCCGCCAAAAATTTAAGTGTGAAAAATGCTACATTGATTTGTATAAAAATAATGAACAATTGCTAGATTCGAGTGAACTCTTGTTATTATGTAAAGATTATGGACAATCAGCTGGTATTTCATTTTTACATAGACCGTCAGAACTTATTGTCAAAATTGTATCCACAATGGTATCAGTGTTTAGGGATAATTATAACCATTTAAAATATAAACGGAATGTAAGAGTACGATTTCAGGATATGTGTGTAAACACTATAAACAAAGAACATGGTGAATGGATATCGCTCGGTGATGAATGCCGTTTACATAAACTATATATAGTTAATTTATTTCTAAAAACTAAATTGTTTAGAACATTGAAATGGGAGACTGACATTCCACAAAGCAAAAGAAATCAAAAACAAGTGGGATACGAAAGCTAAATATTTTAACAAATGCTTAAGATAAAACGCTGTTTAGACTTTCTGATTGTGTAGTTTGATTTGAGGCTACTTAGTGACTCAGTACTTAGTTTTTAGTAGTTAATAATGACGTGAATTATTTTTTCCGACTCGAAGGACCAAAATTATGTTGTTGTGTAATTGACTGTCATTGATTAATGCTGGTTTTTGCGCTTCTATTTATTTTAAATTCGTAACATAAAATATAAAATTAGCAAAAATTAAAAACTCGTGGCTACGACTTTTCATAAACGAGAAATGCCCAAATTTTCCACTATAACAAAATGGCGCGATATAAAATTGACACAATTCTTAACAATGTTTTTATGATATTTTTTGTAATTAAAAGTAGTAATTTTATAACAGGTTCATAAGTTCGGCGAACGAACGGAGGGGGTCACAAAGGTCTAGGGTCATTCATTAAAAACATAAAAAAATCTAGAATTAACAATTAAACGAATTAAAAACCAATTTAAGAAGTTTGTTATTTTGTTTGTCTATTGACCCCAGCATCCTTTACACCACTATAAGTCTCAATCTATATTGGAAAGCAGCAAAAATTTAAATAATGAAACATTACATAACTTTATCTTAACTTTATTTTGGTCTTCGTACACATCTTTAATTGTCTGTATTGGAATTTACTTAATAATTTTTCTTTAAATAGGACGTCTAGTACATTTAATTATTGCAGTTTTGAGTTGCTACTAAAATTGTAAAATCACTGTAATAATACTGTAATACTCCGATGGACCTATATCTCTTCATTTTTGAAGTGATTTGGCATTTAATTCAAAAATTCTTATTTAGAATTCTCAAAAATATTTTTTTCGAAAACAAAAAGCTTGGGGTATGGTATCAGAGTGCTACAGTTTCAAAGAGCAACAATATTGTATTTCTTACAATAATTGTTTCTAAATACTCACAAAATTTTTATTGCTATTATTTAAATGGTTAAATATTCCGCCACATATAGTTTGAAGATGAAATAAAATCGGATGTTAATTTTTAATTGTTTAATGCAAAATTTTAGTTTCTGCTTTGATGATCATAGAAATGATTTTCAGTGGCGGCTTGTCTATAGGGTCATTTGGTCGTAGCCGTAGTACTTGCGCTTACTATTTTGATTCGCGGTGCATTTCGCGAATGTATAAAATGTTGGTAGTGCAGAAAATTAAGCAACTAAATGTGCTAACGAACTTAATTTCACAAAATTAGTTGAGCTAGTAGTAAACAAGTTCGTAGCAAAATATAAACGAAATTATAGAGATCATTAATTGCATTGAAAATAGAGAACAATTAATAGGAAAACTCGATATTTTAAGTAGTATGAATGTAAGAATCGCAGTAGGTAATATGTGACAACGCTGCACTAACTGTACAAACGTTAAACAGTTATGCAAACAATTTAGACGATCCAAGAATTGTGGTTAAACCCTAAACTGTAATTACATTTCTGTGTTAGGTTTGCATCCATGCTACCTGTAGTGTTTTGTCCCCACTGCAGGTGGCCTATTACAGCGCTTCAAAGCGGCCGGGACAAATGTATTACACGCAAAATTGAATTCAGTTGACCTTCTTCCCATATTATATATTCAATGCTTGTACGCAATACAACCATAAGCGAAGACGTATTGCGGTAGTGAAAAGGTCTAAGCCGCTTAAGACTATTTGCTACAGCAAATTGTTGATTAGAACTTTAGCCAATATTCTATAAATAGCCACAAACTGTATCAGTGACTTAGATTTGTTCACTAATATAAAATTTTGAGTTTTTAACAAGTGTTAAAAGGTATAACCCGAAAATGAAATATTTGTGGATTAGAACCTTTCACTACTAGGGCGACGATAAATAAACATTATTCAGTTATCAACTTTTTCCACAGAGTGTTCAGAAGTTAAGCGTGTAATGCATTTTTTTGTGCTACCCTATATACTAACATATTGATTTACATTAATCGTAAAAACGATATCAAGACATAATTAGGATGAAATCATCTCGAACTTGTCAAAAAAATTTCGGAATTGGTAAAACACTTAAAAAGTTATTTAAGATTGAACTTAAGCAAACATTTTTCTGACCGATTAATTTTGCTTTGCAGTGTATATTCAACAAACAAGTTTTCCTCTACAGTAACCAGGATTTTGCGCTTAAACTTCTTCAGTTACATATAGAGATGTTGTAATTACGAAGGGTATAAATCTCTGAAACATCTCGCATGCAACTGAAAACATAAGAGAACTTCATCTAATCATACGATAGTTTGAACTACTAATGCAAATTTCCATGACAACCACTTCAAATGCAGTTTTACCACCAGAGGGTGAACGCTTGATTCTATATAATTCAGTACGTATTTGCTTTACAGAAGCTTCAGTTTCAGAAGAGGAAAATAAACAACAAATAATCAACAAGCAGTCTCTAATATCGGCATTTTCTAGTTTGTAAACGCAGCAGTAGTTCGATTGATTTTTCTGAATTGTTTGTTATCAATTAATACTTTATTGATTACATAACGCTAGCTGTTACTAAAATTTCGCCCGTAATTTATTACATCCGCGTTACACCAAAATTGAATTTTATAAGTTAAACACAGTCATATTGGGAAAGTTAAGATTATTGAAAATGGGGCGCAACATCTTAAACCGATATTCTCGTGAGTATTAAGGCTTTAGCCTGCGGAAGTTTCAAACTTCCGATTTCACCTACCGCAATATTTATGTATTCAGAAAAATTCAGTTCTCGTGACAACTCGAAATTTTGTTACTGACTGGTATGTTGTATTTACTCTTCCATGAATTTGCTTTGTTAGAACGTGTACGTGAAACTTTCAAAAGCATTTCAATGAATGAAAATATTTTTGTAATCCACCTTTTTGTGGTTCTATGTGAAAAGCGGTCATGTGTGAACTTAACCAAATGCTTAACGCGATAAAATAAGTAAACATTATTTGTCTCTCTGTGTTTGCGCATTGTGATTTAAATTTGTTTTCAAAATATCATTTTAATGATTTCCTTCTAAATAAGTCAAGTGAATACGGAAACCTTTGTTGTTTTAGGCTCGAATCTGTCTCCCACATACCACATCTGCAAGTTTAATTTTACCGAAAATTCTTTTAGTTTTAAATGAGAGATTGTTATCAACTTCTATTAAATGTTGGTGAAGTAAAGACGTTAAAACTAGTCTTTTGCCTTGAGGCAAGCACAAAAACCTCATTCTGACAGATAGTAACTGCTGTAATTGAGTTTTCGTGCTGCTGCATCAGTTATCTTATACGTCCGTAATTTATTACACTTGCTGAAAAATAATGGACTATTCATTTAACTGCGTCGTTTTGTTGAAACTTGGATTTTTCCGCAGATTTCTAGTTCGCAATGTGATGATCAATAATGGATGTTCTTTCAGCCTAATACTCGTTAACGTTCTATGTGTTGCCATGTTACGAAAACAGAACGCATTAGTGATGATTAATCTTCAGGTTTAATCTTATTTGTTACATTTGATCTGTAATTCCATGACAGGATTGCTTGAAAAGCAATAACAGACAGTTTTTTGATACAATTTTTTGTTCAGATGACGTATACAGGGTGGTGTTTTTAAAAAACGGGTCATAGCGATTTAGCATTGTGAACTGTTTTTTTTCTAATTCCTGCTCGCCCTTTCAAGTGACAAAATGGTTTTGGTATCAAAACGCAACTAAAATTATTGCGCATAGCGCTCGCTATCAGAAATCAGCTGAAAATTCATCAATAAAAATCAGTAATTTTTGGTGTTTATTTATTGTAACCTTCCTATTTAATTTAGTTCTAATATCATTCGAAGCCGTTCCTTGGGAATAAAGCTTTTTATTTGCTTATTAATGACTTTCGTTTCAGCCTTATTGTCAAAACGTAGGAATGTTGATTGTTTAGGCAACCCAATACTATTTTTCTTTCATTATCAAAACTTACATTTATTTTTATTGACAAATTTTTGAATACAACGTGAAATTCAGCTGACTCCTAATAGCAACAGCTATACGGACTAATTTTAGCTTCATTTTGATACCAACACTATTAACCTATGACCCATTTTCAAAAGCACCACCCTGTATATTTTGTACGTTGTCAATATCCGCACTTATTTATGCAATTTTGAAAAATTAACAAAGCATTCAGATAATACCCAACAAAACAGCTTCTAACAATATTCCATTTCCCCCCAACAACCTTCTTCGTTTCTCCAAAATCTCCTTCATCCAAGTCCAACCCTTCCCCAATATAATCCTTCTCTTTCCTTCTTCCGCTTTAAGATCTCCACAATTCTGTTTCCTCGTTTCCACACCTAAACCTCGCGACTATTCTTTTCTCTTTTACGTTTAAGTATCTAGGGACATCATCTACTATTATTTTTTCACATCTTTATTGTACTTTCCATCTCCTATCGACCTCTTCCTTAGTCATGCTCCCTCTCTCGTAATACTTTTTTCTTTCATCGTGTTCCAATATTATCCATCCTTTCTTTACTCCCTCCAACACTCTTCTAACTACTACTTGCTTTTCTGACTGAATTCTTATTTTCTCTAACTTTACATCTTCTTCCACCATGGAACCTGATGTGTTTCTACCTAGACCTAATGTTTACCTAAAGTATTTCTTGTGAATTCCTTTCTTCCCACATTTTCCAACCGCATGTTTCTAATTCACAACCCATAACGCTTTTGACCATATTATCAGAAATCTACTTTCTTTTTACTATGTCCTTTCCTCACACTCTATTCCGAATTCCTCATAGCTTATCTACTTTCTTTGTCAGTTCCCTTACCTGTGTTTCGACGTTATCTTTATAATTTAAAGTATATCCTATATACTTCCATTCGTCAACCGGTTTTTCTGCCTGCCACCATCCTTCTTGTTTCTTTCCCCTTTTCTCTTCTGAAATACTAATATCTAAGTTTGAATTACATTATGTATTGTCTATGCTTTTCCTTCCTCTTCTAAACCGTGCCTGCCAATTTTTTTTTTTCCTCCGTCTTCTCACTAGTCTTCCGCTTATACACTCACCTCCTGTAACTTTTGGTTTTTCTTATCCCCTCTCTTATAAATCCTCTCTCCTTCTTTTTTTTTTGGGTTATTTATTTTCTCTCAAATTTTGTTCAAGGCCCTTCTTATCTCTTTTTCTCGACTTCTCGCCTGTGTATTTTTATTATTCTTTCTGTAATCCATCCGTTCCTGCCGCCTTCTTAGTTTTACCCCTCTCAAAGCATCCCTTTCTATCTCAAAATTTCTGTCTTTCTTTCATTCATAATTATATGTCCACTGTCTGATTTTTCCTATACACCTTCTATTGCTTCCTCTATCTTCACATCCCTCACTTTTGCTCCTTATTTTAAAATTTTCAGATTTTTTCTTTGTTCTTCAAATTCTATATTTCCTTCTCTCTCTCTTTTATGAATCCCTTTTTCTTTATTCACAAATTCCTTTTAGAATATTTGTACTCTTCTAACTTTATATATTCTTTTCTTATTTTTTTTTCAGATCCTGCATTCCTTTTCTATCCTGTCTTTCATTTTTTATACCTTTTAATTCTTACTCCCACTTTCTCCTCTTTATTTTGCACATCTTTCACATTTCGACTAAAGATTTGCTACTCTCTATTCTTCTTCCGATTTATCCAGTTTTGTCTGCCTTATAAGACCTGATTGATGATCCGATTACTATCCTCTCTCACTCTTTCCTGTTTCTGTTTAATATAGTCCACTTTCTCTCTTCGCACATATTCAGCAAGTTTCTACCTTGCCCGGTAATTTTTTATACATTGATCTCCTGCTATTTATCTCCCCGTTAAACATCATTCCCTTCCTTTTCTATTCGATCGTTAAAGTCTCCTCCTCTTATTATTTTGTTTGTTTTTCTACTCTTCTCGTAGTTGTCCCTCTCACTCGTTTTTCACCTCCGTTATTATACCCCCTTTCGATCTTCCTTTTTTTTTCAGTGTAACTTTCTCGTAAAATAGAATACAATCTCACGTCTTCCTGCGCAACCCTCCCTTTCCTCTACTCTCTACTTTTTCACTTTCACTCATTTATCACTCTTCTACCCATTACTTCCCATATCCTACTCTCACTGTCTTCCCTTCTTTTGCTAATCTTCCTATTTTAACTCTTCCTGCATTTGCCTTTCCTTTCTTGTTAAATCATCTTCAATACATATTCTCGATAATTTTACTCTCGTCACTATCCATTTTTTCCCAATCTCACAACTAGTTACCACGCTTCTTGCCACCTCCTTCCCTTCTGTTATCTTTACTCCCACTTTTCTCTAAGAATTTCTTAGTACATCCGAAAGCTTCAATATAACTCAGAATAACTCTTTTTGTCAGATAACTCTGGTACCCACAACAAGATCAAGGTTTCAATTTCTGTCACTTTTGCTATTATGTAAAGATGCTGAAGAAAATACCACTGATCTATGCAGCAGGAATCCAAACCTGACTTTTAGTGCGATGGCCAGCTTTGTCATTTTCCATGGGTATACATAAAATTGTGGACTTCCTAGTATTTTCCCATAGACCAATTTCCTGTGTTTTTGGTCAGGCGGGTTGGTATTATTTCAGGCCCGTCAAATTGGAGCGGGCGTTCTGTTTATGTTCAGACACTCAGTTTGTTACTTGTTGATTTACGTGAGGGATATTTTATCTCTCTTATCAGTATATCTAATGAGCTTTCCATGACACGTCATCTGGTGACGTTGCCCTTAGGGATGACCCAACGGCAATCAACAAAAACAAAAAAGGTTTATCCCATTATTTGCCCATGTCTGTTCTACAATTCCATGGAGCTCTCGGGAGTTGTAGGCTTGCACTTCAGTGCAAGAATTGACTTCTTCTTCTGATAATGCCTCTCCGTTACGGATGTTGGCGAGCATAATGGATATACAAACTTTATTCGCTGCTGCACGAAATAAGCCGACTATTGACGTATTAAACCACGCTCGCAGGTTTTTAAGCAATGAGATTCTTTGTATTCCTACACTCCTCTTGCCTAGGAGCTTAATATGTAAAATCTTTTAGGATTTCTCATGATGTGGACAAGGTAATCGAGATTACACTCTTCACTTGGTACAAGATTTTTTTTTTCATGCTACAAAGCACCCCATTAGTCGTAGTATGATCTGTCCATGAAATTTTTAGAGTGCGATGATAGAGCCAGAGTTCAAAAACCTCTAATTTTTTGCAGGACTCTTCAGACAGCGTCCACCACTCAACACCATATAAAAGAATTGAAAACACGTGACCCAACTTAATTTTATCTTCTTGAAAAAATGAAATATTTTATTTCTGAAATATTAAATAAACAATCTAAGTCAAACCTTAAACATTAATCTAAAATTGTAGTATATCTCAATAATCGTAAATTCGAAAGGATTTCCGAACTTACTTATTTTTTGTGAGTCTTGCGGTCGGCTTAAGAAAACGTCATACTAGTTTGATACCACAATATAGACATTCTTTATTTATTTATAATGTCACTGGTTTATTTTATCTATTACATAAGTCACTCCTTATTTCTGCAAATTCGATTACGCGATCTATTTTATTATCGGCACTCCTTAACAATAAGTACTACAAGTTTTATTGCATGTCATCATTTCCATGTGATGTGCTCGATGAAAATTAAAATTTAAAACTTAATCGACTATAGTATTAAGCGTATCTGATTGGAAGGGGTTTTGCATAGTGTTGGTTAAATTGTTTAAAATTAACAAAAATAACATAGTTTGTAATAGGCGTACATTTGGAAGAACTTTTTCCAGTTTTCTTCGTTACTTCCTTTGCACCAACACTAAAATTTACATAATGTTCACTGGTCTTTTCTTACGTTTATTTACCAGATATTTCATTAAAATTTAGAAATCGTTAAAATAAATTGTGATAGCACTAACACATGACCGTTACGTAAAATTTACATTTAAATTCAAATTTGAGTTTTTTTTTATCTATAATCTTTCTGGAGCAAGAATGTACAAATGCTTGTGATTAGATGTTATGAGTCAAAAAAAACTATTAATCGTACAACTGATCTATATTTAAACTAAAATAACGTTGTATATTTAAATTTAATTTCGATTTTATTATGGTAGTTGTTAGTATTAAATTGCTATGGACCTGATGATAACACCTTGGTGTCGAAATTCCTTTAGTCATCTACCACTTTTAATCTTAAACAAAAATAATTATTACATCTAATAATTACATTGAGTTACTTCGTCAGAATGTGAGATATGCAGATTGCACCAGACGTCGCCGACTGGAATAAAGTCAACTTGATATACAGATACAATTATCGCCATCTTGTAGAAACATTTTGTCTACAATAACAATATTAAATCTAGAGGTTACTATAAAAATGTTATTACTCACATCAGATACGAAATACATTAAACAGAAACTAAATTGTAGCTTTGAATAAAGTAATAACTATAGTAAAAAAGCTCCATCCATAGCACAAGGCTTATCCTTTGAACAAGATATTGTTTCGGACGCTGATCTCCGATTACTGTTTCCATTTTTCAGCGAAGGACTCTGTTAACCTTAGAGCATCCATTCCTTACGAATCAAGGGTTTTCACTGCGAAAGGCGCGAAAAGCGAGTTCTGGTCAAGTAGATTTTTATACAGTGTGAGTGTAAAGTATGGAATAAAATTAATTAAATTTGTATCCTTATTTTTATGCAATTTTCCTCGGACAGGTCTAATTTTATTATTAATTTTCCATCTTTTGGTATAAATCAACCCTTTCTATCTCCACCAGGCAACTCGAAAATTTTAAATGGCAATGGAGGTCAAAAGTTACATTTTCGGAAAGACCATTTCATCTTCTATGCATCAATGTAAGCATCTTCAACATCGGTCGATTAGAACAGAAAATAAGAAACCTTTTAATATTTTTCTACACTAATAATTTCTGGTTGCATTTTCTATTAATAAATCGACGCAAACAACAATTCCCTGAAAGCATTACACAAATCTCCACCTATTCGCATAAATGATACATTTCTATGATAACCAGTGGCGGTGCAACGGAGGACAATTTGAACATTTTAAAAGGTACTAGTAGTCAAAACTTTTGTCCTTATTGTCTCTGAAACTTTTCAAATTGCCCCACAATATCACGCCACTGGTTGGGATACAAATGTAAAATTTATACCTAAAGAAAGATTTGGATGATACGTTCAGGAAACTATTGCTTGTTTCGATTATTATTAATAAAATGTACAATCAAACATTAATATTAATGCTAAAAATATTCAAAGTATTTTTTAAATTTTCCTGTTCTAATCGACCGATGTTGAAGATGCTTACATTGCTGCATAGAGGATGAAATGGTCTTTCCGAAAATGTAACTTTTGATCCCATTGCCGTTTAAGATTTTCAAGTTGCCCCTGGTACGCCGCCACTGGTGAAGATAGGAAGGATTGATTTATACCAAATGATATTAATTTAAAAATAAAAATTGACTTGTCCGAGGAAAATTGCATAAAAATAAGGATAAAAATTTAATGAATTTTATTCCATACTTTACACTCACGATGTATTTGTTTTTCTTTTTCTATATTTCTTGGATGGAGTCACTATAAGCCAGTGCCAGTGCCAGAGATTTCACCTCTCTGAGATGTTTGGAAAAGTAGTGCATGTTGATATAGGATCCAATTTATCTATAAGGGCTTGTGTCATTATCATGTCCCAGTTCGTCTTCTGACATGGGGGGGCGGGCGGAAATATGGTGTAGGAGTGCTCCCACAATTTTCTGGATTCAGCGTAATGAGCGATACATTCTACGTCAGGGTAACATCATAGAGACGAGGTGTACCACGGCATTTATAGACAGGAAAAGGCGGGAAGGGCAATATCACTTGCTTTTCTGATTCCAACACCGCTACAGTTGATGGGAAAAACAACTAGAGTCTACTGTTGTTCCTTAGGTATTGGTTTGGATTTCAAAACCATTTTTTATACCATTGTCTATTTTTTGGACAACTTCTGAGCATTACTCAACATGTAATCGGTTTTATTAGTGTGCAAGGAGGGTAGTCCCGAAAAAGTAGCCCTGCGGAAACGGTAAACGGGCAGCAATTTTCAGATATATATTTTCGATAGCGTTACATGTAGTTTCAAAACAAGGTATCATCGTTCCCGAATTCTTGCTGCAAAAATAAATTTTGCATTTTCCTTTGTTCACGGAAACATCATTTGTTTACGTTTGTCCAATTGTTGCTCGAAGTCTTGCAAAACATCATCTGATTTCTCGGCAATGGTATCATCGTTTAAATACCATAAGTTGAATTCTTGAATTATTGACTAAATAACCTAACTAAAAATTATTGGGTCTGCCGGATGCCCTTGCTGAGCACCAACAAAGGATGATATAATCTTTGAACCATAAAAAATTAGAGTGGGCATAGCGTAGCACTCCCACAGAAAATTGTAAAGCTCTTTGGGATGGTTTTCTTAATTGCATGTAACGTAACACCTCTGCTTCCAACCATCTTTTGTGTCGAAGCCAACTTGCGGAGGTCGTAGTCTCTCTCCAATCTGCTCACTGTAGGATTTGCATCCTAATTTAGAGGTCAACCTACGTAGAGTGTTTCCCCACAGCAATGGGGCGGGTGTTACCATATTTCTTTTTTAGAGCACACAGTGTCGCTACATACATAACATGTGTAATGTCCTCAAAAACTTGTCAATGGGGCATGAAATGCCAAAGTTTTGTGATTGACTGCAATAGTTTTCTTCCTGCCATTGCAGTTACGGGTGTGCATAAATTCTTGAAGAGCTGTGACGTTAGTCCATTTGTGTCGGATTTGGAACCAACAGGGAAAGAAAATATTGCTTCCAAAACATCTTTTTCCGACACCCTCAGAGATTGCCTGGGGACGAAGGAAGCTGATGTAAAAGAAACTCTAGAAGGAGCGAGGTGTTTCTCCAAAAGACTCTAAATACGTTGCAAGAGTATCAGAGGATGAAAACAAACGTATTGCACTCCTGGTGTCGCTTTCTGCAAGTTTTATTTCCATCCGTTTTGAAAGCGTGTTTCCTTTTCTGATTGGTATTGACTTTAATTGGTTTTTTGTCAGACGTCGAATTGAAAAGTGCGGCGAAATCGTTGATTCGATATTTGTGGCTCCGTGACACGTGTATTTTAAGGGCTTTTGTTTCCTTATATGATTTTGAGTTGTCATTGCAATAAGGACACCTTTAGTTAGTGTAAAAAAAGTAAAACCCCAAATCCAGAAAACTACAACACCACCCAAATCAAACTAATATTTTAGAGTTAAAAATTACGTCAGGATGACTTAGCAATTTGTCAATTTTAATTTTTCCAATTTGTAGATTGTAATAGACTTTTTCAACGAAAAAAGATAGAAGTTATACGCAGTGACACTGTACATATGTGGGTACTGTCAGAGGGGTAACGATCGACGACCTTTTTTACGTCAAATGTAATGTCAAAATCGACAGTAGATTTTAGTTATATTTCAGTTTTTGCTTTATTCGTTGTCAGTTGTCACTTGTCAAATCTGACCTTCATTCGACGTGAAACCAAAAAACCCGCATATTGTGGTGATTGCATTTTTGTGTTGAATAAAATATTTTTATATTGAATGTGAATATGAGACTTTAATTATTATTTTTATTTTAATTATCCCAAATGCTTGGATTCTTATAATAAAAATAATAATAATGATAATAATAATAAAATAAAAGAAAGAAAGAAAGCTGATACCATAAACAGATGGAAATCAAAGAAAATGCATTGGCAAATTCTAAAGGAAGCTGAGAAGGATAATATCAATGAAGCGGTGTCCTGGGGTTGGCTTAGATTCGGAGAACTGAAAGTGGACACAGAGTCGTTGACCACTGCGATCCAAGAACAATCGGTTGCAACCAACTATCTGAAAGTCAAGATCCTCAAAACCGGCACAGGCCCAAATTGTAGACTGTGTCGAACGGAGCTCGAGACTATCATCATGTGGTGTCAGGCTGCTCGATTCTCACTAAGAAGGAGTACTTAGAACGACACAACGCAGTTGCAGCTCATCTCCATTGGAACATATGTAAGAAGGAGTTCCTGTAACTGACAAATTGTACGAACATAAGCCGGACCCTGTATCAAAGCCAATAAACCAGACTTGGTGTTAAAAGACAAGACAAAGAATGTTTGTTTACTGATCGACGTTGCAATTCCGTCAGATTACAACATCGTGCAAAAGGAAGCTGAGAAGAGACTGAAATATAAGGATCTACAAATAGACATAGAAAGGATGTGGAGTATGAAGACCCGAGTCATCCCAGTCGTGATAGGAGCTACATGACTCATCTCCCGGAACACGTGTGTAGCTATTAAAAACATCCCGGGAAGCCATCATTTGTTGAGCTTGCAGAAGACCGTCCTCCTGAAAACTGCTCCCATCGTCAGGAAGGTGCTGTGAACATACAGTGTAGAAAAGATCAAATGTCAAGTTAGCCATAGGTGCACGGTGTGCACTTGACGAACTCAGCCTAAGACACCCATAAGAATAAGAAACTTATGTGAAAACCCGCAGATAATAATAATAATAATAACGTGGTTTGTGATTTAACAAAATTTTAATTTATAGAAAATAATCAAACGTTTAATTCTTACAAATATGAACATAATCCTAAATAATGTTTGTGTACGACTTACGCAATTAATAATTCGTTACAATTTTATTTAATTTTAACACGCAGATCTGAATATCCTAACTTAAACTAACCTTCTAAACTTATGTTTGGTGTGTACGTGTGACCTTCAACCGCTTCTCGGTAGTAACCTCTTGACGTTGGACTGCTTCATCAAACGAAACGTCGGATAGAAGATACGTGTATGTATTTGTAGTAAAATCCTTCGGCACACTCCTTATTGAAGGCGTAACTTCTGTTAGGAAACTACCTACAACTTAATAATTTAAGGAGGAATCTTTTTTTCAAATAAATGGGTTAATTAATTTTATAACTATAACACTTATTATTAATAATTAACGAAGAAACTTCCGTATTAATTGTTTTATGCACAGACTCAAAACTACACGTCCATTACTATTTACTGCCCGAGAGCGTCTCTCCACTTTCACTTAGTTTCCTCACGTACGCACAAAATCGATATATCTTCTTAACATACAACAAACCTCTAATATCTTACTACCAAACATTATATATCTTTTTACATGTATACATTACAATTATCACCTTGCACAATCACAATCACAATATGTGCAAAGCAGTGACGTCACGAGCTAGATAAGAATGTCTTTCTTTGAAAAGGTCTATTGGCCTCCTTCCTTTATAATCTTTTAATTGATAAACGTTTAATTTTTGGTGGCTAATAAATTAAACACTTATTTTTTATTTCCAGAAACTGTATTGTTGAAGTCACAATACGTTGTTCTAAATTCTTATCTACAAATAACGTGAAACTAATTATCAGTCGACGAATACACGTAACCGGGTTCTAAATGATAACATTCTATTAGCATCAAATTTACCTGAAAATATTTAAAAGAATTACATAAGTGGGTCAAAATTTATCAACTCGTTTCGAGTTTCCCAACTTTTTTTTATTATTATATTCTGGTTCTCTTATCAGTTGATTTACTGAATATTTAAAACCGCGATTATATGAAACTCGCAAATTTTTTAAAATTTAGTTTAAAAAACAGATTGCATAAAATAAAGTGTTTCAAAATATTTTGCTTTGGGCGATTTGGAGTAAAATTTAATCAAATCTCTGATATTATAAAGATAATTGTTTGTTGTAATTTATATTTTATTTAAATAAGAGGTACCCAACAAGGTAATCAGTATCTAAACGATACTACATTCCATGATAAGTGAGAGTTTTAAGCTGAATGTTTTTTTTTGAAAGAAAGATTACGTTCTCACCTGTTTAAAAAACTGAACTCATGTATTTATTACAAATGTCTTTAGTTAGGTTTACGAACTGTACCGTGTAGGCTGGTTAGAGATCTTTCTATCTTTTTTTAAAAAATGTATTGCTTACCATGCTGTTTGTACTAGGTGGTCTATTAAGACAAGTAACCGGTCGTATCTCAGGAACTAATAATCGCATAATTTTTGGAAAAAAATACTTTTAATAAGAGTGACCATGGGAAATGCTGGAAATTATTTTCAATTTTTAAGTTCGTAAAATAACCGCTAGGTGACGCATTTGCGACTTTAAAACAAGAAACTAGAAATATATCCAGAAATACCCAAGTAACTATGGTAACAGATAATACTGTTTCATGTAAGAATTGAGGTTTCCACGGTCGGAGTCATTATTGGAACAAAAACGGTTTAATCCCGGAAGGCATTTTTGTTTCAATACTGTTTCAATCCTTAATATTTTTTGAACAAAAAAGCTTTTGTTATGAAAATTTTCTCACGTATGAGATGTGTGGTGTGTGGTGAGGGAAGCTTAGACTTTTGAAAATGGACATAACTCTGGTTTGGATTAACCGATTTTAGTGAACTTAGTTTCATTTGATAGAGATATTTACGTTTAAGTACTGGACGGTAGATGGCGCTATGTTAACAACCGACATATTTTTGTCAAATTTTTGAAAAAATTAAATACAAGGGTTTATACTTTGTTAACTATTTGCGTAGAAGGGAAAAAGTCCAAAAACTAACGCAAATCGCTCCTTGATATTTTTTTTTAAACATGCAATATTTATGTAAGTGTGTAAGTAAATTAGAGCCACAGTAGTCGAGCCGCGGTATGTGTGTACTCATTGGAACATGAAGTAAACCATGAAAAAATTACCTTAAACATTTAATAAAAATCTCTTTAAAAAATCATATCTTCTCTTGTCGTTGATCTCGTGGAGAGAACAATTCTATGCAGGCCATGAAAACGGACAACCGCTCCTAGTCCACTCACGAATATTTGCAGAGTAATGGGTAGAGAAAGTATCATATTGGAAAGACATTGTTCTTCTGGTCTCCAATTGCAGAAAGAATTGGGAATTGATTATCCAAAAAATTTAAATACGTTTGCCAGCAGAGGCTCGTCAATATCAAATCTGTCGTAGTTTTCGCCAGTCAACGCTTGGTGAAGTACAATGTGATATGGTTATAATCTAAGATAATTATTTATTATTCAGTAGGCGACGTGTATTGTTTTAGATAAAAATAACGATACCGGTATCGCTGATGATAACAGCTTAGCTGTTGAAACACGTGTCCGAGTCAAGTTTTTGGTGCAGTTTTTGGTGTTTTCTGTTGGTTCAATGCTTGGTTTTGGTAATGCGGTAATGATGGTATAATAATACTATTCTGGACTTCTATTGTCTATATTTTTTAATAGAATAAGCACAACGTTTCGATTGCTATTGAATCTGCAATCGTCTTCAGAATTCACCTGAAGACGATGGAAATCCAGAATAGTGTTATTATTTCAAACATAACATTGTCTAAACCGTTCAAACGTATGGTAATGATGGTGTTTTCCTAATCTCTTAGGCGGCAAGATTTAGATTTAAAGGTTGTATTGAAGTAATCAATATCTAAATGATATCAGATTCTATTTTGCGTGGCAGTGAACAAACAGTTGTAAGGTTTACAAATGTGTATTATTCTCTTGCCTTATCTAAATTTGACCTTACTGCGCCTCCTGGCTGGAATTTACATTATTTGTCATGTATTATACAGATACACTGTTATATAACTTTTCAATGTTATTTGGAATTGAAGGTAGCCGCAAATTACGGTTAAAACTATAGAAGTATTCAAGAGAAATAATATTAATTGCAACATATTTTCTACGAAAATTTACTGGTAAATTGCACCAGTAACATGAATACCCGAGATCAGTTTACTCTCATCGTCAATGAAGTTGACGTCGTTTCGTTATCGAAACTCGTCAAGTTTTAATTATTTATGTGTTTTTGGTGTTGAATTTCATCAATTATTTGTAATTCATTAAATCACCTAACAGTTGACTAACTATAGTCAAATAGTAATCAAGACAATATAAAAGTTCAATTTATTTTACAGTTTTTTTTCTTTGGGCAATATACAGATTGTTAAGATGATATGTAGCTCCAGTTCAATTCAGCTCAATAGTCTTCTGGATTAAAACTTTTGATTTATAAACTTGATAACTATCTTGTAAAAATTTGATCTTAAGGCATTTCCTAGACGAAATCGTAAGAAATTCAAGAAGGTTAAGAGTTCCTCGCTGGTAGGAATTGAAATTGATTGCATGGGGTCCGATGTACACATAAAATTTAAATGAAACATTGTTGTATAAACACAAAAAGATGTCAATGGGTAGAGGAAGGTTTATTATAGGGCCCCCCTGATAGGGATTTTTTGGCAAAGTTTTTGTAAAATTTATTTGAAGTTGGTTAATATTCATTCCATTTCAAGAATATTTTACAAGAAATGCGAACAAAATGGAACATTTTAATACATAAGAGTCCTACAAGAAGCTTTCCTCTTTGCAATGATATTTTTTTATTTCAATAAAACTATTTATAAACACATGCAGCGTGTGCAGCCATTAGAAATTGTCGGACACAAAAAACGTGTGATATTACATTTCATTGAGTATTACTGGTTTTTGGTATGCGTATTTTGATCATTACAGTAAGGTGTATACAGATTTTCAACCCTCTGGAAGCTGGGTTAACAAAAAGGCAGGATTAGAAACTGGTAGAAACTGTAGATATGGAAATGAGATTTTACTCGTTTTTGTAAGTTAATGACACTTTAAAAATGATCATTTTTGGAAAAAGTTAAAATTGACACATTCTACAGAAAATTCATCACAATACAAGTTATGGAAAATGTTATACGTTTTAATTTGAGACCATGTTGATGCTTATAGCTGGTACAAACTTGTCAGGAATACTAAAGATTTTTGCCAGGAACGTATCAAGGACTCTTTTAATCTGGTCACTGGCCTGAAGAAACACCCAATTTAAGGTGCGAAACGTCGCCTCTACTTTAACCCTGAGTTTACTTTTGGAAGATTCCCACCTTCCATAAGTGGTCCTTGATACATTTCTGGCAAAAATCTTTAGTACTATACTGGACTGAAGGAAATTATAATATAATAACCTTTAATTTGAGAGGAGAGGGTAAAAACTCAGCAGGTGCCAAGTGCATGTGCTTCTGCTCTATTACGCTACACTCGTATACTGAGCATTCCAAACAGTTTAGTGCGAGATAACCATGAAAGCAGATGTTCCTCTAGTTTAATTTTTACTTTTATTTACACAAACTGTATGTTTAGTAAATAATACGAGGATCGAAATGTTGGTTTGACCGGGATTTTTTTATGTATATGACGTCACTGAAAGATACGACGCTCACCTTCAAAAGTTCAAAAGCTTCTCTAAAAGCTGGGACTATAAAACCAAGGTTAACAGAGCACACAAATTTTCTTTCCAAGTTGAATGATAATGTTGGAAGAGGTACACTGCGTCAAAAATATACAGCATCTGAAAGTCAGGGACGTTATTACGTTAGCCAAAATTATCCTCAGCCTATAGCAGCTGTACTAGCAAGAGTACTACACCGTGTTTTGTGTGAAGAAACTGTACCACAAAATTTTTTTGAAGTTCAAACGAAGTTACCCAAAAAAAAATGAAGCATAATCTGTCTAGTAACATTCGAATCTATTCTAAAAGAACCTGAGTGTAGGGGTGGTGATTAGGGAAAGGAAATTATTAAGCTCCTGAATGATGATACAAAAGAGGGCGCCCAAAGGTGGAATATGTACAACATGCTTTGGAAACTATCGATTCATACTTGGAAGAAAATAGTGAGGAATATCAATTCTCATTTAAGGATTGAAGGTTATAAGCAGGATATCGTGATTGTATCAGGCGATGGTCGGCTATTAATCGCTTGTTTTAAAAATTGAGGAAATGGTCCGGCGATAAAAAAAAGATCCCAAGTAGGAGAAGAACCTTGTCAACATGTGTTCACCCCTGTAGATGTCAATAGGTTAAAATTTTTTTTAGCAGCATTGAAAAAGATGCATTTATATCATTTGTGCTTGACAACGCTGATATAAACGTATGCACGCTGGATGGGGAGAATACTTACCATGAAATGGCTGCGATCATGTGTGTGAGTCCGGGCTCTGCCGTTTTGCCATACAATAAAAAAACATTCGTAAATTGAATTTGCTGAAACAATAAGCTTTGCTGGACGGCGAAGAAAAATGTACGTCTATTAGCCATCTCCATAAGCAAGGTACCACAAGATCAGAGCAGCAGTCCGCAATACCCCTCCCTGCCGGGATGGAAAGGTTGTATGAAACATTTTACTGATCCCATACATTTGCCGAGTTCAATAGTAGTTCGTGGTCCACTTAAAAATACTGTGTCCATAGCTCTTGTGCTTTATCACCTTTAATCAGCTGCTCTACTTGAAAGCTCGAGACATCGTTGGGAACAGTAGCTCAATATAGTAGTAAGACTTGGAGACTTCCATCTCCTCATGTCTTGTATGGGTTCATTAGAGTACTTATGGCATGGAGTGGAACACAAATGTTGGTTGAAGATCAATTCTATGCAACTTTCACTAAAAGACATATTTTTATCTTTTGATTTTCTTGGCGTTTCTGGATGTCGCTGGATCTGCTGTCTAAATTGAAAGTTGTCAATGCTCTAAAATGAGACTCCGACAACAGAATCTTTCCCTTACTGACTATATTAGATATTACAAGGGTAATTCGCGTATAGAAGGTCTTCTTCCAAATCGTTTTACCATTTTCTGATAATTTTTTTCCAGATTGAGGGTACAATTTGTGATACTATACTACATTCTACCATTACTTGTGCTAATCATCGTAACCACTCCTTCAAATCTTTATCAAACTTACGTATCTTGATTGTAGGTAGATTTGAAGCCCTTCTGGAGCAAGATTCGCCATAATGAGTACCAGTTGGAAGTAATAGCGCTAATTGGAGATAATTTCCTTTGTATCTTGAGATAGTTTCGTACTCTTTATCTACATCCTCGTTTGTTTTTTCTTCTTTCAACATCTGAACAAGAATTTTTCCATCCGACCCTTTCATCCTTTCAAAATTCTTATCAAGGAATGACTTCATTTTCTTCTTCTTCGGGTTTCATCTCCTATCGAAGGTTGGAAACCATCATGGCTATACGAACTTTGTTTGTTGCTGCTCTGAATAGTTCCGCGCTACTGCATCCAAATCATTCTCACAAATTTCTGAGCCAGGATATTCTGCGTCTGCCGACACTACGTTTTTCTCGGATTGTTTTCTGCATTATGAGTTGCAGTAATAAGTATCTCTGCCTCTCATTACATGTCCTAGATATTCGACTTTCCTTTTTTTGATAAGTTATGATGACTTCTGGTTCACTCCATATCCTCCTTATTACTTCCATATTTGTTACCCTATCAGTCCAAGATATTCGTAGGATCCTTCTATAGCACCAAAGTTTGAAAGCGGTCAGTTTATTTATATGGATTTGTTTTAATGTCCACGCTTCTAAGCCATAAAGAAGGGTGCAAAATACGTAGCATCGGAGTATTCTTAAACGCATTTTAAGGTCCACATCTCGACAGCACAGGAACTGTTTGTGCCTTATAAACGACAGACGCCATTTCAATACGTGTCTTTATTTCTTTTGTTTGGTCTATGTTTGATGTTATCCATGTTCCCAAGTATCTGTACGCATCTGTCCGTGTTACCAATCCTTCAATTATTGATTTAGTAATAATCATGTGTTTGATTTTCTTTAGATTGATTTTGAGTCCATATTGATCACAGTACATATTAAGGCGTTGCATTAGATTCTGTAAATCGTCAATATCATCAGTCATTATCACTGTATCATCAGCAAAACGCAAATTGTTGATGATCTTTCCATTCACAGATATGCCATCTGTCGACTCCGATAGTGCCTCCCGAAATATCACTTTACTATAGACATTGAAAAGCATTGGCGACAGCACACAACCCTGTCGGACACCTCTCGGTCTTTCAATATTTTCAGTCAGTTGGTCATCAACTTTGACTTGAGCAGTCTGGTTCCGTTGTCGGCATTAGTAACTCACTTCTGTCGTCGTAAAATATTTGTTTAATATAGTTGGTCCATTGGCTAATTTTTCTTTCAAGTCACCAATGACATTTCCACGGTCATCTTTGAGAATATTTAAGGATTTGTTAGTTTGAGTTCCCGTCATTTCTTTGATCTTCTTGTGCATATTGAAACTCATATTTCTTGTCCAAGTCTTCTATTTCTTTGCATCGCTCAGTGAGCTAAATTGTCTTCACGTCTCTAATCTTCTTTCTAATGCTTTTGTGAATTTTACTTTGTTCTCTTACGTCCTTCAGCTTATGTTGTCGTCTCTCTTCCAACAGCTCAAGTATCTCCTGGTCATCCAGCACTTCCTCTTTTCTCTTGTTGGTTGTACAGTTTTCTTCCCATCTACAAGAAAGGCTTTTTGTATGGCCTTTATTTTAGGGAGGTCTAATGAATCATTCGTGAGAAATTGCTCAATTTTATTTATTTAATTAATTAATGCATGTAATCTCGACGGAACCTCCAAAATTTTGAGTATTCTTATAACATTATTTTTCACAATTAACAATTAATTATTTTCATTAATTTATATATTATTTTTTGACAACAAACTATTGCCATGACTTCTTCATGCGTCAAAAATACCTAACTCTAAAAAATGTTTGCACAAAATAATTGTCTGCAAGCTCAAAAATACTTGGCAGTTTTTGATGAATTTTTGTGATTTATAAGAGATCATTAAGTTAAAGAAATGATTAAATTATCACATCGAAGTTTTATAAAGACATATATATGCATTTGTGTTCGCGGACGGAATAACGATGGTAATAACCATCAAGTTCTTAAGTAGTCAAGAATTAACTTCGAACGTCTATGAGGAATCTACAATAACATTAAATTATTAATTGGTTTTTGGTGTTGGATTTAGATACCTAAGAAAATTTCGATTTATTTTACAAAAAAACTTTTCTATTGATTTATCTTCTCTGATGCATGTGATAGTGTTATGTATGAACTTTTCAAGAAATGTTTATAACATGATCTATCAATAGGCTTCAGAAATCAAAGAAATGATTGAATTATCAAGGTTTTATGTAGATATAAATATATAATATGCATTTGTGTTCGCAGACAGAATAACGATGGTAATAACCATCAAGTTCTTAAGTGGTCGAGAATTAACTTCAAGCGTCTATGATGATTCTGCAATAACATTTAATTATGAACGTAAAAGCGATGTGCGCCTACTTCATTGTTGGACGTTTACAATTCCGCTCACACACGTTCATTTTACATCCGATTCTTAATGGATCATAAAAAGAATTAAAAACAAGGCAGTTAAAAGGTGGGACAGACAGCGTTTATTATGCCTTTCCTTTTGATTACAGAACATTACATAGAAAACACGAGACAATTGTTAAGTGAAACACTAACATCACAATCACAATTACATCACACAGTAATTTTACTATACATCCAGATCACTCATAGAGTTCAATGACGTATTTAACTGATTTAGTACATTTCATTATTTAAATTATTTGTTACGTGTGTGTACGTACACACCACAAAAAACGAGTTGACATACATATGCAAATGAATCAAATTTACAAAGATGGCTGTATCCATTCATCAAAGCGCGAACGTTCATTCACAAATTTAAGTGTGGGTCGAACTTTAAGGATACGGTTTGTATGTAGGTGTACATACTGTATGCAAACAATTTTATTACTGTTATATATTCGCGACAATAGATAGCAAAGATCATACATAAAAATAAAACCATCATGTTTAATTATATGCTCTTTCAATCAATTGCTTTTAGTAAAGGAAATTGCAATTTTCTACGATTTTCCAGTTGCGGAAAACTGTCATTATTCCGTCTAGATTGCTTCCTTTTTTTTTTCTTTAAATCTTCTCATTCCGGGGACTAAAATAGGAAATAAACTTTATGAAATGGGCACTATAAAAAAACTCATAAGTTTTAATAGTGAAAGAAAACGCTTTGTAATAAAACCAAAAAGTAAAATACAATGTCGGCGGGTCGTATAGTGACCAGATGGTGTAGCGGATGTCGTAGGCTGCTTCCGGGTCGCCGGGCGCGCGTTGTCGTGGGAAATACAAACCATTAATACTTATAATAAATTCATTTTACTTCTAGACGTATACATACGTTTTTCTTTCGTAATTAACAGCCCCTCGCTTCTACAGTCATTAACGGTGGCGACATTCGCCTTAATTTGCCGTCTATTTACCTGCACTTTCACATTTTTTTTCAATTGTTATTGCATTGTAGACGCTTTTTATTGTAAACGGCTAATGAATTCAACATCTCTTAAAAAAGATAAGGAGTTATGTAACAATTTCGAGATTGAAAGTTGTATTTCTATAACATTAGTTTTCTTGATCCGCAATAGGGCGAAACATGTATGTTAAGGTGGATCTTTCTAATAACCGAGATTCGATTAGATTTTGGGCAAAACTTAAAGCTTTTATGTACAATACATAATTACGAGATGAATTAATCATCATGATAATAATTTGGGTCTTCTTCATCAATTTTATTGTCATCGAGCGTGTGCAAGCATTTTTCTATTATACATAATTAGTTTTAGCTCGGTCGCCTTAGTCCTCCCATTCCACAAAAAATTCAATTTTTGACGTTTGCACACGAAAGAGAACGGCTAGCAAAGGCTACCACAATTTTGCACAACGTTATCACACGTTCAGCTTCAATAACGGAGTTATTAAGGGTTGAATATAGGAAGCCACTTTGACGAATGAATATTAAAGAGCTGAAACGGAGTTTTTGACGTTTGAACCTGGAGTGGCTAAGGACACTTCACCATAACTTTGCTCAATGCTAGCACACCTTTAATAAAGGAATTATTGAGGGTTAAATCTAAGAAGCTCTTCTTTCATAACAAAATTCAAGCAAGAGCTGAGGTAGCACAGACTAGCATAAATAAAATATAACGCTAAAACACGTTTAATAACGGAGTTATTGAGATTTGAATTTGGAGAGGAGACCATGGCAACCTTAGTCCGCTTACAAAAAAATATTAAATTTTTGATGTTTGCACACGAAAGAGAATAGCTAGCACATGCTAGCACCGCTTCAATAACGGAGCTATTCAGGGTTGAAACTAGGAAGCCACTTTTAACCTATGAATATTAAAGAGCTGAGCTAGCTCAGGCTAGCACAACTAAAATATAACGCTAGCACACCTTTAATAACGAAATTATTGAGGTTTGAATCTGGAGGCGCCATGGCAACCTTAGTCCGCCCACAAAAAAATATAAAATTTTTTATGTTTGCACACGAAAGAGAATAGCTAGCACATGCTAGCACAACTTTACTCAACACTAGCATAGCTTCAAGAACGGAGTTATTGAGGGTTGAATCTAGGAAGCCAGTTTTGACGTATGAATATTAAAGAGCTGAACTAGCTCAGGCTAGCACAACTACAATATAACGCTAGCACACCTTTAATAACGGAATTATTGAGGTTTGAATTTGGAGGAGCCATGACAACTTTAGTCCTCTCACCAAAAAATATCCAATTTTTGATGTTCGCACACGAAAGAGAATAGCCAGCACAATTTTACTCAACGCTAGCACACCTTTAATAACGGAGTTTTTGACGTTTGAACCTGGAATGGCTAAGGAGACTTCAGCATAACTTTGCTCAATGCTAGCACAACTTTAATAACGGAGTTATTGAGGGTTAAATCTAGGAAGCCCCTCCTTCATAACAAAAATCAAGAAGAGCTGAGCTAGCACAGGCTAGCATAAATAAAATATAACTCTAAAACACTTTTAATAACGGAGTTATTGAGGTTTGAATCTGGTGAGACCATGGCAACCTTAGTCCGCCCACAAAAAAATATCAAATTTTTGATGTTTGCATACGAAAGAGAATAGCTAGCACATGCTAGCACAACTTTACTCAACACTAGCACAGCTTCAATAACGGAGTTATTGAGGATTGAATCTAGGAAGCCACTTTTGACGTATGAATATTAAAGAGTGAGTTAGCTCAGGCTAGCACAACTAAAATATAACGCTAGCACACCTTTAATAACGGAATTATTGAGGTTTGGATCTGGAGGCGTTATGGCAACCTTAGTCCTCCCACAAAAAATTATCCAGTTTTTGATGTTTGCGCACGAAAGAGAATAGCTAGCACAACTTTATTCAATGCTAGCACACTTTTAATAACGGAGTTTTTGACGTTTGAACCTGGAGGGAGCTAAGGAGGCCTCAGTTGCTCAATTCTAGCACACCTTTAATAACGGAGTTATTGAGGGTTAAATCTAGGAAGCCTCCTCCTTCCCTAATGAGCACAGGCTAGCACAAGTTTGCTTAACATTAGCACACTTTTAATAACGAAGTTTCTGAGATTTGAATCTATGGAAGCCAGTCCACCCATCACAACAAAGTTTCGAACTTTCGACGTTTGAACATTAAAGATCTAAGCTAGCGCAACTAAAATTAACGCTAGGATATCTTTAAAAATGGAGTTATCGAAGGGCTAAGGCGACCTCAGCCCTTGCACAAAAAATATCGACTTTTTGACATTTGCACATGAAAAAGAACTCACAACTTTGCTCAACCTTAGCCCCTCCAAATTTAGATTTCAAATAACTCCGGTGTTGTTGTTGTGATGGGTGGACTGGCTTCCATAGATTCAAATCTCAATAACTTCGTTATTAAAAGTGTGCGAATCTTAAACAAACTTGTGCTAGCCTGAGCTCATCGGTGCGTACATATCAAAAATTTTATATGTTTTTGTAGGAGAGCTAAAGTCGCCTTAGCCCGTCTAGATTCAAACCTCAATAAACCTGTTTTTAAAGCTGTGCTAGGGTTAGTTTTAGTCGTGCTAGATCAGCACTTTAATGTTCAAACGTCAAAAGTTCGAAATTTTGTTGTGGGGGGCTGGTTTCCTAGATGCAACCATCAATAACTCCGGTATCAAAGGTGTGCTAGCGTGGAGCAAAGTTTTGCTAGCATGGGCTAGCTATTCTCTTTGGTGTGCAAACATTAAAAATTTGATATTTTTTGTGGTGGGAGGGGGCGAGGTTGCTTTAGCCTCATGTTCTCTTTCGTAGGCAAACGTCAAAAATTTTTTTTTTGTGGGGGTTAAAGGCCATCCCTCTTCCTCATTCAAAATTTTTCTAAACTCCCTTTACTTTTACCTTACTTTTCGGTTAGCTGTATACCTCCTCTATCGCTTTTATTATGCCTTCCTTTATTCTGTGTTTTTTATATCTATGTGTATACGTAGATTTTTAATATACAAAAGGTCAAAGAAGGTTATCCATTTTGTTACGGTTACTCGAACTCGAACGTAGGTCGCAAGCCTTCTGAATAACGGTTGTCGTGACTTGCACGTTACGACGAAAGTCGAATTTGCCGCGCACGCTACGATTTTTCTCATTGGTGGACACAAAATTTATCGAGACGACGAGCGGACATTTTGCGATTTTCTTCTATTGGGCGTTTTTGGCGTGCTTCGTGAAGCTAAAAGTTTACACGTAAAGTATTAGTGTGGCTTCAATAATTTCAAGTTAAATTGGTGTGTAAATCTAAATCCGAACGCATTCGCGCACGTGTCTTGACCTCATACTCTTCTCGTGTATTACCATCGGGATAATTCCTGGGGGCGCTGGAACGATGAGTTGAGAATCCTTCGTTATAAACGTGACGACTACAGGTTTCGCCTACATCGAGTTTGTCGTCTAGTTCTCAAGGGAAATCCTTGGCTACCGATTCTTCAATTTCGTCAACTGCTATCGTTATTAAGAACTTTCCTTATCGGAACTGCATGCCTCAGTACACAGCTAAGTTTATTGTTTAAGTATCCTCATTTACTTTGCACTGCGTATAAAGCTTCACTTTACCGGTGTCCTATATTGATGTAATTAGGGGTTTCACGTGTATTTCGCCAATTAATAGGGAAAAACCGTGGTCAAAGACCCTTGTCCCTTTTTTGACCAACAAATTCACTCGAACTAATACGGTTGTAGATCGACTCGTTTGGGAGATACAGAGTGTTTTGCGTTATGCCGTTTTTTAAAGCTTCATAACTTTTTGTTTGTAAATCATTTTTATTTTAACCAAAACATTTTTTGTGCATTTTTTATATGGTAATTCAATGGCGTACTCGAATTTATTCTAGCTTTTAATTTGTTTTAGTTACAGACCAAACATGCATTTTTCTAAATAGAAACCATAGTTGGCTATGACTTCATTGATTAGAGTTTTTTTTTTAGCTTTTTGAAAATATATGGTTTCATATTTTTATCTCGGCAAATAAGGAAATTATAAACGATTTTTTGAAAAATACCTCTTGATTAGAGGCAGCCTATGAACTTTTGTTTGCTGTGAGCATTTGTTGCTAGTTTTTGACACTTCGCAGTTGTTTCTTATAAATAAATGACCAAAAAGTTAATAATTTCAGCAATTAATTATTATATTAAACAAAGCTTTGAAATATTAAATCTAATCACATCTATGTATGTTTCGCCCATGTATTTATAAGAAACAACTGCCTGAAGTGTCAAAAACTCGCAACGAATGCGCGCAGTAAACAAAAGTTCCTAGGTGACTTTGATCAAGAGGTATTTTTCCAAAATTTTTATAAATTCCTTATTTGCCGAGATAAATATATGAAACCATATATTTTCAGAAAGCTAAAAAAAATCTCTAATCAATGGAAGTCATAGCCAACTATGGTTTTTATTTAAAAAATCCATGTTTGATCTGTAATTCAAAAACGAATTAAGCTAAAATAAATTTGAGTACACCATTGAATAGCATATATAAAAATGTACAATAAATGTTTTGGTTGAAATAAAAAATATTCACAAACAAAAAAGTTATGAAGATTTAAAGAAAACGGCATAAAACGCAAAACACTCTGTATCTCCCAAACGAGTCGAGATATCGATATCGGGCCAAGGGTCCCGACCACGGTTTTTCTCTATCAATTCGCGAAATACCTGAAATCCCCCAATTACATCGAAAATAGGACACACTGTACATGTGATATTAAACGGTTTGAATTCCTAGTATATAAGCAAATTTTTATTCGGGGTAGACTCTATCCACCGACGTTCGGTTTTGTTTTCACTAGCTCCATACGAGCTTGGGCGCTTTAGATAAAGTGGGTGAAGCTAAAACAAAAGGCCTTTTGGGTTGGTGGGAGCTACTTACCGTGCTAGTCCGAGTTTAAGTCTAGTTTTTAAGTCATCCTGTGTAAGTGACGTGTGTACGTCGAGTTTCCTTAATCACCAATCTTCAATTGGAACGCTAACTTTAATTTGGGGTGTAACAAAAATAGTTTAACTGAATTTAGATATATTGATTGCGAGCTTTAATTAATTTGTTGTTGCTAACGCCCGTAAGTCTTATGCGACAGAATCTCTTACTTCTCACATATTCTCCTAGTATTTTAAGTTGTATTTGCTATATTTACATGTCTTTTGTCTCTCTGATTTGTGTTCGTTGTAGCGTAGTAGACATTAAGTAAAACCTATTCCTGTTGGTCGGTTTTATTTCTTTCTATTGCCCAGCAGGTGGCGCCTCGTTAGGCAGCAGTTTATTTCTTTCAGTTTCCTCAAGGACCTCCTCAACACAACAATTTAGTGCGCTATTTCGAGCCAAATAGGATTGTTCTTTTTTTTTGTAGGTTGTATCGCTAGAGCCGTCACTTTCTTTTTGTTTTATTATTTGTGAACTACAACCGCTACAATTTGCACGAACAATCTTTCTTCTCGTTTCCCAAACATCATGTGCACTATCGATTCGGCAGTGGACCCTATCAGTGATTAGTGTCAGTACTTCTCTGTTTTCTCGTCCTCTTGCATTCTTTTCCACGTTTGTCTTACATTCTCCCCCCGATCTGCTTTTGCGCTGTCTTCTCCCGGAGCTCGCTTCTAACATCGTCAATTATTTATTCTAGTAAATTTTCATTTGCCTTTTTTCAATTTTTTTTACTAATGGTTACAGTATATTAATTGTTTTTGTTGTAACCTTGTTCTTGCCGATTTGTTTACATTCAAAATAACGTTGTATGTTTATCTTTAGAAAACGCCCAGAGAAACTGTAGACTATAGAAAATGTTAGGCAGAAATCATATCAAGCTCATCAATACCCGTACTTCTTTACAACATCTACGTTTTCTTATATAGTCAACTATAATTATAGATTTCACCAGTGCATGGAGAACCTAGGTATAACCGGCGTTGTAAAACAATCTAAACTAATTTTAACACGTTAAGCAAGGATCTAAATAAAACGAGAAGCTTTAAAAGGATAAAATAGAATTAGTTCTTTTTCTACGTGGAATAACAAGAGCTTATTTAAAACAATATTCTGTCATCCCTCTCTTTAGTCATCTTTCTCTAGATAACCACGAGAAGGCTGGAAAAATGATACCCTCTCTACAATCAAATAAGCAAGCACTCTTTCCGCCTTCAGTTTGAATCAATGGTCATGGTAGAGATATATTCTTACTTCTTACCATCAGTGCTATCCATCTGCAAGTCAGCGGACAACAAAAAAATGATATGATTTAAATGATAAAGGTTGAGTAGAGCGCAAGCAAAATGGATGAAAACTTGAATTGAGAACGAGAACTTGCGCTACAAAGTTTATTCTTAAAGGATTTTATTTTTATATAGTATTTTTTAATTTTGATTAAAAAATATTAGACCCTGAACAAATACAAATTTGATTCTCCTTGGCCCAACGTCAAACGAAATCGGTGAGGTACTACGACTACTAATTTTGAAATTTCCGTGGCGTCTGTTAGCAAACATGCTGTCACCCTTGGAATACAAAATTCTTCAACAAATTCTTCTTCTTGGTTTTATTATAGGTATATCTTAAAAAATTTTGTTTCGAAGAATTTCTCAAAAATTTCAGGTGCTATGTAAGAATTATACCAATGAAACAAACGAAAGTTTTAAAAATGTATCTTCAAATCCTTAAGATTCTCTGCGGAGTCCAAAAACTATGGTTTTACAAAAAACGTATGTTATCAAAACTGGTGTCAAAGCTGTTGTGGCCATCTAAGCTGAAAGCCTGAAAACATTTGGAAAATTAGTGCTTAATGTGATGAATGTGAGTGGTCAACATTAAATGACATAAAGGCGATATACAGGGTGTTAGGTAAACATGCGGCAAAAATTCAAGGGATTTTTCCTTGGCGTAATCTAAGAATATTTTGTCCTATGATGATTTCCTAAACACCTCTTTATTTCGAAGATACCAGGGTTGAACAAAATTTGCGACAGTAACAATATTTAATATCAAAAAATAAATGTAAAGTTGATCAATCTACACATAAATGTTCGAAATGACTTCCTCCAGCCTGGATACAAGCATTCAATCTTCGTCAATGAATGTCGAACTCGTTCAAATACACCAGGGTCGTTTTTAATAGACTCACACCCAGCAATTATCCGATTTCGCAAGTCGTCCAAATCTTCCACAGGAGTAGCGTAAACTAGTGATTTCAGATATCCCCATACGAAAAAGTCCAAGGGATTTAATTCTGGGATCGAGCAGGCCATGCGTGTGGCCCACCTCGACCAATCCAGCGATCTCCGTATGTTGCTGTTAAAAATTACGAGCAACCAAACTGAAATGTGGTGGTGCACCATCGTGCATATACCACATTGCCATTCTTGTCGCCAATGGTACATCCTCCATAAACTCAGGTAGTGTTTCTTCCAAAAGTTGCGATAAGATTCGCCAGTAAGTCTTGCTGGTAGAAATACCGGTCCATTAGGTAGTCACCCACAATTCCAACCCATACATTCAAGGAGAACTGATGTTGAAAACGATCTTCACATACCGCATGCGGATTTTCATCTGCCCACACATGGTTGTTATGAAAATTTCTAATTGCAGTTCTTGAGAAATTAGCTTCATCAGTAAAAAGAATCTGTGTCAGGAATTGAGGGATTCGAACTAATTTTTGCAAAAGCCATTGACATAATGCAATATGTGGAGGAAAATCGGCTGGTAGTAGTGCCTGAACGCGTTGGATGTGGTAAGGATACAACAAGTTGTCCTTAAGAATTTTCCAAACTGTCCAATGACTTACATTCAAAGCATTGGCAATTTTTCTCGTAGAACTACTTGGATCTTCTTCTATCATGTTTAGCACATTCTGTTCCAGTTGTACCGTTCTTACTGCCATTGGTTTTCCTGGCCCTCCATTTCGTTTCAATGCCCCGGTTCCGTGAAGACGTCGATGAATGTTTTCGAAGATTTTCGATCGGGGATATTACGGCCAGGAAACCGTTCAATGTACAATCGTCTGGCTTTTAATGAATTTCCATCGGCAAGTCCATACATGAAGTGCATGTCAGTCATCTCGGCGTTCGTATAGTGATTCATAATAGCGGACTTCACTAACTATTAAAGACATGTAAAAGACCTAAACGTCACTCACTTTAAACAAATGTGACACATCAAACAGCTAAACGTCACTTAACTTTTTTCACTTGACAAACTCATTGGCGTACGCCATACTTTTATTTACATTAATATTGTTACTGTGGCACATTTTGTTCACCCTGTATCTTCGAAATAAAGAGGTGTTTAGGAAATCATCATAGGACAAAATATTCTTAGATTAGGCCAAGGAAAACCCCATTGAATTTTTGCCGCATGTTTACCTAACACCCTGTATTGTGGGTCAAAAAACATGGGTACACAATTTGAAAAATTGAATATCTAAACAACGGAGCTATTTTTAACTTTGGCAAATTCTGCTAGGGACTTTGCTGGACATATTTAAATAGGATTGTCCTAAAGTGTTAATACAGGTAACGTCCCAGACTAGACATTTTCCCCGACACTGTGGAGTAATTGCAGCCGGACGCCGTTCATCATCTCTAAAAATTTTTGCTGGTTCCAGTCTCGAGGGTATCTGGGCAGAAGATAAAGCTTGTTTAACGAATGACCCGCTCATCCTTCTTGAATCTTTCTACAGTTTAATCAATGTAATCCGTCTTCCAAAATTTCATCTCCACAAATGCAGTAGTATTTACGACAAATTTTGGAACCTAACCCTAAAGGGATGAAAATCCTGAAAACATTATCATTTTATCTAGAAAAGTGCCCATATTTCTTGACGGAAGTGAATTTAACTAAGCACAAGCTAATTTCCTTGAGTATGCATGGTTTCTTCCAATTTTGAATAAAATTTCAGATCACAAAGTTTAAGTTCTTCTGTATTGAGGAAATGGTAGGTGTCCTGGAATTCACCAGTGTCTTCCACAAATTTTCAACATTGTTGTAAAAAGGTACTTGAGTTATGTCCTATATTAAAGGGTGTATGTATTGGGCAAAACCAAAACACTATTTACAGATGTCTGTAAGATCGGAAATTCTTTAAACTTCATGTCTATTACATAAACTTGCAACAATCGATTGTCTTTCAGTGAAATGAAAGATGATGATACCTTCTATTGTTGACCTAATACTTTCGTCAAGTCTACTAAACAAGTCAGGGTATGGCCAGCTCGGTAAGAGATATGTTAACTTTAAGACAATGCTTAAGAAGAAGTAGCCTCTTCGAGACTCGGTCTAAAAGCAGATACAATTATTTAGTCTTTATCTCTAGAGTTCCTCTTCAGTAAGTGGGAAACCGAGGAGAGTAAGATTCTCGTCTGATATGATACATACTCCAGGTGAAACAGAGTTAAAATCATTAATCACAGAAGGCACTTCCTTGGAGCAAAAGTGCAATACGTATTTAGAGGGATTGATTATAATACAATTTTCTCTCCGTCATTGGAACGATTCCAACTGGTTGAAGCGTTGTATTGAAACCCAATGGACCGAGAGAATCTCCTTGCTGGCAACCTATTTGAAATGAAATAATCCGATTTGCAAAGGATAGGTCAGTTGGGATGGAGTAGTACTGACGCTTAATTAGCTTAATTAGTCTTATGTCACATGTTCTCAAAGTGTTTTTACGTATTATACATACACGAATCTATAGAAAATGCGCACAACAGATTGGTCCTGGCCAGTTCGGATTTAGGAACGGCATGGGAACACGTGAAGCACTTTTTGCTCTTAATGTTGTAACACAAAGGTGCAGAGATATGAACGTTGATCTATATGCATGTTTTATCGACTACCGGAAAGCCTTTGACTGTGTATCTCACCAGAAGATGGCGAAAATACTTAAGAGATACAGTAATAATTGAAAGGAGGAAACAAAACAGAGCCAAAAAGTTACAGACCAGTGTTTATTAAATGTAGGGTATAAAGTGTATGGGGAAATTTTAAGAAAAGATTAGTAAAAGAATTAGAAGAAAAAGGTTACTACCAGATTGGCAGGCGGGTTTTAGAAAAGGGAGAGGTACTGATAGATAACATCTATATACTCAAACATTTAATCAATAAGCAAATTGAAAAGAAAGGAGGTAAAATGTGGGCAATTTTATAGATGTGAAATCGGCGTTTGATAGGGTAGGAAGAGAAAGTATGTGGAGATATATGAGGAAAAGAGGAATAAGTGAAGGATTAGTAGGAGCAATTGAAGAATGTTATTTGGAAACAACATGTAAGACAAAAGTAAAAGGAGAAATGGGGAATGGGTTCAAAACATTAAGGGGACTGAGACAAGGATGTCCAATGAGCCCATGTTTATTTGCGGCGTATATAGGAGACATGGAAGAAGAATTAGAGAAACAGCAAGTGGGGGGATAGTAGTGGGAAGGAAAAAGTAAAGGTGTTGGCGTACGCAGACGACATAGTGGCAATAGCAAAGAGTGAGGAAGAAATGAAACAGACTATAAATGGAATAAAAAGTACTTAGAGAAGAAAGGATTGGAGGCAAATGTGGGGAAAACAAAGATCATGGAGTTTAAGAAAAAAAAGGAAGGGATAGGAAAATAAAATGGTGGTGGGGAAGAGAAGAAATAGAAAAAGTTGACAAATACAAATACCTAGGATACGTTATAAGTGCTGACAATAGCAATAGAGACCATATAAAAGAGCTAGAACAGAAAGGAAACAAGATAGTAAGGCAAGTGTGGGGCATAGGAGAAAGAATATTCGGAAAGGATTTAGAGAAAAGAAGATGGCTGTTTGAGAAGATGGTGACAAGTGTTTTGAAATATGGGGCAGAAATATGGGGATAGAAAGAATGGTATGAGCTGAGAGGATCCAAGAAAAGTATTGGAAATGGACATTAGGTTTAGAAAGAGAAACACTAGGATACATAGTAGAGGACGAAGTCAAGTTAGAAAAATAAGGATACAAACCGGGAAAAGGGCGATGAGGTATGAGGAGGATAAAAAGTAAGATAGAGAAAGAGATATTAAATGAATGTTGGAAGGAAATAGAAATGCAGAGGGTAAAATTTGGCGAAGAAGAGAGAAAGTTATATTATGAAAGAGGGGGGTATGCACGAGAAGAGATAGCAAGAATAAGAAGAGAAGGAAGATCGGTAGAAATGGACATTATAAGAAGGGATTTTGATTTGCAGGCGCAGGAAAGAGCTGGAAAAATAAAAGAAGGAAAGTACAACGTAAATTACTGGGAAATAAGATCAGATGAAAAACCAAAATATTTAACGGGAAGGATTGGATTAAAAGAAAAAAGAATTATAGCGAGGTTTAGGTAGGGAATGAAGAAAGGAAAACAGATATTGAGAGAGGACATAGATAGAAAGTGTAGGATGTGTGGGGAAGCGTGGGAGAACTTATATCACATAAGTAGAGAATGCGAGGAAGTGAGAGTGGAAGAGAGAGAACGAAGGAGTTGCTGGGAGAAAGAGGGGAAGGGATAGAGTGGATGAAAGAAATAATTAAAAGAAGAGAAATAATAGAAATAAAAAAGAGTCATAAGCAAGGTATAAAGCAAGTCAATGAAGAAGGGATTGATAAGAGGTGCAGTTGGGGAAGAGAAGAGGAGGAAGAGAGGAAGGACAGATTAAATTTATTTATTATGTGTAGAGTGAAAAATAGTTTAGTTCAATTTGTAAGGAAAATCGAATTTTGTTTATTTATAAAAAACAAATAAAATAAATTGTATTGTATTGTAATAATTGAAAGTGAGACATCAGATGAAGTGGCAATACAAAAAGGGGTTCGCCAAGGATGTGTTCTCTCCCCGCTTTTGTTCAATCTATATTCAGAGACCATATTTAAAGAAGCCCTCGAAATCACAAATGCAGGAATCAAAATCAATGGAAAACCGATTAGTAATCTACGTTATGCGGATGACACTGTAGTTATAGCTAGTAATCTCCCGGAACTACAGAGTATCATGGATTCGATTGTGGAACATAGCGAACGTAACGTGTGTTTATAAATATAAAGAAAACAAAATTTATGATTTTCTCAAAACATCCGAGACCTGAGTTTTTACACATCAAGCACAAACGCGTAGAACAAGTACAAACATTTCGGTATCTGGGCACCATAGTAAATGAGCGAAATGATCCGAAGGTAGAAATAAAGTCTAGGATCGAACAAGCTCGCAGAATATTCACCAGTATGAGAGACCTCTTCGCAACTCGCGACCTTAGTCTACAACTTAGGATGAGGTTACTGCGCTGCTATATTTTTCCCATCTTATTATATGGAAGCGAAAGCTGGACTCTCAGTCAGCAAATGGAGAATAGAATTGATGCATTCGAAATGTATCTCTATAGAAGAATGCTCCGCATCTCATGGGTGGAAAACGCACCAACGTAGAAGTGTTAAGAATAATGGAGAAGTCTCGAGAGCTGCTAAACATCATAAAAGAAAGAAAATTGCAATATATCGGGCATATCGTAAGAGGCGAGAAATACGAAATTCTACGGCTAACCATTAAGGGAAAGATTGACGAAAAGAGATCGGTGGGTAGGCGTCAAAATTCGTGCCTGAAAGACCTTCGTAGATGGTATGGCCGAACTTCGACCGAAATCTTTAGGGCTGCAGTTTCCAGAACCATAATAGTCAATTGGATCGCAAACCTTCGGCAGGAGACGGCGGCGTAAGAAGAAGTACTGACACAAAATCTTAGAGCTTAGGATTCCTCATCTGTGTAGCGTCCAGCAGTGAGTCATGTTCATACAGTTGAAGACATTCTTGAAATCAATTTTAAGCAAAACAAAAAAGCCTTATTCATGTTGTAATTTCAAAACCTTTAAAATTTCTGGAAGAATAAAATACAACCGGGATACCACACAAAAACTATTATACTTTGTCCTATTACTATCTATATAAACAAGAAGATTCTTTCTGCATTGAACTCAGTAGGGTAGAATAGACTCATGCTTTTTGACAAATGCTACCAGTGCCCATGTTGTCTGGTAACTATGATAATCACTTCAACAAAAATCCTTAAAGAAAAATGTAAATATCAATTCTAAGAAGATCATGAACTAACAACTAAGGCATCGGACAGAAAATAGAATACAGTGAATGTCCATCTCTGAGTGCTAGTTGGTGATGATGACGATCGCTTAACAGAAGAAATTCCAAAGCCATTGTTAAAAAAAATGACAAAGGAAGGTGGATACGGAATGATATAGTTTTAAATATTTTGTTTTGGTCGTTAATTAGTTGATTTGGTTTGGAAGAGTTTTCATGGTTTAAAAGATTAACGAAGGGGAACCCATTTATAATTTTTGTGGGACTGTTTTGTCCAAATTTGATAAGGAATACTGACCAATCATTATAACTTCATCAAAACTTAGGTTGGAAGCCATTTATAATTTTGACATAATTATTTGAATTTTTGAATCTTTTAGTTGGCATTAATAATCGAAAAATTGGTTTTTGTAAACTGCTCACACATCTGTCGACAAATTTTTGATAAATAAGTTCATTTAATTTGGTTTGAAGTGTCACTGATCTACCAGTCTACACTTAAAAAACCTCTGTGTACTTTTAATTTATCATACCAATTAATAGAATTCCGTTTTATTTGGGTATCGGGGGCACAAATTTTGTTGATTCTATTTTCACTTGTTCGAATCACAGCAGTGAACACAATAAACACTGAATATTATTAGAAGTAGAATTATTATAAATTGATGGTAAACTAAAGAAAAAACAATATTGCAAACTAGAAAAAAAACAGAAGGTCGTCATTTTGTTTGTATTGAAATAATTCCAACGCCAATGATTTTTATTAGGAAAAATGAAAATTTTCTTGAAATAAATTTTATTTGACTGGATCTAATTTAATGTTTTTTTTTCGACAACAACTAATTCAATTGAAACACGTTTCTTTAACAATACTATTATCACCAGAGGTGACAGTAGACTGCGTCACTAACGACTTAATTATTATTAAATTTTGAATTATTCATCAAAGCACGCAAATGTCTTTTCACGCCTCTATAAGAAAACTTCGATTTTTTCAACCAATAAATAACTAAAAGTTTTCAAAACCACGTCAACAGTAAAACATGCAAACGCGGATTTATCTAAGAGATAGTTATGCAAAAATGCACATACTTCAGCATGTGATACATATAAATTTTGAATAAAATCCTGGAAATCGTGCGCTTTTGAAACCCACCGTAGATAAAACCAATTTACTTCTAAGCTTTTTGAATAAACTTACAGTTTTAGAAATTTAAATAGAAGTTCCTGTCGAAAAATTAAGCTGCATTCTATTTTTGACAAAGTTACGACCGAAACAACAATATAAAGTTTTTAGATAAACACAGGGCTATATTCATAAATATCGTTGATGTTCATAAATAAAATTGTATTGACCTACTTTTCCTATTAAGTAAAAACCTCTAAAAATAAAAATAAGTTTTCTTAATCACCACACAGTTTTCGGAATTAGAAACATTATCGATTTTTACATTAGTTGGCGACAAAAGTTTCTGGACCACTTGAAACCGTGGGTAATGAGCGAATTTAAATGTAGTTATTACTAAGCTTAGTAAATTCTAGATACGTGCCCTATTTATTACGAGGAAAGGAATCGAGACTGGAAACAAATTGTTTATTAATTTACATTTATTTCACTAATACAGTTTATTTTGATTTTAACGCAATTAGTAGAGTGTGTGTCGCACAGATTGCAATAAGCAAGAGAAATGGTTTCAATAAATCAATATTAAGTTGAGAAACCTTTGTAGTTATCCACACAAATTGCAATTTAGTTGCACAACACTTGAAGTGAAACTTGAACCGTTTATTATAAACTAATGCAAGCACGTAAGGTATTATGCAAAACTATAGCTGTTGTAAGGACAGAATTGATTTGTGGTTTAAACGTAATTGTGTAACGATGACAAAATGATGTTTCCTAAACATCAGACTCTTAAAGTAACCGTTAAAGAAAAAAAAACCGCAATAATTATGTCAAAAGTTACTAAGAAAATGTCCTGCAAAATCACTCGAAAATAAAACACGAAAAAATGTATTTACACTGTGGAGGTTACTATTTTGCAGGACAAAAGCTGGTTCACTTCCGTTAGAATTTATTTTTTCTCATAAGTCTAACTTATGTGAATAAACCGGTTTCTTCGCCATTATTCCGGATTTTGTGATCGCCTCAGGTTCTTCTCCATATTTTCCTTCGTTGAATTTTCCAATATCAAGAACATTCACATTATCCGCTGCAGTGGTCTAACAAGTAATCCAACTTGGGTCTTCAACTTGTTCATTCGATGTTTTCCATCCTTTCCAGATTCTTGTCCCCAACTTTAATGATAACATCACCGACGTTGAAGATCCTATTTCTCATTTTGTTTTCTCTTTGCACCAGAAGAGATCAAATATTCCTTCCTAATTCTTGGTTTCATTTCCTTAGTAATAGCTTTTCTTCGCCTTGAGGTACTTTGAAATCCAAGTGTATCCAATTCTAACAATTCTAGTAGTTGGAAGTTCATGAAGGAACATAGCAGGTGTGATGGACACTAAACCAGTAGGTCTTCGGTTACGAAAATTAAAGGTCGACCATTTGCAACTTATAGCCCACACAAATGAGTCAATAATTTTTTATATATAATATTTGCCTTACTTAGTAAATCTCTGACAGACCTGATTAATCTTTTCCAAAATCCACCCAACACGGAGACGCTCGGGGATTGAACGTTCAATTGATTTTTTTAACCTTGAATTCCTTACCCAATCTAGTTCCTCAAACAGATTTACAGTACCGACGACGTTGGTAACGCTATCACTGTAAATTGTTCCTGGCCATTCTCTCCAATCTGTAAATGTCTTCAAAGCTAATAAAAATGATTCTATATTCAAAGAAGTCACCTACTCCCAGTGAATACATCTATAAGCGGCACATGTGATCAAAACTATCCATGTCTTCTAGTTTCTGTTTAAGTAGAACGGCCCAGCCAAATCCCCTCTCACCGCGTTTTACCTAAATCCACTATCTCCTTTGGTAAGATTATTGGTGGTACTCCAGAAGGTTTAGCTGTGAATTTTAAACACTTCACGCAATTTCCCAGAATCTGAACACCGCCCAGCATGACTGTTCAGGTTATAGTTAAAACTTTTAACAGTGGATGGTAGTGTGGCAGAAGAACTGAAGTTTTCTGTGCCTTCCTATTAATAAGTCTTGTGACCACAAACTTTTCAAAATGTACATTTTCCTCCTAGGTCACATCTTCATTTCCAATGTTTACTTGATTCCTCCGATGATTGTTCAAAATGTCATAATCCAACCATTCGGACATTTTTCATTAAGTTTCCTGCTGAATTAATACACTACATACCACTGACTTAATTTTTCCTGGAAAATCGCATTCTCATCTTCAAAAATTTCCTTAGAAGATCAATGAGGTCTCACCATCTGAATGCTAACAATTTTGAGGGACAATAACCACGGGATGGAAGGTTGGATTTAATTTACCTACCTGGGACGTATTCTGATAAATTTCTTTCAACTAATGTAGCCTACTCGTCGTTTCTTTTTATCCACGCTTATTCTCCTGAAGGTCAAGAGTAGCATTCACCGAATTCACTAATATCAACCCAATAAGGCAACTTTAGAGTTTCAAATGGGGTATTGACATCTCTTTAGTGAAGTCAATCTGGACTAAACCAATTGAACCATTGCATTTTTTTCCAGATTTACTCTTCAAAAACACCACCGCTACGTATACTCGTTTTGTCAAAGTTATTGACACTTCCATTATACTAATGTTACAACTCAACATATCTGTCACCTTGTTCCATTTCAAGCCAAGGACTGAGATCAAACATTCTCTAATGGTCGGGTCTTAGTTCCAACTTAATCCGTATCCTCCACTAAACGGAGGGCCGACTCTAGGATGATTTACAATAAGTTGAACAGATTTACGCTTGAAACCTTCATATTCAACACAATTATCAACGAAAGTGACGCATTTATCAACATACCGAAATTCCACGACATACTTTTGGTGACCCCTGTTACATTTTCAAGATGGTTTTTAATAACGGCTGCTAAAATGAATGGGCTGTAGTTAACTTCAAAACAACTGGTCGATGCGTCTTCAATTTTGAAACTATTCTCCTAAAGAAAGAAATCTGAGAAAATCCCTATCCTCCTTTCTAACTTCGATAATTTGAAAGGCTTTACTGATGTCTAATATAACTACCTTCCTTTTTCCCGAAATCTTAAAAAAGGAAGGAAATAATTAACTCTAACAAATTAGGACCTTTCTCTAGATATTGTCGTTCAATGATGGGTTGTTTGATTTTCATATTTGATTATAGCATGATGAGGTGAATAATGGTAATGGATATTCAATCCATCCAAGAAATTTGTTTAATGATCGAAAGGTATTTCGCTTATTTTTCAAAGATACTTTTGACAACAACTTAAAGGAAGTTTTTGAAGAATTTGACAGATAATTCGGAATAGAATCAATCCAGGGAAAATAAATAAAATTACTAATTACCTGATTCAGTTGTTTCTGCCTTGTATTTATTTTCTTTTGGACCATCTACACTAATAGCTTCCAAAATCCACAAGTTAGTCACACTTGCCCTTGACACACTAAGACTCGTTACAGCCCTAGGTGCACTGTCACAATTTTAAGAACATCTAAAGTTAAGCTATATTCTCTGTCCTGATTATTTGTTTTTCCATTATTTTGTTTGCTATTTCTTTATCCTATTATTTTTTTGTCATTGTCGTGACTGGCGTTTGGACCGGTCCATTATCGTCATGCAATGGCTGTGCTGTCATATTTATGTACTTATTTACCTTCTATAATGTTTGCACACTTAATCAATTCTATTACATATGAAAAATAAGGTGTGTAAGGGTTGGAATGTTGTGGTTTTCCTAAACCTTGAAGCAAATGCTTTGAGAAGTCGAACCAATCCACAATTGCACACGGTTTCTGTCACCACACTATACAGGTTTACGCCGACCTTCTGGGGCACCAAACATAACACTTACATCGCAATACAATAAGAAAATATAGCATACGAATAAATAAATAACAAATTAATGCACTTGTTTACCTATTTACTGTCCAACCAGTGCTGTTAAGCCATTTGAAAGTTAAATCGAATTTCCAGTCAATATTTTACCATAGAAATCAGCTCCAAGAAATATTTCAATCTCTGCGGAGCCTCTTCCTAAATCACTTAAAAATATTTTCTTCCATTTCAATTCCACGTAATAAACTGCACCCTGGGGAATGAACCCCCAAACTTTATCCTAATCCAACACAGGTATTTGGCACTTGAATCCACCTTCTAGTTTTTCCAAGTTTAAAGGAAACTTCTTATGTGTTTTGAACTCACGCTTTCTTCGGTGAAGTGAAGTCCAAAAATCAATTTCTTGAATTATCTTTTTCAAAGCATACGAACGCTGTGATCTACTATGAATGACTGCTCTTGATTTCTTTCTTTGTATTTGTTCTGCCAAGAGTAATCAACAAAGTCTGGAGTATCACGTCACAGTGTCAAATTGTGATTATAAACCACACTACCAGTCACATTTTATTTGAAACTTGTTGTTTTATTGTTGATATTAGTGGTCTCGGTGAATGTTACTTGACCTTCGCGTGAAAGAAACGATTGATAGGTTACTAGTTGGAAAGAAATTTACCTAAATTCGGGACGCATTCTGATAAATTCTCTTCAACCAATGTAGCCTACTCGTCGTTTCTTTTCCACGCTTATTCTCCTGAAGGTCAAGAGTAGTATTCAATGAATTACTAATATCAACCCAATAAGGCAACTTTAGAGTTTCAAATGGGGTATTTGATTATCTCTTTAGTGAAGTCAATCTGGACTAAAACCACTGAACCATTGCATTTTTTTCCAGATTTACTCTTCAAAAACACCACTGCTGCGTATACTGTTTTGTCAAAGTTATTGACACTTCCATTATACTAATCGTCCGCAACTCAACATATCTGTCACCTTGTTCCATTTCAAGCCAAGGACTTAGATCAAACATTCTCTAATGGTCAGGTCTTAGTTCCAACTTAATCCGTATCCTCCACTAAAACGGAGTGGTCGACTCTAGGATGATTTACAATAAGTTGAACAGATTTTACGCTTGAAACGCTTCATATGACACAATTATCAACGAAAGTGACGCATTTATCAACATACCGAAATTCCACACCAACATAATTCCTAACCCACAGTCAGTCATGATCGGGAAAGAACTGCTAAGTTATTGGGACAATAATAGAATTAAAATACTACTCACATTTCATTATACTTTTACAAACTTGCCATTTTCTCATTCATTTCGTCTCTCTGGAATCTCTTCTTCCAACATCTCGGTAAGAATTTAATTCATTCAGTGCTTTGAATGAATATCAAAAATCGCAACTGAGTCTTCAATTCTAGATGATCTGGAGTTTCCTTAGGCAGTTCTTTTTTCAAATCACCGATAGTTCTGGTAACATCTGACGTTTTTAGCTTTTGGGCCGTTTTTTACTCGCTCCATTTTCACTTTCTTGACACAAAATGTCACGTCGCGGTCAACACAATCATCGCCATTGTACCTGCTGCTGCTGCTGTCCCATTTTACCCGTTTATTTTGGTTTTAATTTATGTTATATATTTTTTCTTATTGGCCGGAAGGATTTTGATGAAAAAAAAAATAATAAATACATGTTTGCATCCTTCTTTCTCTTTTTCTTTTTTTAAACTCCCAAGCCTGTCCTTCGTTTTTATTTCTTTGATCTCATTTTTTCTGCATTATTCCTATCTTGTTTGACAAATGTCTCTGAATTATTTCCTTTTGTTCCTGTACTCTTCTACCTTTATTTTCCCGTTTTCCTACCTTCTTCTTATTTTTCTCATTTCTTTCTTTGTTTTGACACTCTCCATTCTACCATTGACTTGTTTCTCCTATTTCCATTATTTTTCTCCTGAATCTACTTTTTCAACTGCTTCTTCTATTTTTCTCATCTATACTTTTATCCATGCTCCATTTCTTTCTCTGCTTCCTGTTCTTCGTGAATTATCTCAATTTTTTCCTTATACCTTTTTATACTGTCTATTATCCATATCTTCTTTTCCACCTATTCTGCCCTATTCTCTTTTTTCCTCTTTCTCGTTTTTTCCACTATAGTTAATTCCAGCGGTTGGTGATCCGCTTTAACCCTATCTTGAAACTTTCTACGTTTCCCAAACATTTTTGTTCATTATTACGTAGTCTATAACAGATTCCCCATTCTTCCTACAAACATGAGATCTCCATTTTTCTTTCCCCCATGTTGCCGTTCTTTTGTCTATCCTCTTACACAATACTCTAACAATTTTCTTTCCATTTTCTTTTGTATATATTGTTATTATCTCCCCTTACATTAGTTTTTTATCAGCCCTGTTTTTCCCTCCTCCCCTCGTCGCTTTCTACCACCCAACCTTTTCTCACACCTACTAGAATGCCTTCTTTTACGCTTTGTATCTACCAAGTAAACTTCTCCGGCTACATATCTTTCCACTCCTCCCATTCTTTCTCTTCCATCCATATTTCCGCCATCACCACTATTTAAATTCGTCTCACATAATTCCAAAACTCCTTCTCTTTGTTTTTTAGATCGGCTACATAGTATTTAATTTTTTCTTTTTTCTTCTCCCCATTTTTATTAATTCTACGCCTCTTCCTATCTCGATTGCCTCTTCAATCTTTGTTTCCATCTTCATCTCTTTCTATATCATATTTTTCCCTTGTCTTTGTATCTCTTCTCTTTCTCGTTTTTACATTTAGTTCTATAACTACAATATTTTTCTCCTCTTTACGTTCTTCATATTTTCTACCCTTTTTCCAGACTTTCCACTTTTCTTCAATCTTTTACATTTACTTACCAGCTTTTTATTTATTTATTTATTTTACTATAAGAGATGAAAGTTCCGTTTTTTCGCTCACGAGCAATAGCGGGTGATCATTCTCTCGAACGAATTAATCTCGAATAGTAAATACCATTTTTCTTCGGAATGGGAATAAAGTAATAAACAAAATTAGACATTTCACTGTTTTATTCGTGGATATAAAAGCTGCATTTGATAGAGTAGATAGAAAGACATTGTGGAAAATGATGAGGGAGAATGAAATAAGAGAACACCTAATAGAAGCAGTGGAAGAGATTTATGTAAAGAAACAAAAAGTAGGGTAAAGGTGAAAGGGAAGTTAGGGAAGGAGTTTTGGACGGGAAAAGGTTTGAAACAGGGTTGTCCGTTGAGCCCGATGCTATTTTCAATATATCTAAGAGATATAGGGATGATATAATAATTTTTACTGTAACTACAATATTTTTTCTCCTCTTTTTGTTTTCCATATTTTCTACCCATTTCTCCAGGTTTTATATTTTTCTTCTAATCTTTTTATATTTATTTTTCAGCTTTTTATTAATTTTTTTATATGTTCTCTTAGCTCACTCATTTCTTCGTTTATTTTTTCTGGATAGTTTTTATCTCTTTTATTTCTTTTAGAGTTTCTTTCCAAATATTCATTGTTTGTTCCTCTTCCTTCTTTCGCCCTTTCTCGTTTATTTATTTTTTCTTCTTCCCACTTTTAAACTCTTTCTAAACACCTTAGGCATCTCCTCTGAATCTGACTTTTTTTTTCTTTTTTACCTAATTTGTCTTTAATCCTATTGGCTTTAGCCCCCCTCCCAAATCACAAAAATTAGTTTTTTTTGACGTTTGCACACGAAAGAAAACAGCTAGGACAGACTAGCTACAATTTTGCTCCAGGTTAGCACACCTTTAAAAACTGAGTTATTAAGTTTTAAATCTGGGGTGGGCTAAGGTGACATCAGCAAGAAAATATCGAATTTTGATGACCTCAACCCTACAACGAAAAAATGTCGAATTTTTGCTATTTGCACACCAAAGAGAATAGCTAGCACAGGCTAGCACAACTTTGTTTAACGCTTTGTTCTTAGATTCACCCTCAATAACTTTGTTATTAAAGACGCGGTAGCGTTGAGCATAGTTGTGCTGGCACAGCTTTTAATGTTCAATCGTTAAAATTTCGAAAGTTTTTTGTGGGGGAGGGGGCTGGCTTTTTAGATTCAACCCTCTATAAATCCGTTATTAAAGGTGTGTTAGCTTTAAGCAAAGTTGTGCTAGCTATTCTCTTTCGTGTGCAAACATCAAAAATTTGATATTTTTTGTTGGAGGGCTGAGGTTGCCTTAGCTCCTTCAGATTCAAACTTCAATAACCCTGTTATGAAAGGTGTGCCAACATTATTTTTAGTTGTGATAACCTGTGCTAGGTCGTAATTTTCTTGGGGGGGGCAGGCTTCCTAGATTCAACCCTCAATAACTCCTTTATTAAAGGTGTGCTAGCGTTAAGCAAAGTAGTGCTCGCCTGTGCTAGCTATTGTCTTTCGTGTGCAAACATCGAAAATTCTATATATTTTTTTTTTTGGAGGGCTGAGGTCGTCTTAGCCTCTCCATATGAAAACCTCAATAACCCTGTTTTGAAAGGTGAGCCAATATTATTTTTAGTTGTGCTAGCCTGTGCTAGCTCAGCACCTTAATGTTTAAACGTCAAAGGTCAAAATTTTCTCGTGGGGTGGTTGGTTTCCTAGATTCAACCCTCAATAACTCTATTATTAAAGGTGTTCTAGCGTTAAGCAAAGTTGTGTTAGCCTGTGCTAGCTATTCTATTTCGTGTGCAAACATCAAAAATTTGATATTTTTTTGTTGGGAGGCTGATGTCGCCTTAGCTCTTTCAGATGTAAACCTCAATAACCCTGTTATGAAAGGTGTGCCAACATTATTTTTAGTTGTGCTAGCTCAAGCGCCTTTAACGTTTAAACGTCAAACGCAAAATTTTTTTGTTTGGGGGGGCTGGCTTCCTAGAATCAACCCTCAATAACTCCGTTATTAAAGGTGTGCTAGCGTTAGGCAAAGTTGTGCTAGCGATATTTTTTTGTGAGGGGGGCTGAGGTCGCCTTAGCAAAGGTCTGCTACCGTTGTGCGAAACTGTGCTAACCTCTGCTAGCTGTTCTCTTTCGTGTGCAAACGTAAAAAAATTGAATTCTTTTTGTGGGGGGGTTACGGTGACCGAGCTCACGCTAGATGCAAAAAGCAGTTTAACGCAAAAAGCAAATTAACCAAAATGTACAGATTCAGCAATACATTGGATACTAAGACAATATAATACTAGACATGCTTGGTCTCCTCGTTGAATTCCAAAGAAGAAAATTGTTTGATCGTATGAGTTTGTCAGAAAAAAATTCTTCAGCTGGCAATAAGTTCCGCCCTGTGAGTAAAAATTTTGGTTGAATTGATAGTATCCTCACAACCTCTCTTTGGTAAGAAGTTCACAAAAACAAGAAAATTTTGTGGGTAATCTTCTTCTAAAATAGCCAATTACAGTAGGTCGTACAGGTACTGATTCTTTTACCAAGGTTAACCTCCAAATCGCAGTTTTCTATAAAAAGATGTAATATTTTCTCTGGTGTATCTGCAGATTGTGTCATCAACAGAACGTTTATATAAAGTCGCTGTGAATTTCATGGTTGTTTTTGTCAAAAAGGTGTTGAGTTTTTGGAAATAGTTTCAGAACAAATTTTTTTCAAAGTACAAACTCTTATAAAAGTTTCAAGGTCATGTGGTACTAAACTGTCAGAAGGATATAAAAGCTTGATTGTTCTTTGTCCTTGGCCACTTATTTGTTGTTTTGGTTGGATAAACAGGTTTTTAGAGCTTCGTCAAAGAACGAAGAGTTTTAGAGATTAGGTTCTTAAACATTTAGTTCAAGATTATAATATTATACTATAGAAAAATTGTTTTTATTTATAACATACGGATATGTCATAATAATTATGTTTTATAAATAATAATAGCTTCCCAACACAGTTTGGTTGTCTTATCTAGGCGCGTTAGAAGGGAATTTAACTGTCTTGGAGTCCAACTTAATAATAATAATGATAAAGGAAACATTTTTGGTTTGAACTTTTCAAGAAAAAATTGAATAACACGATTGATGAAAAGTCAAAAAAGTTAACAACCGACGAAGAGAATATTAAAACGAGAAACAATATTATGGAGAAGTAGGAAACGCAATTAAAATTAAATCGTCGTATCCGTTTTCCTAATTAATGTCTAACAGACACCGTTAATTCTTGTATTTTACGAATCTATTAGGGATTAAAAGTCTCCTACGCATTTTTCCCCATTAAGAATCATTCCCTTGTCGTTACTCATAACAATAAAAACAAATTAATTTCAGCAATTTAAGAAACTTTTATCTTAGTCGTGTTAAATTTAAAAAATTCAAAATCGAAATTAAATATTTATGGTTTGTTTAGTAACGAAAAGCAACAAAGAAGATTTTCCAAGAGCTGCTCATTATAAAAATGCAAATTAGTTTTATCGTTAACGAAGTTTTCATTTTCCAACTCCAAAAGCGACATATTTTTAAATTTCGAAAGCTTTTAAAGCTTTTCCTTTTCATATTGGCAATTAAAATTGGTCGATTTTATAACACGTTTAATCCAATGTAATTAAGTTACACGCAAATTGGATTAAACATTTAAAAGTTTTGTCGTTGCATTATAGATCTAAAAGTTTGTCAAACGACAAACAGAATTATCACTAACTTCACTTCGGACGATTGTAATTAAGGTTTAGATCAATAAAATCTCGTATGTGATACAAAAAATAAGGTGTTTGGTTAAGGTTTTTTTATTGTACTTTATAAAGTTGAAGCGGGAAGATATTAATAGACCTTATCTCTTTGTATCTGGGCTAAAACGTCTAAAAGAAAAATTATGTTAACGTTTCACGCTTGAAAAATCTATGTGGTTGCTTAGAGGTTTTAGTGAAAAAAAATTAGATTTTACATTTAGATTTCTACGGCAATATGTGCGTATTTATTGAATAATTTAATAAAAAAATTCTTTAAGGACCATATCTCACTCACTTCGTCGTGTATATGCGTAGCGTTAGTACATTAGATTCGATGAAGGTTGAAAAAATTACGAAATAAAACGTCCATTAATGTACGATGTAAATCGATGTTTACAGATAAACTTTTGATGGCACGAATCTAATATTCTGACAGTGTTTTATGTATCACCTCAACAAATCTTGTTCTATTAATTTAGTTTTTTTGTTCCAGCTTGAATATCTGAACTATGTTAGTTTTAATTGGAAAATTTAAATTAAATATTGGGGTTTGGACTTTTTTAAAATTTTATTAATTGTTCTTCATTTAACCAATTTCTGCTATCATTTAAAAAATTTTGTAGATGCTATCGGATGGTATTATTCTGATTTTGTATTACTACTTACATTTTTGCAATTGTTTACAACCTCCTGAATGCAAGTTAACACTCAACTCTAAGTATGTACATTATTTCTGATAATGTATTGACGCAGGTATCGTATTTTTTGTAATTTTAACAATAGAAAATCACAAAAACAAGTTTAGTTTTGATGCAACGTCAAAAATTCATTAGGTCGAAGCTATTTATTCGTTTTAAACAGAATTTAATCTACACCCGGTAGCATAATCATTAAAAAAACTGCAACTAGATACCATATTTTTAAACACTTTTGTTTCAATCAAACTTACAATTACAATAATTCAGAGGTAACCTAAAATGAATCGAATTTTATTCTTCAAAAGCTCTAACAACAATCGCAAAGAAGGCCTACAAAATGCACCTATTGTATTAATAAAATCTTTATCAGGATTTTTCTTCAGATTAAGTTTCCATGTGTTGACAACTTTGCTTTCTTTAACTTATGATAATTAAATACCGAATATAACGTTCATGAATATAGTAAAAGAAAACTTACTTTTTTCTCTTTTTGGCCAGACACAAAGTTGCAACTTAAAAGGTTTTCACCCCAAATGATTACCCTGAAATTACTTCAAAAATCTGATTATACTTGACAATCTAAACTACATTACGTTAATTAAGCTAAGAAATAATAAAATAGTTATCAGGTATATTGGAGATGCAGCAGCGGCGAATTTAACTCCAAAATAAATTAAAATCTAAAGATAAACGACAAACCAAGCGATGAATTAAAACCAAAGACGAATCTAAATTGAACAACTCAAAAACTCAAAAATTTACTTAGGTGGTCAAATGGACACTTCCTTTTCTAACCCAAACTCAGTATCAAGCGATTCTGTAGTCTGCAGAAAACATCTTGATTAATTAAACAAAATTGATAGAAAAAATCCAACTTGCATAGAAGGCTTGCAACGAATTCAACTGTTTTCGTAAATTAATGTAAAATCGGTCAATTTCAACAAATATTTTTAAAGAAAATCTTGTTAGAAATGATTCTAGAATCTATACTTAACAGGTTTCTGCTCTAATAAACTTCCGCAACTACGGCGACCATTCAGACATTGAACCGCGTTTTGAATATTGAAATAGACAATATTCAAGTGTCTGAGAGTGATCTACGTAAATAGGTAGATTGGGATTAAAAATTTACAACAAAATACTTTGTCCAAATTTGGCCATCAAAAAGGAAACATGATTTGTCGTAATGTATTGTAATAATCAATGATAGGAATGGAACTGGTGCAAAATGGATAAGATAAGGTGATATTGAATGAAAATGTACCTTAGGTTGAAAGTGTCTATGTTGTTGGGTAGGTTTATCTCATTGTCACTTAGAGTTTAGGGACAAAATTCTCCAATAACTCTGCTGTTCGTCTGGAATGGGTGGGAGTGACAGTAGCTTTCATAAATTTGAAAGAATATTTAGCGATAGGACCATAAGTTATGGATAAGTACAATGTTTTTTCTTCATCAAATTATCAAAAAGTAGTGACGAATTGTAAAAGGTTTGTGGAATTCTACGGGATTATTTTGTTCTTGGTGGAGAGAATATATGGGTTGACTTCTAGTGAAACTTTACCGATCCATTGTTTAGTCCAAGTTTTTTCGAAAGGTTTGGTCTACAACAGTGTGTGATTAAACCGACCTGGACACTGATGGTTAGCCTTTTGCTATGTAAGTACGAAAATTCTATGTTCAGCTTGTTCATTGTGTTTCGCTATGTGTATTTTTTGTGTATTCATGTTGTCGATGATCCGACATGGTATAATTTGTATAAATATCCATCCTTGAGAACTCCTGTTTCAAAATCAGCAAAACCCACCGTTTTTTTGAAGAAACTTTAAGAACCTCCTGAAATTGTGCAGTGAGACTAAGAACTTGGTCGGTACATTTTCGTTGGGTTTTGAAGCGAACATGTTCAATAGGTGCAAATTTCAAGATTGTTAGATCAATCCTGTTTAAGATATGCTTTCTGAGGCGGTTATAGCAAAATCTGAGTATTCGGAAAAGACAGATGGTTTATTAATGTCTTTAGTGTGTTATGCGTCTCAAATTTGGTTTAGGGTTTTAAATCTAGAATAGTAGAATAGTGAAAACAAGTCATCGAACGTAGAGTTCAACGCGCGCAAAAGTTGGTCACCCTGCCATATAGCCTTATATGTGGGATTAGAGGACAACACTATGTAAATTGTCGTAATTATTTTGATGCGTCACATGAAGGTAGTGAATGATATGTGTACTAGTGCAATAAACGGAATGGAAGCAGATAAAGAAGATAAACTGGAAGTTATTCTTTTTTTGCTACGTATGGAGTAAACAGCTTTTCGTGCTCACGTGTAATGGAATGACACAAGCAATTCAGAGATGGGCGGTTTTCATTGAAGGACGATGAACGCTTAGGACAGGTCAACCGTCTTATAACGCCTGAACTTGTGCAGTGGGTCCATGAACTCAAACTGGCAAACCGAGGAATAACAGAGACAGAGATTGTCATGTTTTGCTGCAGTATTATTAAAGAACTTTTCCGCGCAATTGGTACATACCTAACGGAAGAAAATTGAAAGAATGTCAGCGTCTATGGAACAATTGAACTGTATGTTTTCTTGTCACAGGGAAAGAAACGTGGTAACTGTCAAAGCCAGTGACCTTTTTTTGGTTGCCTAGGAGATCTGCCCTCGAACATGGAACCACGATAAACTGATGCGGGCAATCAAGAAAAAAAGACCTGTAATGTTATCGAACGTGTCATACTCCTACCGATCTGGTGAAGAACATTTCCTCTTGTATTGGCCCTTAAAAAAGATATTCTTGGGCACTGATTTGAAACGGACTGAGTGCACCATTGGATTTCTGAGCAGCATCATCACACAGTGGGGTAATTGTAGTAACAAGAGTGGATAATCCTTTTTAGAAATAAAATATTCCAATACCGGTTTTACCGTCTGACTGGTTTTCATATAGTAATTATCTCATACAAGAATTTATTGTATTCTACATCCTCCTCTAGTCACCCACATTCTTTAATTATCTTAATTGATGGTAAAAACTTCTTAATTTCTTATTGTAGGTTAGTTTTTCAATTATTTGGGCCTTTTTTGGAGTTAAAGTAATCGGGCAATGAAACACTGTACCTATTTCACTGGACGTTTCAACTGGCATGTGTGAGTTTAGAGGATTAGTGTTTCAGGAACTTTTGAAAAAAACTGTACACATGACAGTCGAAACGTCGAGTGAAATAGGTGCCAGTGTTTCATTGGACCCAATTACTTTAACTCCTGGAAGAAGGCCCAAAATTTATTGGAAAACTAACTCACTATAATTTAATTATCTTGTTAAGCTTGGGTATATCAAAAATCTTGTAATACTCATCTCGTTGCTTGCAAGGGATGATCCGGTCGATTGTATTTCCAATTCTATGATTTAAATGTAGGTATATTCTTTTTCAAACCATTGTTTGGTGGTTTGGTCTGTGTACACTAACTATTTTAGCAGGTAGGTTTAAAAAGGAACTACAGCTACCGTAATCTTACACATCAGAAGATCTCCTCCTAAATTACTCTGTCACGTTGAGTAAAATACTATTCTGTCAATGTTGTCTTTTCACTGCTTCAACTGCTCGTTAATATGAGAGATGGTAGAGAGTCGTATGTGTGTTTGTAGAGACAAGGCAGAAAACTACGAGGCATGGAGGATTAGACTGGACCTATCAACGATGATAATGATTCTGTTCTAGAATGTTTACCAAATTGTTTAAAGCAGCATGTCGTTAAGGTTGTGTGTTATCAAAAATACTTCACCTTTAAAATTTTTATGTGACTCAAAATAATGATAATGTTTCTTTTTTTTGTTTTTGAATAGTTTTTGATGATTTTCTTGTCATTATGCGTTTGTTTAATTTGCCCCCCCTCTTATAATCAGATATCCATTCTTCTTATGATTTGTTTTCTTTATCAATAGTTGCTTTTGTTATACAATGAACCTGTGTTTTTACTCTACAGATTATTTTCTGGTATCTCTTTCTGATTTTTTCTAAAATTTTTTAAATTTTCGATTAAGTGATCAGCTGAATTTTGGACATATTTTTTTTTAGTTTAATTTCTATATGACCCTTTGATGGTCGCTTACTATATCCACCCTTTTTTCTGTAGGTTCTTTGAAAAGTGTTGCCATTTTTTGATTATTTTAACATGATCTATCTGATTCGTTGTTAGTAGGACTATTTGATAATGTAAGTGGGTTTTCTGGTTTGTGGGTTGAATCTTGTTTGTACGACGAATTCATCTTGACAGGTTTTTTTGTCTGTTTAGTAAGGAGTATTTTTATTTAATCCTCCTAACAACTTGGTCGGGTGTCCTGAATACCTAAACGTTTTGTTCCTCATTGGTAGTGAGTATATATCTCCGAATATTTGCATTTCTGGATACTTGGACACGCGTCATGGTCTCCAATAACACAGTCGGTTAAGACCTGTTATTTTTAGACATGGGGCTGCCATGTTTCAGCCTCTGGGCTGGCATTATAGATATTGATTTGTACCCTTGTTATACCGCCAATATTTTATCGCTAAGGTCCCATTAACAAGATCGTGGTATGCTGAGTTGTTTTTGGACGAAAGTGAACTTGATTTTGGACATGAAAGGTTATCTATTGTGCTGAATGATAGTCTACTACTGGTAGTAATTTTCTCTCCAAACACTGTAAAAATTATTGGCTAATGTAAAAATAACCTTATTGGCAGCTTGAGGCAGTATAAAAGAACGATATATTGGTGAACACCAGACGTGATGGAATGTAGCAGCAAATATGAGTAAAGTAAGTTTTGTGTCTACTTTATCAAAAACCTGGTGGTAGAGGACGAATCTTTTTCTTCAAACACTATTTGTGTCTACATCTGTTAGATTGAGATTCCACTATTCAAATTTGCGGTTTTTGTTATATGAATTATTATCATTCAATTAAATCTTTTTAAATATTGTAGGTGATTCACTGGAAAATCGATGACGTTAGATGTGGGTGGATGGTGTGTCAACTTTTTTTCAATGACGTATTGTATTGAATGGTATATTACAAATTTTTTTAATCCGATAAAGTACCGATTACTAATCATACTTTAAATTCAAGTACCGGGATTAATTCCGTCAATGTTTTTACGCAGTTTGATTTAATCCTGTGATATTGACATCAACATTGTTACAACTTATCATTAATCAAATAGTAGCGTGAACAAGCTTTTTTCGGAATGCATTATTTGCAAGTGGAACACCGTATTTTGAACCTTTTTATGATTTTTTTTAATAACAAGATCTAATTGTTAACTTTGAAATTTATCTAGAATGAGAAAGCAGACACCAAACTTTCTAAATCGTAAAATCAAAAACCACTTATTTAATTGGGTTGTGCATCGATAACATTAGGTAATGATTTGAGTGGTTTTTTGTTTTGCGTCATCATCGTTTATTACTTTTTATTTTATTTAAATTTAATAAGAGAATTAACAATACTGAGAAACTAAACTGTCCCGAACTTTTTCCTTGAACAGAATTGTAATCTTCAAATCAGAGCGCTTATTATGTCGAAATACTGATAATGGAAACGTGAATAGAAAGGCAGCAGAGTTTTATGTCCATCGAGTTCCAAACATTTCGAACTAAATAAAAAGGATGTAGGAAGATCTTGCTACAATAATTACTCTTATAAGAGAAACGAGATAAAGTATACCATGATGCGTACTGAAAAATGGTAACCCAAACTTTACCTCTAAACGGCATAGAGAACCTGACTTAAAACCACTGGATGTCATCAATTGAAATCCATTTGGTTTTTGCACTTGAATCATGAGTAGGTACTCGAAGAAGATTTCACATTTTTTTGGATTTATTTCCAGTAAAATATTTTTACCTTCAAAGTTTGTGTATTGTATCTATATCTATGTTTAAGATAATTAAAATTGAACTCAGAAAGAAGAGTGAGTAAGAAGGGAAGGAGTTTGAGGCTGATGGTTCAAGACCCTATACCCATACAAATTATGCATCGATAATTATACTAATGGTTCTATCCTATACCAAATGGTCTCGCAACCTTGTTTTGTCTAAAGACTAATCAGACTTATGCCATCCTTCTTCTTGAAATTACAAATAGATGCACATTTTCAATCAACGTAAAATTACACATTAATGTCAACAGTTTAACACCTATCCATTAAGTGAACAATTTTATCTATATTAAAGACAGAGCCACACTTAGGATGGACTTAGTTTCCACATTTGGATGAAGGAGGTTTTGGAAAGTTAAGATCTTTGGATGGTTGCGGATGTTTGCTGGCAAGAACTTCAAAAGTGGCACGTGACAGACGAAGATCCGTCACATTTTGCAGTCGGTTCCAACCACAAACATGCAGTTGCGTCGCTGTAGTCGAAATGGGCGTTTGCAGTCGGTATGCAGTTCGAGCGACGCCACAGCGCGTTGCCATATAAAATCAATGCAACTACAACAAATCTCCAATATGTGGTTGGTTCAACCACAATTAACGGTCGAGCTAACTACAACTATGGTTCTCTCAACTGCAAAAATGTAGTTCGTGAACGGGGGCTCTAATAGTCAAATAGTAATCATATTCCTACCCAATATGTTTATAAAAGTCTTACGAAGAGTTTAAGTCGAAATTGAATAGGTAGGACCCAGTAGGACAAAGGCGAAAAAAGTTTCGCATGCCGATATGTCATCGAGATATTCGAGTGCGGACTTGTGTTACTGTGGTTTCGCCTTGAATGGAGAAAATATTGAAAAAATTGAGACATACTATGGTGGAAGGAGGTTTCAAAACAGAAAAAAAGACTTAATATTTGTGACTTCAAATATTTGAGGTCGCAAAAAACAGAGAGGTTAAACATAAAACGGATAAGTTGGAAGGTTTTGGACAAACGGAGTGGTAAGTAACAGACGGAGGTAGTGGAAGTACCCAAAAGTCCAGGAAAATGTCATTTGAATGGGAAATAGTCGAGCAAACGGAAAAAACTACATAGGCTTGTAGGGGATGCCCTTGTTGAATATAAATCTGAGTTTTCGAAACCCATTCTACCCACCGGAACCCCTCCCCCCCACAATTGCGAAAAGGGTTAAATTTCTTTGAACGGCTATAACTTGCGATCGCGCGCTACAGTTTTAATCCTTTAGACCAAACTCAAAAAATCAACATTTTTCGAGATAAAAATCTCAAAATGGGTTTTTCAGAAACAAATTGACTCGTTTGGATGGGCGGAAATCCACGATTAAAGAAGTTTTTAAAAGACTCCCATTCTATTTAGTTTTTGACGCCCGACACTTTTGATCTTATCCCACGAAACAATTGAACCGACATTTTTTTGAGTTATGGCGTCATTCCAGAGAAAAACGACGGAATGCCACCTTAACGCACTCACCGTTTTCGAGCCCATTTTCATGTTGAAGACGAGTAATGATGGTTTAACTTTTTCTCTTTCCGTAATTTATATTGAGTGGGTACTTCTTCGAGTCGGTAATTGGCCTCCCATGTTATGGGGCAAAACGTCGCCCTAACCACTTACCCGAGTTTTTCTTTGAACTACATATTCGCATCTTCTACAAGGGGTCCAGGGGCCTCGATGCGTCTCGTTCAAAGAGAAGTTAGAACACCTTTAACCGAAAATAATGCAGAGGAAAGGATAAAGGAAACAGCGAAAAAGCGTACTAGGAATGGGTTAGTTCAGCTCATTTCGGTTGCGGATTGGACGAGGTGATTCCGACTACTCGTCGTAAATTAGGCCTTCCGGAGACACCACATTAAAACAAAACTACCCTGCAACTTTATCTCAGCGATGGTGTGGATTTTGCCAAGTTTAGATTAGATTAGTGTAGACCGTTGTGATACAGGTTAGTGTTACCCTACTGATGACGTGGTCGTTGCGATAGCAATCCTGGCCAGTACGAGCGGGACAGGTCGGTCGAACCGCGGTACGATGCTACCATCCGCTGGATTAGCTTTGAACCCCTCTGAGGCCTTACCGTACCTTGACAATGGATGCAACGACACCGCTAGGAGTTCCGTGACTTAAAACGCTTCCTAGGTCGTTTGTTCTATCATGTACGGCGATAGCCAGAACCCGTTAGCTGCTTAGAGATATTCCGATCCATGTTGGAATGTCTCTGTTAGTTCCCCGAAACGATCGACCATGGGTCGTTATTTCGATATCAAAACTAGGAATAGTCTGTAGATTTACATACTTGGCAGGACGTTGTAAACAGTAAAGCACGTATCACCCTGGGATCTGTTGAAACCAAGCCCTCAACTTCTACACTCGGGAAATAGACGCGAAAGGCAATTTCGAAAAATTTTCCTCTTTGCGACACCATATCTCAAAAAATATTGATCTGAGCAATTTGCGGGATAGGACCAAAATTGATGCCCGTAAAAAATCGTGCACTAGCCTGACATTCCACCGTTTTTTTTTCGAGCGGGAATGGGTCGCTTAGGGGAAAATTTTTGAAATTTCCCTCTCCAAAATTTGAATTAAAATCCAGTTTTGAACTTATATCTCGAAAATTATCAGTTTTTTGAGTTTGGTCGAAAGTTCTAAAATTGTAGCGCGGAAAACGATTACGAGCACGACATCGCAAGTTATAGCTGATCAAAGAATTTCAATCATTTTTGCGATTATGGGGGGTTCTTGGAAGGTCATGATTCAGAAAACGAATGTGGTTTTTTTCCGTTTGTCCGATTATTTTCCACTTACCCCCTTTTTTAGGACAATTTCCAAGGACATGTAAGATAATGACTAAATGAGGTCAGGGGAAGAATCAGAGGAGGTGAAAAGATTGCATTTGTAAAGACTTCAGGGTGTCAAAGGATAAAGTGGTGAGGACGAGTGACAGTTGCCTAAATTAGCCAATAATTCTATTAAGTTCTGAATTATCATTTCCAGAAATTTATCAATGGTTTTATTAAAGGCTTTGAATAAAATATATTGAAACATAAATAATTCCGAAACTTAAATTAATTATAGGGTTTTTGATGTTGGATTTTATTTGAAGGTTCAATCCCATTCAAAAACGAAAATCGAGGTCGAACGACTCTAATAACATTAAAAAAACTAACATCTTAAAGTAAACAAATCATTATGTGCATTCTCACCTATACGTAAATATGATGGTTAAATAATTTAAAGTTTTTACGTTAAAAACAATGTTGAATGTATAGAAACTTTTTTTAAATTTTACACTAAACAACTCGTTATCCAACTACGAAATCGTGCTAATTTTTCAATCAAATTATGATTTCACAACTCCGACGTTCTCAGAAAATATGACTTCACTTGAAACGATAAAAAAAATAAGCAGTTTTCATTCAACTTATTCATAGGAATGTAGTAATTTTGTTTTAATCTATAAAATATTCAATGAAATAATTTATAGAACGTTAAATGAGTTTTATGAAGACAGTATTAACGATGACATAACTGCAAAATTAATGGAAATTTGAAGGCATCAGTTCAAATAGATTCGATCGAGTTGATACAATTTATTATAAAACGGAAAACCAAAAAAAAACATATGCGTTTACTATGAAAAGTTAAGTTCTTGAAATTGTTTGATACAACCACACTTACCACAAGTTTATCGTCCTGTTCCTACCAAGTTTTTCCTCTAAGGTACACATTTAAATTTTTTTTTTTTAATTTTGTTAGTAGCTACTTAAGAAATCATTAGTTTCTTCTGACTCGGTCTTCACGACCCAAGTGTTAATTAAATAAAATAAAATTGTAGCGTTTTGCCCACGTAAAAAATAACAAATTTCTTGGAGGAGTGACCATCTAACCGCTTTCAAAATCAAATCAGTGACAAGACAAATTACACAATTCTCCTTGTCTGAAGTTACCCACTACCAATTACCACTAATAGTTTACAATTTGCGTCGGCCGAAATTCAAGGAAGCTCGTAATTTATTATTCGCCAGATTTTCATTAATATTTTCTGACGATTTCCCAAGAAAAGGAAACATTTTTCATTTTGGAACTTTTGCGAACTTTTTAACGAATCTAGGCTTAGGGGAATTGTTTAAATATAATTTTTTGGTGTTTATGCGAATTTCACGCATAAACAACTATTTATGGCCCGATAAAAAAAATGGGCACGTATTGTGCAGATTTAGAAATTTATATTTTTGTGTTTTATTGAATAATCAATTTTTGATGTTGGTGTCGATAACCTCTCGCTTTAAGTGTCTGGATCGTGTTAATAAAGCTTACTTTGGTGGGTAAATATTTATTAACGAATTCCTGATGTAAGGATAATGAACCAACTTAGATAAAGCTCCAAGCTAAAATAGACTTTGTCGTGCACCATTATCCTTTTATTACATCGTATCATATAATTTTAATTAATTAATTGGTTTCAGTGAGCTTTATGTATAAAAGTTTTTCCGAGCTTTCTGTTGTTGTAAACGAATAAAATAAAATTATTTCGTTTCTTTGTTATTATTTACACAATTGGAGAGTGCACATCGGAAAGTTCTTATTGGGCAACTTTCTTTGATCTCGCCAAGTATTCGGTACAAAAAGGCGTTTTGTATACTGAAACAATAGTGCTTTGATGTAGTGCTCCTTTTGGTTAAAACTTTAAAGGGAATTTCGATAGAGAATATAAGCCCATTTTTAGTTGTTTATAAATAATTTATCGTTTTTATCGAGGAAGTGGGGATGATAATCGTATTATTTTCATTGAAAAAATTTCAACAATTTTGTAATTGGTTATTGCATTGTGAATATGTTGACCGTAATTAAAAAACGATATGTGTATTGCTTTTTGACAGCTTTTTAATTAGGTTAACAATATCGACGTTTACGTGATGCCCGAACAGTAAATGAGGTGACAAAAGCTTTAATTGCATTTTATTTGATTCGTAACATATACAGCGCAAGTTTTATTTAACGTTTTGCTTTGTTGTGTAAATAAATGCAAACGTAATTTTAATTAAACCCGATTTGGATTTGTTTCTTACTCGGATAATGACGGAGAAAAAATTCTATATTTCTTTGTTGTTTTTTCTGTTAGGACAACAACAAGAAACAATTCATAAATAAATCCATACCCAAAATGTCGTTCAATTCCAATTATGCTTCAATCGGAAACTATCTCAAACATATGAATTGTGGAGTTATAATGATAGTGTACCTAAATAAACGTATTATCAAGGCATAGTAAAGTGTTTGTACATACAGAATCAGGGTGTTTTCTTCCAACCCGTAAGATTCCTTCCCAATCGAGGATGCGTAAATGCCTGCAATCGATTGTTTTTAAAGATTTTTTGTTTTTCAAAGATGTGGTTTCTTCTCGAACTAACCAGATATTCTTAGATTAGGCCAGTCTGACGAGGGTTGGTACAGAAAAGTAGGTCCCAACAACCACATTTCATTTTTACTAAATTGCGAAGCGGAAGAACCGCCTGATGTCACGTTGGCCGGATTTTATTTGGTGGGAACATATCTCCAAATGAAGCTTATAAGAAACAAACGGTTTTAAGTCACATGGACGAGTATAAATCCATTTCAAGGTCACGCTAGAGTCCGTTATATCTGAGTAAAAGCAAGTTGCTGGGGTGAACTTTATCATCCCACGAGAGCTTTTCCAACGAAAGTTTTTGAAATATAGCCTACTAGCAGTCTACTTGAATTCCTAAGCGTATGGATGCGCTCTTGCAGGGTATGACTTAATTTTTTCTGATTGAACCAATAACATTAGCGCAATTTAACAAGAGAGAAAAAAGTTTTCAAATTGTTTGTTTTATTTGTCAGAATTATTTTGGTTTCGTATCGTTGACGGTTGTTAAAATATTATCATTTATTTGACAGTGTCCGTATGAAAGCGATTTATTAAAGTTTATGCAAATTTTAATTCATTCTCATGTAAAAAGGCGCTTGAATTTGCTAAGCGTAAATGGTTAGATTTGGAAATTAAATGTCATTATGGTAAATTAGGTAAATTAGAGTTAGAGCTATGAGTTACATTTAAAACTGACTTCAGGATTAAATGATGACGAGTATGTTGAATGGATTAAGTTTTTTGCACTATATTAATGAAATTATTTAACACAAATTTTGGCAAAAGGATGGCCTACAACAAAAAGTTCACAGAATTATCTAAAAAAGAGAAAGAGGTGCACAGACTTGATCTCCAGAAATCTAACATAGTGGTAAACAATTCCTGGGAGATTTTTTAACAATAACGAATTAACTTTGTTGAATAAAGACTTGAAATATAACATCAAATTCTAACAAAGCGCCCATAGATAAGATTATTGTAGAATTGAAAGTTTGATCAAACTTTTAGATGATAACTCTAAAAAATTCATTAGAATGCCTAAAAAATTCAAATTTCAGATAATATTCAGCAGTTACCAAAATTTAAATTTAACGCGAGAGAAATAAACATTGTTAAAAATGTTAAAGAAAAAATTGTTGTTATCTCAAAGCAGATAAAGGCAATAAAATAGTTATTTTGGACAAAGAGGATTATTTTGAGTCAGTTCAGGTGATGCTTAATGAAGGCCCCTATTCATTAATATCTAAAATCCTCTTCCCAAAATGATTGCTGATACCCGTAGAGTCTTATTAGAATGTGAAATATTATACCAAATCAACTTAGGTTTGGACTAACGGTATCTAACCCGGTTCTTCCTAGAATGTATTATTTACCTAAGATACATAAACCCGGAAAATCAATGGCTCCCATTCTTTCAGGTATTAATGCTCTACTTATCTGATATCTAAATGGTTGTCAAATAAATTCAACAGTTTTGAATATCAACAATCAAATTTCAGTGTTCAAAATTCATACGATTTTATTGGAAAAATTAAAACATTGAGCTGACTGAGAACGAAGTTTTAGTTTCATTCGATGTCTGTTGTTGTTTCCAAGCGTTCCGATAGATATCATTTTAGATTATTTGAAAGATATGTTACACCAAAACCTTTTAGACAATTCAGAAGTAGATAATTTTATTAAATTAGCAAGATTATGTATGAGTCAAACCTACTTTCAAATTAACAATAACATTTATCAACAAAATTATGGTACAACAATGGGTAACAGCTTATCTCCTAATGGCTAACCTGTTCATGGGTAAATTTGAAACTGATTTAAAAATAATTTAGATTATTTTCCTAGAATTTGGTGTAGATATGTAGATGACGTTTTTGCAGTCATCAACACTAAAGTTTACAGCCCTCAGCAATTTGTAGAAATTTTAAATTCAAAATTTGAGACGATCAAGTTTACCTATGAAACAGAAACAAACCTTAAGTTACCTTCTTAAACACTTTAGTGACAAGAAATGGCAACAAACTAGATATAGATATTTATCATAAAGACACTAACACTATGAGGTTTATAACAAATGATTCCAACCATAATATGCAACATAAACTTGCATCTTTCAACTTCTTGATTCACAGATTATTACATTTCCCATGGTCAAAACAAAACTTTGATAAAGAACTGCGAAATATTAAGCAGATTGCATCATACAATGGTTTTCAAGAATCAATTGTCATAAGTTAAACATTAGAAACATTACAACGTTAGGAACTAGTAATAGCAAAATAGATAAGAAATATGTCAAATTACCAAATTATCCCACATACACAAAATTTGATTATAAAACAGTAACCTCTAGTAGTAACAACTTGCAAAATCTTTTAAAGTCTGTATACTATTGGCGGAGTAATAAATCATAATTGCTTAAAATAATTCTTTATTTTCTTGTGAAAGTGGTACTTCTACGATTAAGTAAAAACCAATAAATTCTAACCAAAATACGATCATTGTGCCGCTCTTGCAACATATCGACCCATCTAGGGTCTGAGAACAATAGTTTAATCTGTGTCAACACGTTGCCATCAGCCCAGGTACTGACGAACGAGAATCATAGCCGTAGATGTGGGTATTATACCAAGATACAAAAATAATGGTATATAATACGTAAGAAGTAAATTTGTAGATTCCACAAAGTAAGGATTGAAACAATAAAAGAAACCACATAATAATTCACATCAATGTAGATTTTACTATTATAATATATTTACCTACTAAAAATATGATTTTCCAAACGTATCAGGTACCTACGCCACTGCAATACGGGAGATTCGATAATTTTGACAAGTTTATTACTCCGCGCCAATAGTATACGAGTATAGGCAATCCGAAAGACCCAATAGAAATGTGTGATAAATCGGGAATATATAAAATTAATTGTAAAGACTGTAACCGAGCATATATAGGGCAAACCAAGAGACCTATTAAAACTCGTTTTAAAGAGCACGTAGCTCATGTCAAATATCATCGCACAGATAGGTCCAGTGTTGCCATGCATATGCTTGAAAATGGCCATAGAGTAGGCGACATTGAATTAATTAATAGGGTAGATAATAAAAACGAACTTGATTCTTATGAAAGTTTAGAAATTTTTAAAACAGAAATTTGCTTATGAATTATGATGATAACGGTCCATTAGATTTTCGGAATTATTTAAGCTTATCTAAGAATCAATTAAGTTTAACGATGCGTGATAAGCAGATAGTATATATAAGCTTCCCGTTGTTTTTAATTTTAGTATCGGTATCGCTGATGATGACAGCTTAGCTGTTGAAACACGTGTCCGAGTAAAGTTTTTGGTGCAATTTTTGGTGTTTTTCTGTTGGTTAAATAGACGCTGCACTTGGTGTTCCTTTCCTTTGGTTCTATCATTTCTCGCTTTATACCTTCTTATAGCAGTCAATAACTATGTGAAATTCAGTATACATACTGATACTCTCTGAAATCCATTTGGAAAAGTGTTTTCTGAGATCGTTGCACATTTTCACTGAAGTTGACTTGCGGTGTGTATGAAGTATTGCCATCAACGATTGCAACTTTCTCCGGCATAACAAGTGCAGCAATACTTTGTTCTGTCTCGTCTTCAGTTGACAGCCGTCAGCTTATATATAGCCACACAATGATGCACTTTGCTGTCAGCAGTAAATGAGGATTGTGGCAGAAGGGAAAAATTCATACAGACTTATGTTTCACCTCACATCAATGTTCCTGCGGCTTCATGATGATATTGATAACGTTGATATCAAAGACATGTCAGATTTCAGTGCTATTGTTTTCTCTTTCAGAACAACATTCACCCTTTTTGCTATTGTACCACATGTTTCTAGATCACATTTGTTTATAGGTGCCCAGAATTTTATATATTATTCGTATGCACCATCTAATGAATCAAGACACATTGTGTAAGAATGTGAACAAGTTCCTGACCTTTGCACTGTAAAAGATTAGTTGATGTTTGGAAGGCTTTATAAAAGCATCTTGACGATGTTGAACTTTGGTAGAATTTTCATGATATATTTTTTTTTCTGAGGTACTCATTCTCTCTCTCTTTTCTCTATTATGGTGTTACAGCCACCTGTTACAGATGGCGACCATATTGCTTTTTTATAACGGAGTGCATTTGGGTTGCTCTTACGAGAAAAGTGCTAAGGACAAATTTCATAGACAATGCCATGACAAACAAATGTGGTCCTATGAACTTTTTTTGTAGGACCACCGGTTCTAGTGATAGAGACAAAAATAGACTTCCTGTGCCGGTCATTTTATTTTTTGCTGATAGTACGTAACGACACGGGTTTTGAAGTGGCCATCATCCAGAATCTTATTTTCGACACTGTAACGAAGAGAACGAGACCATCTCCACACTTGTATCATCAACGAACCTCCGGAAGCTAATTTTGTACATTTGAGCACAGACTATAACATAAATGGGTATTTGAAATTTATTCTTATAGAATCATTAATTTTATTACAGTTTTGACAGCGGAATTTAATTTAATTGATTACGGTAGTAAGAAGTCAGCACTACTTCATAGAAAAAGATTATGACAATTCAACAGATTTTACACCCGCTTTAAATGATACAATAAACACTGAATGCTTTCTAAAAGGGTGCAAATAAAATAACAATTTTTCAGCTTGAAAAATATATATATTTCCGTCTGTCATTCGCTTAAAAATGTTCAAGTTCTAGCTTAACATCGATCACACGCTGAAAAACTGAGTTTTTTTTTTCAGAAGACTGTGAGCCATCCCAGGAATTTGCACCTGTCAAAATTATATTTTCAGAAGATTTATTACTTGCTACAGCTATTTTTCAACACTGTATTCATAACAGAGCTCTTAATAAAGACTTTCATTGTGTTGGAAGATTTGCTTTTATCATTAAACTCAGTAACCGTTATTTTAATAATGTCGTCATAAACTTCCCTTTATAGATAGTAAAAGCATAAAATTTTAGATTTCGACTCTGTTCGCATGCTTCCAACTATTCCCATCTAACGCTTTTATTGTTCGTTAAGCAAAGGGTATTGCACTAATTTTTCAACACCATAATGTATATTGCTCTTTAATGGTTGAACATTAACAAAACATTGCTTTATAAATATTACGAGTTTTTGTTGTCAAGAGTTCATTGATACGTACAGTTCGATTTTGCATATTAAAAATGTATACGATGATATACTCAAGTGGTGAGGAATTCAATGGAAAGTAAAAAAACTTGCGCTTCGATAAATGATAAGCCGTTAATGGACTGTAGCACATTTAGTGCCTTTGCGACTCTTCATTCATTTTCTAATGCGAAAAATTCTTTTTTTTTCTTGGTTCTTTTACACCCGATTCGCATTCTTCGGGCATCAGCACTAATTTTAAAACGAAACGAAAATTCATCAAAGTAGGTAAATAATCGGAAAAATAATATTCTGTGTAACGAACCAATAATTTTTCTGAAACGAAAACCTACGCTTTCAAATCGTTTTTCCAACTAAATTGATCAAATTAAGATATGCCGAATTACTTCTCCAATAAATAAAATTATCGGTGGAAAAGGACTTTGAACTTTGAGTGAAAGACGAAGAAGTCTGAAGTCATATCCGTTGCTGAATTTGCCGAAATTCAATAAACTTAAAATTATTAAAGAAAATAAAATAAAATGTAAAAACAGCCGAAGGGAGAACAAAACGTATTTCGTTGTGCAATGTGCATATACGCCCTTATGTAATATAACCCAGTTGTTGGTTTGCTATCCTCAACGGAAACACAAATCTCATACATCGCACAAAAAGCGTTTCCGCCCCAAAAAAAAATATTGTTCGTGCCCGAAATAGAAAAGAAGTTGATTGATTCGTTTCGGCGAAAATTCTACCTTCATGAACTATTAAAGAAGTATTGATTACGTGTGTTGGTTGTTTTAATTGCGCGGAAGAGCGCATTAAAAATACACGAATGCGAAAGGAAATTGGAGATTGAAAAAAAGCTAGATGTTGTTAGAATCTACATTTTTATCCAATCGAATTAAAATAACTTTTGTTTGTAAATATTAAAAATTAACTAAAAATGCTAGTCTTAATTGATTTGAGAACGACATTAGAATATAGTGACTGTACTGATATTTCTAGATCAACAAAGTAACACCATAATTTTCGGTTGAAACGAAACCTCATTCTGGAGCTCATTTTACAGTTTCGAGGCATATTTTCACTGTAAAACCTTAGAAGTAGACGTGTTAGATAGGAGAAGGGTTCAAAGAGTGTAGCTAACTCAAATTGAAGTAGCAAGAGCAGTTACATTGATAGAAGAAGGCTATTCAAGAAGATAAGTTGCACAGTTAATGGGTGTAAGTCATTCTGCCATATCTAGAGCTTGGTTCAAGCATTTGGATCATGGGATCAAGACACAGGGCCACTACTGCTCGAAAATATCGTTTGCTGACTCGCTGGGCAATCAGAGGACGCTTCTGGAACTAGAATTTCCACTCAAACGGTAAGAAATAGACTCCATGAAGCTGAGCTGAATGCAAGAAGACCAGTAAAAGTACCTCGGTTAACAGTAGCCTACCCCAGAGCACGACGAAACTTTGCTCACATCCATAGCAATTGGACCAAGGAACAGTGGAGCAATGTAATGTTTTCAGAGGATTCCAGATTTTGTGTAGATCACAATGATAGACGTCTGCATGTGTGGAGACGGCGAGGGGAACGTTACCTCGATGATACTGTTCAAGAAGTTATTCCTTTTGGTGGAGGGTCTATTATGGTCTGGGGAGGTATGAACCCGATCGAGCATCTATGGGATACCATCAAACGTCGAATCCGAGAACACCTACCCATTCAAAATTTTCTTCAGGAATGCCAAACCATTATTAGTTTTGTTTTTAGTATTTTGTTTTGAATAATTTAATGTTTTGCCAATTATACGATTTGTGCTTAAATGTTAAATTTCCTTTTTTTTCTTCAACGGCTTATTCGAAAATGATTGTAATGAGTCATACTGGGAGACACATTCTTATGAAACAAGTGAATACAACATTTTGCATTAATTCATTGCATGGATACAAAAATATTAGAATTTTTGTAAGTGTCCCTTATTCGTTTTGATTAGTTTATTTTGAACAACAATTCACAATGAAATACTTCTGCCATCTTGATCTTCACAAGGCATACCTCCATTTCTAGTGCGACAGTAAGTGATCTTCAATCTACCCACATTCTCCTATCGGATTCTTGATCAAATTCTTGAAAACATTCGTAACTGTGAATATTACTACCACGACATTGGATTGCACGGACCAACCAAAGAAGAATGTGTAGCAAACCTGGAGGCTTGTCTCATCGACGAACGTCAGTTGAATCACTTCGACGACTTTTGGACATGGTCAGGTACTGTTCGCGTTTCGTTACCAACATTTTGACTAAAACTGTATCTACTCATGAGCTCATCAAGGAAACAGTTCTATTTAAATGGATGGCAAGACAGTAATCAGCTTTCAACTTGCGTGTGACGCAAGTCTATACGGGATCACAGGAATACATTCCTGCATGATCGATGGAAATGAGAAACCAATCGCATACAGATCGCTAACACCAGCCGAACAAGGTTACTCACAACTCGACCGTGAATGCGATTATTTTCTGCTTTGATCTCAATATCTGTTTGCACGTCATTTCACACTAGTGACTGATAATCAATCCCTAGTGCGGATTTTTCTACAAATTTCGAAAATACGAAAAATGACAACCACTCTCCTGCATTTCTTTCTGAGTTTGACTATTCAGTCGTTTTCAAGAAAGGTGTGAAGAACTGTCTATCAAGAACACCAAGGTGGTATGTCAACAAATTTTGGATTATTGGGCCATGTGACCATCAGAGTGTTGATCTACAAACTTCCAATAGGTTTTATTTCGTAGGGAATTACTGGTTTCAGTTTTATTTTTTAAGTTCGTAGTTTTTTATTTCCGAACAAATAGGTATGTACTGTTGATACTAACTACTTAACTTTGAAATACGTTGTGCGTTCAAAAGTACACAGTAATTATTTCAAAAATTTAACTTAATAGAATAGTTGATGGTTGACCAATCGGAAAAATCTTCTCGAGTTTCTATAAACACGCTATTAATGTTTTTGTACTTTAAGTACTACAACCACCAAAGTTGACTAAGCTGTAGTGTACGAAGATCATAAGCCAAATAAGAGAAATTCAGACAGGAATTTATTCATATGAGCAAATAAATCCAAAAACTAATCGGTAACTGTCACGGATACATCTGTAATGATCACACCCGAACCTATCCCATAAACATTAAATTATCTTTGTAATCAACAACCAACTACCCATCAGCTCCTAAACTTTCATGTGGTAAAGATTTTGATAAAACTTCCTCATCAAAAAGTTTAGAAACTGATGACCAATTTTGAAAAAGAAACGAGTGGTATAATTCAATAATAAATACAAATTAATGAAAACATTCGGGTCACAAATTCCTTAATAAAAAAATAGATAAGTAGTTTGCTTATAATCATGAAATACTACTGTGATCAAAAAGTAAGATGAAATGGTCATTTAAAACTTTTGGGCATTAGGAAGGCAGGTAAATTTTTTTTCCTCTGTTGGTAGGACTGTCTATAACAATTGCCAAGCGTCTGTTTGTCAAAAGGTTTAATTATCTCTGAGTTACACGTGTATTTGTAGACAACTAAAAGTGAATTTTTTGATTTTACAATGGGTGATTTTGTTGAACAAAGAATTTGCATCAAATTTTACTGGAGACGAGACTTGGATTTACGCATACGACCCTGAAACCACCGACCAATCCAGCGAATATCGTGCAAAAGGTGAAGCAAGACCGAAGACCACGGCAAAGTCGATCGAAAATCAAGGTCATGTTGACAGTTTTTTGTTATCGTGGTGTGGTGCACTATGATTTCCTTCCGCTGGGCCAAACTGTCAACAAAGAATATTATTTGAGCGTTATGAGTCAGTTGCGTAAAACTATTCGTCTGAAACGGCCGGAATTATCGGCGAACAACTCTTGGTTCCTTCATCACGATAATGCACCATGTCATACTGCATTGGTTCTTCGCGACTTTTTTGCCAAAATTTCGACTAATATCGTTCTGCAACCACCGTATTCGTGATTTGGCCTCGTCCGACTTCTGGCTATTCAGCAAACTCAAAAGGCCAATGCGGGGACGTCGTTTTGACACGATTAAAGCGATAAAAACCGAATCGAAGAAGGTCTTGAAGGCTATAACGGAAAAAGACTTTTCCTACTGTTTGGAGGACTGGAAAGGCGTTAGAAAAAATGGGGATTACTTTGAAGTAGGTGATGAAATTGATTTGGAAGAATAAATAAAGAATTTATAGTTTATAAACAATTTCACCTTACTTTTTGATCACAGTAATATAATACCTAAACTTAAATGTTTACAAAATAATAAAAAGGCTGATTTCTAACGGATTCAGGTTTTTACTGCGTTTGGGTTTGCCATGACTATGTCTTGGTCACATTTGTTTCGTGCCTTGCTTTTTGTGTCTTCGAGTTGTAATTCCAGTTCCTCCTACATTACATTGTCGGTGGACAAGTTGAATCCTTTCTTCTTGTGGAAATTGATAGTTAGGTATGAAAATCACCGCGAGATGCCTGAAAATAATATATTGAATTTGCAGATTCTGGTTCTTCTCTGTTTCTTCTAACTTCGAAAATACCAAAACTCTACAAGTAGATTTTGCTTAATTTAATACAGAGACGTCTTTTGTTTTTTTTCCCCTCAGAATCCTTGAGGGGGTTTGTTGTCAGAGTCAGATTTTGAGCGTTTAGCTCTGCACACGTGGGGTAAATACTATTTCATTTTTGAGCTTTGCATTCAAAAGCTACATTTGCCAATATGGGTTGACAAGTGGTACAGGTTAAATATTTCCTTTGGTCGTTAGTGACGTCCATGAATGGATTCTCAATCGGATTCTCCGTCCGTCACACAAACAAATATCATGTATAGTTTACGTGGGCTGCCGCCTCGAGGATCCTGCTGGGGCTACTTGCCTTTGTGTCTGACGAATCGAGATAGGTTAAATAACCATGTTTGCAATCTGTACGGCATCAGGTGAAAAATGCACGATGACCTAGCACGGTTTGAGGCCATCGCCGGGAATGACGGCTTTGAAACATCGAAACCAAGTATACTCCGGTATTACTTGAGTGTTAAACAATGTCATCTTAGTAGCATCGTTACCGGACCGCCTGGAGTCGATCAGCGGAGTGTTACACGAGCGCTGCTGATTCACCTAAACATTATTATATCTGGTTCCGAGATTGGGGTTGGTATTAATCAAGTTGACGAGTTGAGTTGGCTGGCTGTGCTAATTTTAATTACGCCGATGGAGTATGAGCACTGGGCGCTCCAGTGCCGTTATACAATTCATATCCCCAGGGGGATTTTGACCATCCTAATCTAAAGATACTGATCTAAACACAGTGGTCCTTAACTCGATGAACTTTATGCAGGAGCTATTTGAAGGACGGCGACTCTTTGAGGTTAGAAGATTAACTGAACCACTTCGAGGCTTGGTTGCCCACTTCTTGCCGGTTCTCTCAATACAACCCTGGGCTTCTCGGCACATTACCGTCGGTGATCTTAGCGAAGACTGCGGTAGACCCGGGCAGTGCTACCATCATGCACCTGGTGGTTGGTCACTGAATAGCCACCCAGACTTGCATGCAAGCCTATTATGGCAGCTTTCCCATGACACCCATCACATAGCTGTAGCTTGTTGTTCATGCGGGCTGGGCTCTTTTATGTGGGCGCTAAGTCGACCAGAATTGGTCTCGTAATGGCTGTTGGTACTCTACCGATTCACTTTCGTTCTTATTCTCCTTTAACATGCGCATCAGTCCGGCCAAAGGTGCATTTTAAATTCAATATGCCCCATACACAGATAGCAGTGATGGGTCATTTCAAAAAACGTTTGCAGCCTAAAAAATCTAATCCTACTACCACAAAGATGAATTTGTTTTCGTTGATTGACAACTTTTTCTTCAAAATATAATCACATAATGATTCCGAGCTCTCCCATCAACCATCAACCAAAAACCGAAATTCATTTCGTAGACATTTACTGGGAGGGGAATGGAAAAGTAACTATTTTTTTTTCTCAAGTTCAAATACACCCACAAACAGTCAGCAATAGTAGACTTTTGTATGTTAGTGAAGGTACCGCAACCTAGCTTACCATAAAATAAGTATGTGCAATAATTTTTGAAAAATTTTTTTTTCTTCTAGGTTCTCTTTGTTTTAGGCTTCTTGGTGTTTGGGTGACTGCTACGTGTGCCAGTTTTTCTTCCGGTGTTCTCCAAAATTGTCACAGTTACCTTACTCTAGTTCGATGGTTCTTGCATTGGAGCTATTTTATAGCTCTCGATTGTATATTTTGCGCCATATATTCCTTAAATCTTTCTTTCGAACCTGTTAGACTAGATTTTGAAATGCGCCTATGCATATGGGCCGTAACGGCTGTCGGTCGGGCTAACTGCAGCGCCCAGATCAGCCTGACTAGGTTTCTACGTAACACCTACCCTTTACCTGCCACAGGTCGACAAGAGTCAGCGGATAGAATACCAACCCGGCGGTTGCCTACAACCCGTAGTTCCGACAACTCTCGGATTGTGCACCTATCTGGGAATAGATTCGACCAGTACCCATTCAGACGACAGGAGGCCACCTTCCCTGCCTACGGTACAATTACCCCATAGTCAATTGGTAACGCAACAATGCATCGCGGGACAACGCAGACACACAGACTACACAGAGCGCCCACCTAAGACTGCGCTCTTCACGCATGAGCGACTACTGACAGCTATATGATGGTTGTCATGGGAGCCCAGATAGCCCCAGCCAAGATATCCTTGCCCGCCCCGCCTAGACTTGCATCACAAGTCAGGGTGTCCCGTTCAGAGACCAACCACCAGGTGCGTCACGGTTGAACTTCCTAGGTCTTTTCCTGGTCGCCGTCCTTCAAAAATAGCTTCAGGCTAGAGTTTTCAATACAAAAGGACCACAGTGTCTTCGATGCTGTAGAGCATCAAACAACCTGATAAGAGACGAAAACTCTCCAGTCCTCATACTCGAGATAGGGTGTATGGCGTGGGGCAAGAGCTCTATGCCTCCCGAGGGTATCGATCGCATAATGACGGTGCACCAGTGACCAGTACGCCTACGCTCTCACACTGTTAGAATCAACAGATCATTCGACCCTTATGTGTTCACTTTGGTTTATGATTGATCCCAGATATTTAAACTCATTCTTCCCAGGTTTTCGTCATCGATCTAACAATTTGCTACCTCTGGTGTTGCATTATTTTGTTGGCAGCCTCAGAGACAGAACGACCCGGGAATTGTATATTTCAACATACTCCTTTGCAGTTTTGCTTTGTTGCACTCGAATCGCGCGCTATAATTGAATTCAACATCGGTCGAGCATCGCCAGGGTTTAGCTTCGCTGCAGTTTAGGTTCGCTGCAGTACCGCTTCTTTCCAACTAATGTAATATCCGCATTCTCAAAGCCTTTCTAGGACTAGCGTAAACAACATGTATAAGAGCTCTCCGTGTTTCAGTCTACATGTAATTTCAAACTGCTCTGAAAAGCCGCTATTATTCTACATTTACATTTGATATCGTTTATGGCAGATCTCTTCAGCGTTAATGGTGCTTGGAAATTCTCCAGCGGTTCATTTGTCTCATAACTGGTCTATAGTGGAACGATTACTTGAAAATAATTGTAAAATTGCGCAACTTTTAATATTAAAAAGCGAAAATTTCTTTAAAATAATCTAATCGTCTACACGAAATGCTGAAACATGAAGAGTGTCTTTTGTTACCACCAAAATTAAATAAAGTGTCGGTAACATTTTAAGCGTATACCTGTTGATAAAACGCATTTGTAGAACGTATTTTTTTTTCGAAATCGAATCAATTTGGAGAGTTGATACAAAAATAGAACACGAATGGATCACGTTTAATTTCAGACGCCGAAGGAATTTTAACATAAACTCAATAGTTATCGGAATTTACTAAATTTGATTGCTAATTAGTTTTTCACTTTATAAACATAAAGTTTCCCGTGTCTTAATTAAATCCATTAACAATTGAAAATTCGTTTTCGTAAAATTAGGTAAGAACAAATAACCACCAATTCTGGGTTTTGCGTTTTATAAACTAATGAAAATGTACACATTGCGTGATGGGATTGTCTCAAATATTATCGATTATCGTAATGTTTGTTGAAAAATGGGTAACTTAAAGTAATTAGCTACTAAACACACAAATTAAGTTTACAATAACTAATCGAATTTTTTTTTCTATATATAGTTTGGTGGGTGGTGGTACGGAATAATGTTTACATAATTTTAGAAAAGTCAATTTAGACAATTACTAATTGGAGCATCGCGTTTGACTGCGGACAATAAAGAAAGATAATATAAAAGCTCGATTGTAAACGTAATTAGAACTTGAATTAAGTAGTGTACTCTTCAGTCTTATTGTGAACTTGAACCTGTTTAGTTGCTCGGAAATCAACTATTTTCATAAATTTTCTTTATTTGATAATTCCGATGCGCGTTAGTACCAAATACATAAGAAGACTTTCTTTTCTGTCGTGTAAGTAAGTACTTTCTGTTAAAAGCCAAGTTTTATAGTTCATTTATTTGCTACATTGGTATCGTTGCGTTATGAAGCATTTGATTTACTATTTATTGAAATTATTTTAAGTGATAGATAATTATAAAGAATAAGATAAAGTTGAAGGCCCAAATTAGTATGATTTTACTTGGCGCCACTGAAAGAACAGCGCGCCACTGACTTTTATGTTGTACTCCAGTTATCTATGAAAACTGCATTTAGTGAATTCCTGATGCTTACAAGTTCAATCATTTTGTTTTAATGTCATTGTTTTTAAATCTTCCTTTATAGGAATGTTAAGAGAACGATGCATAATTTAGTCTGCTTAATGCAATTATACCTTTTAACCTCTTCACGCACTTGATGCTGACGCTGACGTAGTTTTTTTAGTTCCTTGAAATGTTGTTTAGAATTTTGAATTGGGCAGGACTCATATTAAGGGTCCTGATTTCGGAAATTATTTTATTAATAAGGAAAAGCTGTATCATTGTATATTGACGTAGCAGGTTGTTGTTTATAAGAAATTGTGGGAGAAAGCTTAGGTTGTTGATGTATTGCATTCTTACTTTACTCGTAGTTTTTAACACCCTATATTTATGATACTCACTTTGGAATTGACATAATAAAAGATTCATCTTGCCAGTTTGTTTATTACAATGTTTATTTCGAACTTTGGTCACCATTACTTATCTTCGGATAATTTTTGAATACCCTCGGGTAAGACACGCACGTGAAATTTATATATTTTGTATACAGGGTGATTCATTACTATTTGGAAATAATTTAACACTAGAATCTCGACCTTTAATTATGAAGATTTAACCCAAAACACCTAGATGAAAGGTCAAATCATTACTAAGTTACAGGGTGTTTTGTTTAAAAATTTAAAAACTATTTGTGCTCAGTATTTTAAAACTAATTGACGTATCCATTTCATATTTGGCAGGAAGTGTAGACATTGTACACCCTTCAAATTACGTTAAACAAACATTTCTGTCTACTACCAGAGGCGTACGATAGGGGTAAGTGACCGGTTAATCGTCCCCAAATTTTACGTCACTGGCGGAATAGAAATTTTAGTAGAATTTTTCGATTCTCCAATATTTTTTAAGTAAATAATGTACTCCTTCCTTATAACGATTAAGTCAATATTTTTCGAGATATTTTAAGTTAAACATGAAGCTGTATCATTTTTTAAATTTTGGTATGTAACTCGGTAATAACTAATATCGACGTTTTGAGCCAGTAAATTGCATTTAATACGCAAATTAAACTTTAATCCGTATTAACAATAAAGATACTAAAATTTATTGACAAAAATAAAATAAATCTTCAAACTTTAAAATAATTCAAAGTGATTTTAAAATATTAAAGCAAATAACCTGATTTCTATTTAAATTACAATCCGATAAGTCACATTTGATGGATATTTTTTCAATATTATTTGTTTCGTGTAGTTGGCTCTGAACTGAATTAATTATTTGATCACCGGTTAATCGTACCCAAATTCTACGCCACTGGCGGAATAAAATTTTAGTACAATTTTTCGATCCTCAATATTTATTAAGTAAATAATGTACTCTTTCCTCATAACGATTAAGTCAATATTTCTCGAGATATTTTAAGTATTGACTTAATCGTTATAAAGAAGGAGTACATTATTTACTTAAAAAATATTGAGAATCGAAAATTCTTCTAAAATTTCTATTCCGCCAGTGACGTAAAATTTGGGGACGATTAACCGGTCACTTACCCTATCGTACGCCTCTGGTAGTAGACAGAAATGTTTGTTTAACGTAGTTTAGAAGGGTGTACAGTGTCTACACTTCCTGGCAAATATGAAATGGATACGTCAATTAGTTTTAAAATACTGAGCACAAATAGTGCTTAAATTTTTAAACAAAACACCCTGTAACTTAGTAATGAGCGACATTTTATCTAGGTGTTTTTGGGTTAAATCTTCATAATTTGAGGTCGGGATTCTAGTGTTAAATTATTTCCAAATAGTAATGAATCACCCTGTATATGGACGAATAAATGCATTTTAATTGATTTTCAACCAAAATTACTATATCGGTACACAATCTATATATCATTACTATAGGTTATGAGAAGGAGAAATTATCTGGGTGTCGTTATTGCGAACATCGCTTGCGGGACGTTGTGGGCACCTTTTTGACGGAGAATTTGACATCGTTTGTCATATTTATTTGTGTGCAAGTTTTTTACTTCTATTTCCAGTCATTATCCTTAAAGCCATTTTTGGATACGGAATTTTTAAAACTAACAACCTCATAATTTTCTAATATCTTGTTCGTAATTGTTCATTCTATGTTTAAAAATTTGCACACAAAAAATGTGAAAACCAATGTCGAATTCGCCATCAAAGAGATGCTCGGGTATAACTTCCCGGTGTTGTAATTTTTTTTTTTTAATAACAGCCTCTGCATTTTCAATATGTTGTTTGTAATTGTTCATACTATGTATAACAAAAATGGCACACAAAAAAAATGTGACAAACAATATCAAATTCGCCATCAAAGAGATGCTCGCGATTACGTCGCTCTGGTATAACTTTCCGGTTTGTAACTTTTTAAAAAAAATAACAGTCCCTTAATTTTCCAATATGTTGTTTGCAATTGTTCAATCTATGTATAAAAAAATTTGCACACAAAAGAAATGTGACAAACAATGTTAAATTCGCCATCAAAGAGATGCTTGCGATTACGTCGCTCGGGTATAACTTCCCGGTCTTGTAACTTTTTTTAAAAGAATAACAGTCTCTTAATTTTCCAATATGTTGTTTGTAATTGTTCAATCTATGTATAAAAAAATTTGCACACAAAAGAAATGTGACAAACGACGTCATTTGCCATCAAAGTGGTATAATGGTGAGTGCGGCAATCGAAATAGCGATTTCGGCAATCATGAACACCCTGATAAACACCTAAGCAGAAAACAATGTTGAACTTCGTCGCGAAAGTTTAACAAACGGGTTCAGTAGACAGTGGACGTGAACTCCTGGTGAAATATGACGCTTCTGCGGACTCAACTCTAAGTGCAAAGAATTGGTCACACTAACCAACATCTCTAGAAGTACTATTCGCCGAATCTTGAAAAAGCATAAATTTCATCGTTATAAAATTCAAAGAGTAAATGAACTGAATGACGACTTTTCAACATTTGCTTTTACTAGTGTACAGTTTTCTTAAGTTCTAGTGAACCGTCATAATTGTCGGTACTAGTCCGATCTGAATCCAAAGATTTACCATAAAGTCCATACTCAGCATCTTTTAAAACCAAATGTCTGGGCCGGTTTTTTAGGACACCACTTAACCCGTTTTTGACAGGTGAACATTAGTTAAAATTATTGGAAAATTTTGTCCACCCAGTGCTTATTAATCGTTGAGAATGATGATCATTACTTAGAAGATTATTAGACAATTAACAAAGCTCCTCCACATTATGCGCAGTGTGATCAAAGATTTCTAAATAGAGTTTTCCCGATACATTGGGTTGGAGGAAAAGGTGCTCTAGAATTTAATCCTCTGGACTTCTTCTTGTGGGGTCATGTGAAGATTAAAATGTATGAAACGGAACTAGGATCTCTGGAAGGGTTCTAATTGTGGAAGAATGCCGCCAAATTACACCACATATCTTACAAAATGTAAGCGAACGTTTCGAGCAGAATTTATAATCTTGTATGGAAGTTGGTGACAGACAATTTGAGCATTTATTAACGTGAAAGAAAAGTCTTGTTGTATTAAATCCTTTTGCGCTATAGGTTTGTACATTTTTTGGAAGGGTGGATTTAACGATTGTCATTTCAACAACATAAACGAAGAATTGAATAAACCGATAAATTAAAATTTTTTTGCAGTTTGGTATTTAGTACATGAAACACTTTCAAATGGGGTATTACTTGCTCTACCATTCCCTTTAAAATTTTAGAGGTGGTGATCACATCGCGAAGGAATGAAATAGTTTGGAGTCTCTGGCAAATAAATTTGACGTATCCGAACGTTTTTGGAAAATTCATCTTCCACTACCCGGAAATAAGTCAGTTTAATTTTTAATGACCCACCCTGTACATAATTTTATGTTAATCAATATTATTTCTAAAAATCTAACGGTTGTAGTTCACAAATAATAATAAAAAAAGCGACGGCTGTAGCGGTACAACCTAGAAAAAAATTATAAGACAATTTGGCTCGAAGTCGCGAACTAAATTCGTGGAGGATCCAGTATTTATAGTAGTTAGCACAGCAGTGTACAGCTTAGTCGGTGAGTTGGGGAGGTCCTTGAGGAACTGTAAAGAAACAGACTGCTGCCTAACGAGGCGCCACCTGCTGGGTAATAGAAAGAAATAAAACAGACTAACAGGAATTCAATAGGTTTGACTAAAGGTCTAATACGTTAAAAGGAACACAAATCAGAGAGACAAATAGACAATTAAATGTAGCAAATAAAACTTACAGTACTAGGAGAATATGTGAAAGTAAGAGAGACTGTCGCATAAGATTTACGGGCGTTAGCAACAACAATTTAATTAAAGCTCGCAATTAATGTGTCAAAATTCAGTTAAGTTTGTTACACCCCAAATTAAAGTTAGCGTTCCAATTGAGGATTGGTTACTAAGGAAACTCGACGTACACACGTCACTTACACACGGTGACTTAAAACTAACTTAAACTCGGAATAGCACGGTAAGCAGCTCCCGCCAACCCAAAAGGCCTTTTGTTTTAGCTTCACCCACTTTATCTAAAGCGCCCAAGCTCTTATGGAGGTATTTAAAAACAAAACCGAACGTCGGTGGTGCAGTCTACCCCGAATAAAAATTTACTTAAATGCTAGAGATTTAAACCGTTCAATGTCACATGTACGTGAGTTTCATACCCATTTATAGTCAATAGGTTACTTAAACATTAAAACTTAGCTGTATTCTGTAGTATGCAGTTCCGAGAAGGAAGGTTCTTGCTAGCGACAGTATTTGACAGCTTCAGAAGATAGGTAACCCCAGAATTTTTCTTAAGAGAAATATGATATGTTCCCTCGAAGCAACAAGTATGCAGCGTGAACGACCTCTCAGCCTGTTGAGTCCATCGGCGTTGGCAGCTTAGATGTAGGCGAAACCGTGGTAGTCGTCAAGTTATATAGCGAATGATTTTTAACTAGCCATTCCAGCACCCTCAGGAATAATCCAGATTGTAATACACGAGTAGAGTATGAGGTATGCTAAAGCATACGTCCACCAATGCAAAAATCGCAACATGCGCGGCAAATTCAACTTTCGTCGTAAAGTGTTACACGCGACACCCGTTTCTAAGAAGGCTCCCAACGTACGTTTTACTTTTGTAAATAAACCCGTAACAGATTATCTGATTATACTCTTAATTGCGTTTAAATTGAAATTTAAAACAATATTAATTCATGAATAAAAAGGGTTGCGTTTCCATTATGTTTATATTTCAATTTATTAAAATAAAAATAAATTGTATTTGTAGGAATATTATCTTAGTGTACGCATTACGATGAAATATAAGACATTTGTCTGGAGAAATGTAAAACTCGCTAGAATCTTGTGATAAATTTAATTCGGAATTTATAAATATAAATAAAATTTGGTAGGTACATAACGAAATTCGATTAATTTTTATTTAAGGAATTAAAATTATATACATAATTGAAATGAAATAATGATAATGTGTACAAACTTGAAAAATGCTAGACTTAACTTTTAACATCAATGATTTCGTTTCGTAAATGTCACAATATTAAAGCGGACGTTTAATATTAAATAAATTCAAAAGAAGTTTAAACATTTTAAAATCGAAATGCACATAATGTTAATTCTTGAATAAAAAGGCGTTGTATTTCCATTTGTCCATAATTTTAATTCTTAAAATAAAAATAAAATGAATTTGTAAAATGTACACAAATTTAATTCTTAAACAAAAATGAATTAAATTTATATTATGTACATAATTTTAATTCCTAACGTGAAAATGGTGTCATTAGATTTGTCACTAGAGTTTAGGGAATTTCGTGTTCGCTTAACGAAGAACCATAAGACATTTGTCTGTAGAAATGTAAAACTCTAGTCATAATTGAAATTGAATTAAAATTATGTTCATGAAGAAATTCAATTGAATCTTATTTAAGGAATTAAAAATATGTACATAATTGAAATGAAGTAATGATAATGTGTACAGAATTGAAAGAGCTAGAGTTGACATTTAATTAAAGTTAAAATGAAAAATTTTCTGTTTCTATTTCGTTTCTTAAATTAGGGCGAGAAACTTGAAACAAACAAACTAGAGTTTAAGGTAGACCATTAAAATTCAAGTAATCAAGAATTGAATAAACCGATAAATTTAATTTTTTTGCAGTTTGATATTCAGTACAGGAAGCACTTTTAAATGGGGATTACTTGCCCTACCTACCCTTTAAAATTTTAGAGGTGGTGGTCACATCGCGAAAGAATGAAATAGTTTGGAGTCTAATTTTTTTGTAAAATGTGTCTCTCTGGCAAATAAATTTGACGTATCCGACCGTTTTTGGAAAATTCATCTTCCTCTACCCTCAAATAAGTCGGTTTAATTTTTAATGGCCCTATACATAGTTTTATGTTAATCAATATATTTAAAAAATATCTGTAAATTGTCAACCAAAGCAAAAAGTCGCACTTCAGTAGATTTCATATTTCTGGAGGTATTGTTTCCATGTTTAAGAAAATATATATGCACTTGAATTGATTTAAATAGTTATTTTTGTATTGAGGGTGCAAAGCATAGTTTTTTTGAATTTGAGAATGTTGGGTTTTCTGTCGAGACAGAAGGTCGAAACAAAAATACATTCGAAAACCCAAAAATCCGTAATGCAAACGTTTTTTCTACAATTGCGGACTTTTATTGAAAATTTAATTGTTAAGATTGTTTGGTTAAGTTATAGTTCAGTAGATCAAATTTTTAGAGCCATTGTTTTCATTAATTGATTCAATTGGAGCTTTTGTATTCATTTTGGTTTTCAGTTATAGTTGAAAGGGCGTAAAAATTATTTGTTTTAAGTTTTTCTGGGGTTTTTTCATTTTTTTGTTTAGTTAAGTTGCTCTTCAGTATTTCATATATATTTCAAATTTCTGGAGCCATTAAATTAATTGATTTAATTGGAGCTTTTATTTGCATTTTGGTTTTCAGTTACAGTTGAATTCATTTAAAAAGATATTTGTTTTAAGTTTGTGATTTTTTCCATGTTTAAAAAACATATGCACTTAAATTAATTGATTTAATTGGAGCCTTTGTTTCCATTTTGGTTTTCAGCGAAGGCATCTAAAAAATTACTTATTTTACGTATTTTTGAGATTATTTTAATTTTTTTTTTATTTAGTTAAATTGCACTTCAGTAAATTTCAAATTTCTGGAGCCACTGTTTCCATGTTTAAAGAAACGCATCTACTTATTGATGCAATTGGAGCTTTAGTTTCCATTTTGGTGTTCAGTTATAGTTGAAGGGATCTAAAAAATTATTTTTAATTTTTCTGAGATTCTACCATTTTTTGTTTAGTTAGGTTACACTTCAGTAGATTTCTGAAACTTCCCCCACTTTTTTATACTGACGCGAGCGTAAAAAATGACAAGAGTTTGTTGTCCTGTAACGCACCAACGGTATAACCTTTAAATTTCACAAAATGTGACACGGTTACTAAAGTTGAAGCAACGCAAATATTTTAGGAAAAACTCAATGGGACCATATCAAACTTTTTTTTGGAAACCCATAGGATGACTTTATACATTGATCAATAATTGATGCTCCATTGATCTGAAATGGTAATCAATTGATTCTGAATCGTGCCACGACACAAAATACGTTTAATTTCATAACATTTTTGTTATCCATACCTTTCATTCGCGGTTTTTTTACTTTTAAAGTTATTTTTTTTTAATTGTTACCATATTAATTAATATTTTTTTTTCAGGTAATTTGGGTACAACCACTAACCAAACATGAATGGATAGTCTGATTGAAGAACTATCAAAGTTCAAAGATTACCGCTTATTATTAGAGGTCCTTAATCTCAGTGAGTACAAACCAATTACTACTGAGAAGAAACTAAGTAAACACATTCCACGGTACGATTATTTCTTCACGTTTAAAACGGTGGAAAGTTAAAATGGCGCCAACCTAACGACGTGCAATTATAATTGTTAATTAAATTCTTAATCATTTACAAGTACACGATCGGAATAAGGCGCCTTAACTTAAACGCCATCACTGAATACAGAAATTGTTGTAATTGCACGTTGAATTATTTATGTATCCTTGAATTTTGGCGTGGATCTTCTTTATTTTTGTTAGTATGTTATTTGTAAACAATAGGATGGTATTAGTTATTTATTTATTATTTATTGACTATAGTTTCAACTCAAAAATTATTGTAAGTCATCTTCAGAATACAAAAATATTTTTTTATACAAACGTTAAATATGACATTTGGTTTACATGGAAATTTAGAAAAACATAAATTGGTTTGTAATGAAAGGTTTTTTAAAATAAAACTAGGTATGTAAAATGTTTGAATCTGGAGTTAATTAAATATATTAAGGACATAATAATTTAATGTAAGATCGTCAAAATTTATGTTTTTCTAAATTTCCATGTAAACCAAATGTCATATTTAACGTTTGTATAAAAAATATGTTTGTATTCTGAAGATGACTCACAATAATTTTTGAGTTGAAACTATAGTAAATAAATAATAAATAAATAACTAATATTGGATTGCTTAAAACGTAAATAATTTATATATATAAATAACCAATATTTAATTATGGATCCTATATTCATACATAAAATAGGATGGTGTTTACAAAACAAAAAACACGCATCAGATGAAACGTATCGATGTAGATATTTTTCTGCGAAAATCGCAAAAAATATTATTCAATTAGTAACTGGAACTATTATTATTGCTTGCGCTAGTCCTAGAACAACATTACTTTTTGTTTATTACTTGCCATTGTTTGTAAGGTCGTGCATGTACAAATTGAAAAAGCTTTTTACAATTTGTAAGTACCGTGTTTTTTTTTTGTTTTTTAAAAACAACACTGTTTTATTATGTTGATTAACGGATTTTCCTTTATATTAGTCATGTTTGCCCACGACATGCATCAACTTGTTTACGTTTTTTTTTATTGTTTGAAGAGGTGTGGTTGTTGGGTAAGGTTTTTTAATGTGCGTTAAAAAAACAGCTACTACAGTAAAATAAAAACCAAATTGAAAAGGAGGAAAATATTAAATCATCACTTAAATTTTTCTTGGTCATCGATGGGAAAAATCATAAATACGTAGGTAGAAACCGGAAAAATAATAAGTAAATAGTGACGAACCAAAATCTATCGCGTTGTGGTCACCGTTATGTCACCACTTGAGAGGAAGTCTCATGGTTCCAGCGTGAGACAATCGTTGTTATCGCTCCAAGCGATGATCATCTCAATTGAGTAATTCTTCGAGAAATTGAATATACCGCGATTATTTTGCGTGTGCAAATAAGCACGTAGTACAAATAAACAGTACATTCGTATTAAAAATTAAGATCCCCATATTTTCGTAATTTGAAGAAGTACAGATTTGAATGTGTGTATAAAATCAGAAAATAAACTTGTAATAATTTTGACTATATGTATACCGAAATAGTTAAAAAATTTAAAAATGCAAATTTTGTCACGAACTGAGAATGAATTCAAATAAAAAATATTTCTCTACGATAACGAAAGCAGAAACATATCTATTCTTCATTCACTCTTCATTCAAGTTTTCGTATACGGACTAAAATTAAATTTCGTACCTGTGCAGACTTTCAGGATGCCCATATATTGAAATGATGCTGTTTAGAAACAAAACCAAACAAGTTGATGGAGTAGTTTTTTTCTAAAACATGTATTTACACATTTTACCGACAATTAGTACAGATAAACCTTTCAAACTAGTTATTGAATGTACGCACCCCGTAACTCCTAACACAGTTCAGGTACCTTGATGTTAATACTAATCTGATCCCTAAAGACTAATTAGATTATGCGATTTTAATTAAAATATTTGCCTTTGCTGACACAATGAAAATTAGTTTTACTGGCGTATTTTGAGATTTAAAATTCATTTGGTCTAAAGAAATGGTTATCTAACTGAATCATAATATTCGATTTATTATGCCATATAAAAAGATGGTTACATGCCACGCCCAGTTCAGGTATAGTCTTCATATAAAGCCATTGCATTTTAATAAAATCATTGCTTTTTTTCTTTTTTTAAAAAAAAAATCTTTACCTCAATAATTTCGTTTGGATTACCTACCTGCTATCTGAAGCAACCATCTGGTTCCAAAATATACAGGAACTAACGACAGTATGGAAAATATAAAAGTTTACGAATGATTTTTTTACTCAATATTTTTTTTTGTAAATTTGTTTTTTATCAAAAAAAAATTATTTGTTACCTTTTAACAATACTTCTTCTTTTGAAAGTTGAATGAAATTAAAATTCTGGAATTTCTTCCTTTCTTTCAAGTTTGCCTTTTTTGTTATTTATGTTAATTTTTTTTCTGTTAATTTGGTTTATTTTTAAATGGTACTGTTAGGGTGTTAGGCTCTCGTTCAGACAGTCATTCTGAAATAGTAATTTTTAACTGGTTCTTGTGTAAATTAGGCTTGTATGCAAACCATTAAAAAAGTGGCTTAGTTTGATGTGTGTTGGACTTTTCGTGAAATTTCATTAAAACAGAAAAACATTAGTAGAACAGCAGTCTTCAAATAATTAATAACCAGATCCAAAAACTTTTTATCTAAGAATTCCACTTTCTATTCACAACTTTTCTGTAGTGTGTTATTTTTGAGACACTCTTTAAATCTGAAATAACTTTCTTCGCATTTTTTTATTTTATTCATTCTCCGATCTGAATCAAAGTGGGTTTCTTCTTTCTATTCCTGGTTGTTTCTAAGTTGTTTTCGTACTAAGGTAGATTTCGACGTGGGATGGATGACTTTGTTCAGTTGCTGGTAGTTTTTCGATTTGATTCGAAGATTCCTGCACTTATTAATTAGAAGAAAGAGGAGATTCTACATATAGTAATGTTACATGATTTCATCTAAAGAATCCATATATTCCCATCTTTTGTGTCTCTTCCAAAGTCACTGCTCAACAAACACGGTATTGACGACCATTTCCATCCTGCACATCGAAAGTATGTGTGGTCACTGAATCCAAACTGTGATCTAGAATAATATTGAAGATGAAATGAAAACAACTGATATGTATATTACTTAAACATTTGATAACCCAGCATCAGAAATAAAGTACTCATTAATTATAATTATACCTACGTATTTCTATCTATTTAATGAAATTGTTCAGTGAGCAAGTGGACCAGTTTATGTTATCTACATGATTGGGTAGACCTGAATTCGTTGATTGTAAAGCCTACATTTTTGAGACAAAATATTCAATGCACTTTCTGAAGTCTTCCTAATTATCCACTGGGTGAGGTCGTATTAAGTAGTTTTTAAAAAGAAACGCTTCGTGTCGTATTTTATATGACAGAAATACCTGAAACATTCAATAACTGTGTTGAACACCTATGTCTAATTTTTGATTTTGAAAAACGTCCTCCTCCTCCATCACTATTCTTTCCAAATTCATCAATACCAACAGCGATAAAGTTATTGAGAATGTTTTTTTGTACCTAAAATACAGTTATCCTGTATTTGGAACGGCCTGAATAATAACATGTTTTCCACCAATAGCTCCTATACAGTTAGGAAAATTGTATATTTCATAAAAATCATTTGCTATCTTTTTCACATTTTCTTGGTCGGGGTTGGCAAATTTTCATAAATAAGATCGCACGTTTCGTGTATGTTATTGAGAATTGTGCTATGTCCCATGCGAAAGCTAAATGATTTTGTCGTTAGTGCATCTCCAGGACCCAAATACCTGAAAGTAAGAAAATTATGAAAACTAGGTGGGGCAATATTTGTGGTAACTTTTTGAGAAAATTGATAACTGTGAGTGGTCAAATTTTAATCTAATATTGAGGTCAAAGTAAGAAACCAAACAAATTATTATGATGTTAGTGAAAAAAAAACACCTTTCGACGGAAGTTGATAATCCTGTGACAGTAGACGAAGAGTCAGAACACGGTACTTTGTCCAATTTACCACAAAGAACTTCTACACCGCTAAAAAAACCAAGACTCGACGTCCATTCACCTAAAACCGCTCCTGCTGTTGTTATGAATAACCTCCACCGTGCTGCCATTATGCTAAAGCAGATATGTTTGCTGCCGTTCAGAAGTATGGATTCAAAATGCTTATGGACCAAGAGGCAGTTGGGGAGCAACATTTTGTTCCGTCTTCTACGCCTTCATACTTTAAGCAACCTTCCCCTTTAGGAAATTATCAATCCATCTCGACAAGATCTCCCCTCCCACACCAGAAAACTTCTATCAGTTCATCGTCTGAGAACATCGCTATATTTCATTGAAATGCACTAGCAAACAACAGAACCAACACTGTTTAGTACGAATAGAAGTCACTCACGGCCGGTGAAATCACCTGTTGGACAAGGCATTGGCACAGCCATTGCAATCCATATTTACCGGCTTTATTATCGACAAATCCTGAGTACCTACCGATCAGTCTCTGGTGGGCAGTAACATGAATCTCTCTGGGACGAGAACCGATTATCACGGGTCAGTTTTAACAGAAAAGACTGAGCCCCTCTATCTGGCACTATTACCGCTCGTAGAGCACTCAATTCTGTTACGGTGGGTGGGCAACTAGGAGAGTAAACAATCACGTAAAGCCACAGAATATATAAGGGTTCACCAGAAGCGTCACTCACTAAAATTCGATTAACAAAAGTTTTATGCACATATTAAAATATCGCCATGTTTTTGGTAGACAGTCCATCAACCTTCAATTTGTCGCGTGGCGATGTTCGGTGTTTATGTGTTTTGTTGTGTGTTCAAATTGCTTTTATTTAAATTTATTTTCAACAGTTTTTATAATTCTTCGTTCATTATCGTTTCAACTTCAACAATTTAAACTTTTACCGCCGTAATTATTACCAAAAACATGGTGAAGGTTAACTTAAAAACATGAAACTTTCCGACGAGAGTGACGCTATATATTCTGTGGTATGGCTGTAACAGCTTAATGAGAGTATCGTAAGAGGGGGTGCAAACTCACATCCGAATCAGGCTAGCGCCCATCACTGCAAGGACAGTTTCACAACATCGGTATGCAAAGTGATTGCCCTAATTACATCACAGCGAACCATACGTTTCGGTATCGGTATGCTTGGGTCAAATCAACACTAATCACTTCATTTTTCATACCGTAATGTACCGAAAAGACTATTGACACGTTAATCGGAAAACTATGCCATTAACTCTCCGGTATCTTTGGGTTTACATGGTCGCAATATAACACAAACTTTCTCTTAGAATAAACACGACACCAAGGAGTTTTACTCCTACTCAAAAGCATAAGTTTTGCGATGACGTTTAAGTATCGTGGCGAGAGATTGCAAAACGTACCAATTGCTGGCATTCTAGAGTCGGCGTATTGAGTTTTGAACCAATTAGGTCAAGCGCTCTGATAAGTTGCTTGTGATTTACCTATCATAACTATCTTACTATATGCATCGTGATGTTTCAGAAATTACTATAAAGAAAACCATGATTGCGAACTTATAGAGATAGTCTAGAGAAAATGTCATGTGAGTGTGAAATAATCGCGCAAAAGGTAAAACCACGTAAGCTTGTAGGGAGGTACTTGCTGAATATAGATCTGAATTTTCGGGGTTCCGACCCCCGTGGAACCCCCTTAATCACGAAAAAGATTGAATTCCTTTGATATAACTTGTGGTGCCATCCTCGTAGAAAAGATCCAAAGTGTAATTGTTGTAATTTTTCTTTCGCGGCCCATTCATGTCCAAAAAAAGATGAAATTCCCCGCTAGCGCACTAAGATTGCATTTTTTTCCGGCAACAATTTTGGTCCTATCCCGCGAATTGCTCACATCGAGATATGGCGTCGCAAGGGGGCAAATTTTTTTTAATTCTCTTTTGCGGTTATTTCCCGCGTATAGACACGTCCAAATACAACGCTAACTTAGGATATTTTCATAATCACCGCCCCCAAAAAGTCGATATTTTTTGAGATATCGGAGAAAAAGTGCTCCCAGTTCAAAGAAGACGAATTGGATTTGATTGAAGAACAGGACGATGCTTTGTTTGCCAAAAAAGCCCGGAAAACACGACTTTAAAAAAATGTAGCACTTTTTGGTTCACATCTTAAAAAGTATCGATCTGAGCAATTCAAAAACTCAGATCTATATTCGGCAAGGATTCCCCTACAAGCGTATGTGGTTTTTTCAGGTTGCGCGATTATTTCCCACGTACTCCCTTTTTTAGGAAAATTTCACCACACTAAGAGTCATATTTTGCCAGTGCCTTTATTGGTTTTTAAATAATGAATTCTGTCGCGGAACACCAAACTTTAGCCGTCACCATCTCGGTACTAATTAAAACCTATCCAAACCGTCCAAATTTACATTCCCACATAGTACCTTGAACGTGTGAGTTGACAGTTGATCGATTCCGTTGATCGTCTTTTTTATTCCTTCACTGCAAATTATATGAATAAGAAGTTTGACTTTTTTTGCACAATTTTGTATTTCAGTGTGTTCTACGCGCTGAAGTCATATGAATTATTACTTCATTAAATTGAATGGGAAAAACGTCGAGTTTTGGAATAATCCAATCTTTTGAAACAGATTTGTGAGATACCTGATATCTTTTTACCTAACATAATTATTTCTTCGTAAGTTGATAATTGTTTTGAAAATGTAATGACTGCTTATTGACGCACATGGTTTGTCATTTAGAAGCTATCAGGCACTTAGTGTTTGGAGGGATGCTCTCAACTAATCTCAGTCACTCTATATCATGAGGTTTTACTGTTTTTGACTAGCAGTAAATTCTTCCAGGTTACGCCGTTTGTCAAAATTTACGTTCGGCGTTTCACTGTTCATGACAGTTTCTTCGTGATAACTGAACTGCTTCTCTGTCCCTTGACCTTCTTCTTCTTCTTGTATTTGTATTGTGTGCACCCGATCGTGTCTTTTTTGCTCTACTGACCGTAACAGTTTTGTGTAACTTTTCCACTTATTACTAAGCTGATACCTTGCTGTAACCTCTTGGTGGTTCTGTTGTCGTTTATGGTTTGGTTCGTATCTTTGTAGCTCTCCCGATGTCGATGGTGTGTAACCATCCTTCTTAAGAGCTTCTAGAAGATCAATCTTCTCATTGGGTAGATAATCTTTGATCGTTTCGGTTCTGGATAGTACCCTATTTATGAGATACGTTCCGCCTTTTGTTCTCTTCACCATTACGTCCAGGAACGTCTATATCCATGGTGAACTTGATTTTTCTGTAAATCGAATTTTTGTCCTCCATGAATTGTTGCAGTTTTCCTTTCCGTGCCGCCGTATTACGAAGGTGTATTCACATATCGTAAGCAGAACTTTAGCTTTAGTTTACTGGATCCTATGGTTTCACCTTTAAATGCATCCATGAATAAGTTTTTTTCGCTCTACTGACCGTAACAGTTTTGTGTAACTTTTCCACTTATTACTAAGCTGATACTTTGCTGTAACCTCTTGGTGGTTCTGTTCAGTGGCGGCTGGTCCATATGGTCAATTGGTCAATGACCTCCCAAAAGTGTTGACAATATATAAAAAAATATTAATTATTACGTGTTTTATGAAAATAGGTAATTTACTCCCAAAAGTCGCAAGTATAATAACTTAAAATTTATCGGCCGTCGTTCGTAATTCATCCTCTTCAACCTTGGGCTGGCGGTGCGAATTGTCCTCATTGAATTAGATCTACCCGGAAAAACTCGAAAAACGTGCAGCGCCCGAATAAACGCGAACGTCCGAAACAATAATCAACTTTGGGTCATGAGCCGGATCCCGCAGTTTACGTCGACTTCGTATAGGGTGTACAACTACGCTCCATTTTTGATTCGATTTTCGCGTGTTTTAAATCAATTTAAGAATTTATATTGATGTTTTACTGTTGTTGTGTTGTTTTGTAAAAATACTATTTTTGATTCGCGTGTGCATGCGCTATAATAGAAAATGTCGGTAGTGCAGAAAATTAAACAACTAAAAAGTGCTAACAAACTTAATTTTACAAAATTAGTTGAGTTCAAGGCAAATGGTCGTCCTTTGCTTAAGTTTACGACAGACTAGCAAAGACAAAAATAAAGATGTTCATCGAAACTTTCGCAAGGTAATGTACGATTTAGCTAACTGGATATGTGGTTGTGAAGTATCAAATGTATTTTACTGTTTTGTTTGTTTATTATTTTCAAAGACTCGTCAGACTCGTTATGGTGCAAATCCGGTGTAAGCGATTTAAAACATTTAAAAGAGAAAATAAAAAAACATGCTTCGTCTGCAGAACACATGAAATGCTCGGTAAATTTTGCAACCGTAGGAAATGTTGATATTCGTACACAGCTAGACAATGCTTACAGAAAATCCCTTAGAGATTTTAATGAGAATGTTTCGAAAAATCGCTATATTTTGAACAAAATTGTAGATTGTATAAAATTTTGGGGTGCATTTGAGTTATTTATATTTTTTTAAGTATGCCTATTTTTTAAATTAATTTTTGACCTCCCAGTATGATTGACCATGAGCCGCCACTGGTTCTGTTGTCGTTTATGGTTTGGTTCGTATCTTTGTAGCTCTCCCGATGTCGATGGTGTGTAACCATCCTTCTTAAGAGCTTCTACAAGATCCATCTTCTCATTCGGTAGATAATCTTTGATGGTTTCGGTTCTGGATAGTACCCTATTTATGAGATATGTTCCACCTTTTGTTCTCTTCACCATTACGTCCAGGAACGTCTATAATCCATGGTGAACTTGATTTTTCTGTAAATCGAATTTTTGTGCTCCATGAATTGTTGCAGTTTTCCTTTCCGTGCCGCCGTATTACGAAGGTGTATTCACATATCGTAAGCAGAACTTTAGCTTTAGTTTACTGGATCCTATGGTTTCACCTTTAAATGCATCCATCAATAAGTTGGCTATAACGGACGATAAACAACTTTCCATTACTGTTTTAATCCTCTGTTCATGTGGACAAGCAGAGATCTTGTAGTTCCATATCCGTTGGTATATTCAATACATCTTGTAAGTACTTTAGTGAAGAGCGACTGTAGGATCAGTCTTGGGTGTTCACAGGAGATTCACAAATTTCTTCTTTTCGGGATAGGTTACGCCTTGGGGTCCTTTGCTTTTCTCAAAACTCTGCTTATTTCTCGCCTTCCTCTGCTTCGATGTTCGATAGTCCCTTGATAGCTACTTTTACCTCACTTACAACGCCTTCTGTTGGTACCCCTTGAGTTCAATAACTTTGGCCAATGTCAGATGTAATTCTATGATCTTTTTGGAAATTAGTTGTAGATCTGTGGTATTCTCGTTCCCGAAGTAGAGCTTTCTTTGCTTTTCTTAGGATTTTGTCTCTCCATCGGCGTAGAAAAGCCAGACTTAACAATAATTTGTTCTTCTTGGTGCGTAGGGAATCTAGCCTTCTAGTTGATAAGTACAATTCACTCCTCGTATATATTTGTAAGCGTAGGCTTTCACGGCCGTTGTCACTATTACTAACAACTTCGACGTTTCGCTGTTCTTGCTGACATCATCTTCATGATTTTTTAAAAATTAGTAATTTTTTATTTTTGTAGCTCGTTAATTTTGTTTTTCTTTTTCATCATCTTATAGTATAAGAGTTTGAATCTCTAAAATCAGCCTGCCGTAAGACTTGTAACTAATGTTGTCTTTGAAATCTGTGTTATAGGATATTTAAATAAATATTGATTGGATGAATTTGTTATTATTAATATTTAAATTGAATTGAATATTTCAATAAAACTAGCTTTGCTTTTTAACGACAGAAAATAAACGTCCTTGTCCGCAACAAATAATGTAATTCGGTTAAACAATAAAACAGAAATAACTGTGCAGATGAAATTAAAACTTCATCCATCAAGCCGGCCCTTAACGATCAATTCAATCTGATAAGTACTGATCGAATCAACATTTTTATTATTTTAGTACCTTACTCTGAATTTTATAGTCTGGCATACTTCGTAAGTTAAGTTTGACATTGTCTTGGTGCGCGAGTTTAACCCAAAGAAAGGTTACGCGTACGATCACATTTTGACCCAGAAATACTAGTAAATGTAAATAAAAGTAAGTAATATACATGGGTCGACTTACGAATTGATATCTTGTTAAAACACGCTCCCTTTCACCTTATATCAAAACATGATTAATAACCGCACGCGACTGAAGGAACGCCCATTTTTTGCTGAAGATGTCTTCAGTTCAATTAAAATACCAGTACGTGGTGTTAGAGTAATCAAGGCATCGGTTTCTTGGCGCCAGGTAACCTAAAGTCACAAGTTCTTTTGACCTTGATTTTCATCAGTTTAAAAGATCCGCGAGAACAGTTCAGTCTCTCTACTGTTGCTTCTAACATAATAGGAGCACATACAACAACTATACAAAAAAAAACACAGATTATTAATGAGTGTACATACACATATCTAGTTCGAGTATCAGAGATGCCTAAGGCAAGGTCAGTTCCTTGGCGCCACCTAAGACAGTAATACGTAAAACCAGTATTACACTGTAACAAAATTTATTTTGACGAATGAGTGAATGAAGAACGTAAACACTTGACTGTCAACGGTAACGTGTGAATGAGTGAACCTGAATAGCGTTTCATCAATTTTTTTCTTCAAAGGTCAATAGGCCGGCCACATTTGTAAGAGTAACAAGTTATGCGAAACAAAACTAAATTGTACTACGAAATTCCATTGTGAAAATCCACAATTAACTGGAATAGAGTTTTTCTTGGAATTGCACACAAAACACAATTTCGTACACGGAATTTGATTACGATCTTGGAACGGTTCGATTCTAAACGAAAACGTGAGAAGATTACAAGGTTTGTATCTTCAAGATCTTTGCATTTTTTTATTCATGGCGAAAAGCGACAAAACAATTGAAGAGGCTAACGCCACAATGCCTAATGAAGACACCAATAATTTATTGGGCTTTAATTTTATATGTTTAAGAAACGAAAGTTCATGTTAAAGTTTATAGAAAATAACATATTTCTGTGTACAAATGAAGGTCAGGTGAATACGGTATCTCACATACAAAATTGTGTAAGCAAAACTTGGGTATAGCAACATATTTTCTTTAAACAAAAATTGTAACGCCTTCTTTAGTCAAAATCTGATCAAATCTAGTTTGTTGATTAGAATTTTGTCATCATTCATCTCATTTGTCCAACTTTATATACCTTTTTTATTGGCGCACTATAACATAAGATAAAGTCGAACATTACTGGGAGTTAGGATATAAGTGTAAAAATTACAATCTTCATTCAAGACCTACAAAGAATCACTCTCCAATGAATGTTAACTTTTCCTTCAGAAGAATATTTAGTATCAGAATTCTCAATTATCACTGTTTTAACGATCGGCACACTGAAAAACTTAGAGAACTTTCAACACATAGGAAGAAGACCTCAAAAGGTTTTGAAGAGAAAACCTCCTCTTACATGATTTTTGCACTTCTACTAGAGATGAACAAAAAGAATTTCACTTCAATCCAATTCAATTTCAATATGTTTGTCTATTTATATTAACAAAAGGTTCGGTTTTTTCTTAACATAACAATAAAAGCAACAACAACAGTAATAAATAATTTTTTTTCTTTGGCTCTTCTCTTCATTCTATTCTTATTACTACTCTTGTTTTCTTCCATCCACTTTCTTTTTCCACGATCTTCCTCATCCACCCAATTCCGTCCCCTCTCTCTCTCTCAACAACACTTTTCTCACTCTTTCGTCCGCTCTTACTTCACTACAGTCTAATTTTAAATGCTGTACATTTTCCCACCTCTCCCTACACGTTCTACACTTCCTATCTTCGTCCTTCCACCAGTACTTATTTTCATTCTCTTCGTTTCCTACTCTAAATCTTGCAATTAGTCTTTATCTTCTAATGCCATTCTTTCAGTTATGCAATTCGGTTTTCCATCTGTTATTTATTCTTCATACTTCGTGTTGTATTTTCCTTCTCTAATTCTTGCTCTTCTTTCTTGTGCCTGTGCGTCTCTATCTCCTGTACTATTTCTTCTTCCATACTTCTTCCCATTCATATAATATATTATTTTTTTCTTGCTTTTCATCTTTTTTTCATACCGTATTGCCCTTTTTCCTGTCTGTATCCTTATTTTTTCCAGTTTATATTCTTCTTCAACTTTATAACCTGGTGTTTCCTTCTCCAGATCTAGTGTCCACTTCCAATACCTTTCCTGTATCTTCTCCAGTTCTCCCATTCTCTCCATCTCCACACTTCTGCTCCGTACATCAACACACCTTTTACTATTCTCTCAAATATCGATCTTCTTTTCTCCAAGTCTTTCGCAAATATTCTTTCTCCTATACTCCATACCTCCCTTATTATTTTATTTCCTTTTTTTTCCTAGTTCCTTAATTTGGTCTTCGTCCTGAAGTCTAAAAACATCGTAACATGTTTCCTTTTTCTTCCCTATTTCTCTATTAACTACAAGTTCTATATATATATTATCCACTGTTCCTCTTTCTCTCCTAAAACTCATTTGCCAATCCGGTACCAACTTCTTTTTCTCTACTTCTTTCTAACCTTGTTCTTATTATTTCACCGTAAATCTTATATCTGACATTCAGAAGGCTAACTCCTCTGTAATTTTTTCTTCTTTCCTATCTCCTCCTTTGTATATTGGACATATTATGGCTTTCCATTTTTTGGTAACCCTCCTCCTTTCCATATTTTTTCAAATATTCCTCTTAATCTTTCTCTCATCTTTTTTACCTGTGTATTTCCATTGCTCCCTTGTGTTCCATCTGTGCTACCAGCCTTTCCTTTTTAATCTAATTTATTGCTTCTTCCATCTCCTCCTTCTCTTACTTTCTTATTTTGCCTTTTATCTTCTTTTTCCTTTGATTCTATGTCTACCTCCTTAAATAACTTCTTACAATGTTGCTCCCATTTTTCCGCTTCTATTTTTAGCTCGGCCCTTTTTTCTTTCTTTCTTCTTCTCCCAAACTTCCAAACTTGTCCTTCGTTCCTTAAAGAATTTCACTTGATTTACCCAAATCTCACACCCAGGTACTAAATCATCCATATTTGTCTACGACAATAGTTCTTGTGAATTGTGAGCACTTAGGTCTCTGAAAGGAACCTAAGTTTTCTAGATTAAGTTATCCGTAAAAATGTCATTAATATAAATTGTTTAAGGATTGGATGTCCATGTCATAAATGGGATGTGCGACTTAGCAGAAAGAATAAATCACAAAAATTAAACCCATATCTCATCCATAAAGTTATATTTAATTTTTAAATTTTGAAAATTGTCGGAGAAAAGAAATGGAAGGCTACATGTTTCGGCAATATAATAAAAATTGCCATCTTCAGGCACCGTAACGATCCAATAGTTAAATCTCATAAAAATACAGAAAGTCAACAAACAAACTAAAACTGTAAAAATATTTTTGCGTTAATACAAATTACATTTTTATGGCCTTAAATTTAATAAGACACCACGTCCCACAAAACGTATACAGATGTATACCACAGACGTGGTGTCTTATTAAATTTAAATTTTTAAAAATGTAATTTGTATTAACGCAAAAATATTTTTAAGTTTTAGTTTGTTTGTTGACTTTCTATATGTATTTTTATGAGATTTATCTATTGGATCGTTACGGTTGGCCTGAAGATGGCAATTTTATTATATTGCCGAAACATGTAGCCTTCATTTCTTTTCTCCGACAATTTTCAAAATTTAAAATTAAATATAACTTTTATGGGATGGATATGGTTTAATTTTGTGATTTATTCTTTCTATTAATATAAATATCCAATGATGTAGAAATTGTTACGGTATAATTGCTAACATAGCATACGCTTTGGTTTGGTTCACATTCTCCAGAAGAATGAGACACAAAGAAATAAATCTTATTATGTAGTATACTATATTGTACCTGAAGGACGAGCGAGTAACATAGACTTCACTGTCACCCATTCAATAACTGGAAATCCCTGACGTAGTGCCAACGTTTCTCCACCTATTGCAAGGGTCGTTTATCAGGGCAAATTCTTAGAAATTGAAAAATAATAATTTCATAGAGACATTTATCGTGTTCATCTTTAAGTTAAATCATAACCACGAGGCTAAAATTTTTAGTTGATGTAAACTACATAATTTGTTGAACACTGAATAAGTTAAACCACGAGGTACTCCATCTATAAATTTAAATTCAAAATTATTTAAATCTCTATAATAATCAAATAATCTGTTATTTTTTAAATAATTGACAATAATTCTAATAACAATATTTTTTGTATGATTTATTTTAACATAACCAAACGTGTGTTCTTGATGCTAAGATTTTCCTTCGACAAATCCAATATTCAATATTTTTTTTTTGTTAGATATTTTTAATTTTAATTTGTCTTCTTTCAGATAAGGATTAACTCATAAGTACTACTATATTTTAGGATGTTTCAAATTAGTCCATTTCATTGGCTTCAAACGATTTCAACAAAGATCGAGCAAAATGGTTTTCGCAACATTGAATCGGATTTTTGAAAAATATCGATTCTTAAAAACCAGAATTTTCTATTTGTAATTGGTCCCTCTTTTCCATTTTTGAATTTAAACTGTAAAATAAATTTTGTTAAAAAATGTTTTTAAAGCTACTTTAGTGTGTTTCATGCTGATTTTGACGAGGATACGACTATCTGATATCTGATTATACTTTGGGCATATTTTATGTAGCTAAAATAGCCGTTAATCTACACAGATTTTCAAATTTTTAAATATTTAGAAAAATATCTATTTTACACATTTTTGTTTCAAATAAAATTTGTTTTTAATTTAATTTAGTTCAAACTATTTTTTGATTAATTAATTAAGTAATTACTGATATATAACAATTGCGTGACAATAATTGTTGTGACAATATCTCCATTAATATCAATTTTACAAAAAGTTGAGGGAGAAAAGTTGCCGCAAATTCTATTGTCTATAGCTTTTGTTTGACCCATTTTTTTAAACGAAATTTTATTTTCGCCTATCGAGGCGATGTGGAGTTTTTTATTTAGTAGCGCAAATTAATAACTTTTTAAACAAAATGTTAAAAACCCTATATTTTTGGTATAAATCCTGTTTAATTAGGTCATCATTTACTGTGGTTCTAGTTTTTAAAACAACTGAGTTGACTTTTATAAATCAAATTGTTGTAGGGATAATAAAAATCAAGTAACCTCATCAAAATCAGTCTGAAAAAGTATTAAGGTTGTTCTCTCAGGGAGCTATAAAGTTTATGTAAATTTATCTCGCTTATTTTTAGAAATGTTTTCCTGATTTTGCACAAACATATAGCTAACATTATTATTTATGTCGTGCAGGAGCTATTTTTTTTATTTTCGTCTTCGTTGTATTTAATTTAATTAAAACGTAAAATAATAGAAAAGTGGATTTCCTTATAAGCCCAAATTTCGACTCCTGCGCGACATAGATAATAATTTTCTGACAACCCTACTTTTTTTTTTAAGATTTACTTAAAAATCAATGAGAAAAATTAACATTAAGTAAACGATAAATACTGAAAACTCTTGGAGAATTGTGAAATAAATGTACTGCGGGCGAATTTTTCTGAGCGCAACAGGCCAGACTTGGAAGCCGATTAATATTAATAGATAAATAATATATTGTTGAATTGTTGATGTCAATTTTTTTGTACATGACGTGCATTTTAAACAGTTTTAGAAACAGAAAAACAACATAGCTATTTATGTAACAAGAAATAAAAATAGTGAACCGCCTACTAGAAATCTGAAATTGTCCTGAGTGATAAAACAAAACAACAAAAAGAGATAGAAAATACTCAATCAGGTTAACAGACTTAACCTTGAGGTATTCCTTCTCTAATTTTAAATTCGAAATTATTAGTATTTGAAATTTTTTATAACCATCTGCAATCTGGTATTTTATAAATAATTAGCAAAATATTAATAACAATTTCTGGAAATTAATAAATTTATTTTTTGGCTGTTCAACTTCAAATATTCTCTCTATCAAATACGAGTCATGCCATTACTAGCCTAATTGCTCTACATTATTATAATATTGATAATTGAAAAGCAGAATTTTTGCTCTACATCTTTAAAATAATTTCTGAGAGACGGTACTACTTTTTTTGGTTTATGTATATTCTGAATATTGAATTAAAAGTATACAATTATATAGTATACTATAAAAGTGTTGAAAATTAAAAGTAAAAAAAGTTATAAACTAATTTTTAAGACACGGTACTACTTTTTTCATCACGTATGTTGTTGCTAACTTTATGTCACAGTATAATATAAAGCTTAAATTTTTGAGCCAAATGTTTAACCTCGAGGTACTCCTAAAATTATTTAATTTTTTATCATAACAAAATTCCATGCTAAAATTTTTCCAATTTTTTAATTTAAAATCTCTGTTTCAAATAAGCTCAGTTCATTAAAAAATTAATATTTTATTTAATTGAAAGCAAGATGTTTTTCTGGGCATTTTGAAATCATTTCAAAGAAACGGTACTACTTTTTTTATCTTGTATGTTATTGTTAACTCTACCTGAAAGTATAATATTATGGTTAAATTTTTGAACCAAATGTTCAACCTTGTTAATTATTTTTTAATTCCTTTGATTTGATTTCGGTTTCAAATTCATTCAGAACTTAATGATCAATTGTATATCATAAAACAGTTTTGAAAATTGAAAGCAAGAAGATTTTTCTGATATTTCAAAGAGACAGTACTAGTTTTTTATCTTGTATGTTGTAGCTAAGTTTATCTCCAAGTATGACATGAGACTTAAATTTTTGATCCAAATGTTCAACCTTGAGGTGCAATTATTTAATTTTTATCATAATCAAATCAAACGTTAATTATTTTTCCATTTCTTTCGTGTCTGTTTCAAATAGCCCGAGTTCATTAAGAACTTCATGATCCATTGGCTATCATAAAAAAGGGTTGAAAATTGAAAGCGAGAAGTTTATCTTGACATTTTTAAATCATATCAAAGAGACGATAAAATATAGTATGAGTATAAAATGTTGAGTAAGTTAGTTCGACCTTGAGGTACTCCTCATCCAATTCTTTAATGTTTATCATAGCCAAACCAAACGTGACTTATGTTTCCATTTCCATCCATTTCTTTGATTTGATTTCTCTGTTTCAAATAGGCTCAGTTCATTAACAACTTAATGATTCATTGTATATCATAAACAAGTTTTGCAAATTGAAAGCAAAAAGTTTTTCTTGACATTTTTAAATCATTTCAAAGAGACAGTACTACTTTTTTCATCTTGTATGTTGTCGCTAACTTTATGTCCAAGTATGACATGAGGCTTAAATTTTTGAGCCAATTGTTCAACCTTGACGTACTCCTCATGCAATTATTTAATTTTTTATCTTAACCAAACCAAACGTTAATTTTTTTTCCATTTCTTTGATTTATCTGTTTCAAATAGGCACAGTTCATTAAAAACTTAGTGATTCATTGTACATTGTAGCAAAATTTTAAATAGATAGAAGTCACAACGTGGACACGCAGTGTCTCAACAGAATACCCACACCCATAATTTTAGTTTGTGTAGTAACATTGAGAATTAAATACGATTGCGCCTAGTGTTGAACCTTTAGATACTCCACTTGAAATTTGAAATTTAAAATTAGTTAAATTTATATATTTACCAAATTTTATAATCGAACTTTTTAGCTTTCTTCTAATCTTCTTTATACAAACGTAGTACTTTTCCTTTTACAAAAATTAAATCATTAATTATTTTTTCACTTTCCTAATTTCTAATATTTGTATGTCAAATTAAATTTTAAATTTTGTGATATTAGTATACGGTTATAAAATTAACATGACCAACTATAGACGGTGAACAAAATTAAGTTGAAATAGACAGAAGTCACACCTTGGACCCGCAGTGTCTCAATAGAATACTCCAAACAATGTTACACCTTCAAACATAAAATTGCAATATCATTATGTATTGACAATTGAATACATTTGTGCCTAGTGTTGAACCTTGAGGTACTCCTCTTGGAATTTTTGATTCAATAATTATTTAAATTTATATTAACTTTGTCGACAGATGTGTGTGTAAAAGCGAATGCGAATGCATTTACGTACGTGATCGTTAACACTAGCTGTCGCAAAACTTATTGTTTAAATTTTAGGGACAATTTGAATTGAACTTTTTAACCTTCTTTTAATATTCCTAATACAAACTTAGTACTTTTTCATTTGCAAAATTAAAAATCGTTAATTATTTTTCTATTTCCGACGTGTTATGTGGGCCGAATCTTTCCTCTCTTTCGAAAAATTATCTTTCGATGAATTTCTTAAACGTTATAGAGATATGAACATTTTTTTTCTTTGAAATACGAGTCCTAATATTCCTTTTGTTATGTAATGAAATAGTACACTAGAAAGCAACAACCTTTTTAGTTTAAACAATTTAAAAGAGATAGTACTACTTTTTTCTTTAGCGTCTGTGTACTAAACTTCAATAAGTTTGGTCTATAGAACCTTGATGTACTTGGTACTTCTCTTAAAATTAGTATTGCTTTTGCAGTTTTATATGTACTATGTAGAAGAATGTTGAAACCTAAAAGCAAGAAGGTTTTAGTTCATTTTGAATATTTACCTACTACTTTTTTTCATCTTCATCTGTCTATTGATGGTATCAAATATGTCAAAGCATTTTGAGTATTAATCATGTTTCGAATATAACCTTGAGACTATAGTATTGATTAATAATAATTGGAACATTGAAAAGGCGGTACTATTTTTTTATCTGTACCAGAAAACTTTATATGAGAGCTTAATCAAAACTTGAGGTAGTATCAAAATATTTTCATCTGCTGATAATTTTATCATAAAGGTTTTACCTTTATATTTAATGTAAAATGCATAAATTCTAAAACATTGAATATTTTCGAGCCTATTGTAGAACCTTGAGGTACTCCTCCTGTGAGTATTAAATTTTTCATAGTACTTTATAAACAATTAACAATTAATTTTAACATAAACAAATTATTTTAGGTCTATTACACATTTTTTTTATTTTATTATTTCTAAAACAGTACCTTTCCGGTTTGGTTTTGAAAAATTCCTTTTGATTGGATTGCGAACTTAATTTTTTGTGGCACGCCTGGTTTTATAAAATTCATTAAGTGACATTTATATACATACGATTTACTAATGTCTTTATTTAATTTCTAATTTATTGCCTTTTTTTATTTTAACATAATCTTTGTTTGGCTAAAAGCTCACTCAATCATTTCAAGTACTATTCATTGGCATCTTCCAAGAAAATTATTGTGTTTTTAATATTTATTGCCGGTACTTAAATATTTCAAGGAAAAACAATTATTTTAGAAAGTTACAAAATGCAAGTACGAAGGACCAAAAAAATTGTCCTTGCATACGTAATTTTGAAATTAACATTTAAGAATAACAACTAACATCGACATAATATAATAGTACATACAAGAACGAAACCCAAGTGACTTTTTTCAATAATTTTTATTACAGAACACATTATTTTACCTTGCTCGTTATGTAACACTAATAGATAGAAATTTAAGTTTTCTTCGTCATGTATAAACATTGGATTATCATTAATATTAATATTAAATAAAATCGCGACGAAAAATATTTTCGCCAATAAATTAAGTATTTTATTTACATAGAAAAAAGAAAAAATTATTTTTTTGTATAAAATTTTTTGTATATTAAATATTTGAAATTCCGCAGGCGTAACATATATATAGCCTTACAACATTTGGCAAAAGTCGATAAAAATCAAAGGACGGTTAATAAGAAATCCTTTAAATTTTGGGTGTTATGCGTGTAGAATTTTCTAAATCTAATTAAGCGACACTTTCCAATTTATTAATTTTAGTTCGATTTTTCTTTTCTCAAACGGTGAAAGATGTCGGAAAATTACGGAGGCAGACAAACGGACTACTTCCTGGTCGTTTAGTTAATGGTACCTATGAATTGCGCATTTGTGACATACGCTCGTTAATTTCCTTAACAAAGTTAACGACTATCGTAAATAGTTTTGACGTTTTCACGTACATCGTCGTTTTCTAAATCAAAATTTATATTTCAACCAGCAAGGTTTCTTTCAAATCCATTGATTCACGGAATTGTTTTGTTTTTGTTTTTCAAAATAAGGTGAAGGTTTCATAGACAAAATTTGCATCTACCTGGAAATGATCAGGTAGTTTGATTAGATTAGAATGTGGAAAGCTTGTATAAGATGCGAAGGGGAAATTGTAACCTTCTAATGTATGTTTCGCCCGTGTTTTTATACTGGATGATTTAGGATTAATCGCACATTAATCGTTTGTCCGATTTTTTTATAACGGTGCCCGGTTTACCTTGTGCGAGTTAATGTTCAAGATGATCTAATTTATTAGATGAAATAAAAAATATAATTTACTGAAACTAGTTCTTGAAGCTTTAATCGATTCTAATTTCATTTTTCTTTATAACCACAATGTTGGGTTATGTTACTTTAAAGCATTCAATGTTTTTCCTGGCAAGCAATAATTTAAATTTTCAAACATTGAGAAGAAGATGCAGATGTGGAAGCAAATGTGAAAAAAACTAAAATAATGGCGTTTAAAAACAAAAAAGGGAGAGGAATAAAAGAGAGATGGTTATAGGGGCAAGAAGAAATACAAACAGTAGACAAATACAAGTATCTTGGGTATAATTTTAGGATGAGGGGCATACAAGGAATTAGAACAGAAAGGGAACAAGATATTGAGTCAGGTATGGGGGATAGGTGAAAGGATTTTTGGAAAAAATATTGAAAAAGAAGATGGTTGTTTGAGAAGTTGGTAAGGAGTGTATTATTGTATGGGGCAGAAATATGGGGGTGGAAAAATGGGAAAATTTGGAGAAGATACAATTAAAATACTGGAAATGGACGTTGGGATTGGGAAAAGAAACACCAGGATATATAATAGAAGAAGAAGTAAAAATAGATAAGATTAGGATTTGGACAGGAAAATTGGCAGTGAGATTTGAAGAAAGGATAAGAGACAGGAGGCTAAATGAGATACTAAAGGAATGTTGGAAGTAAGTGGAGAAATATTTAAACAAATACGGTGAAGAGGACAGGAAACTTTATTATGAAAGGATAGGGTACTCGAGAGAGAAGATAAACAGAAAAAAGAGGGGGGAGAAGAATGGAAGAAAAGAAGTGATAAGTATAGATAAAGATATACAGATACAAGAAAGGAGTGTGAAGATAAAAGGGAAGATACAATGAAAAGTACAGGGAGTTAAGTACGGAAGGAATACTAGGATATCTGAGGGGGAAAAGAAGTATAAAAGAAAAAAGAATCATAGCGAAGTTTAGAGCGGGAATGAGGAAAGAGAGAATATGTACTCCAGGAATGATGAGAAGAGAATATGTAGGATGTGTGGCGAAGGGTGGGAGAATATTTAAAAGAAAATTGTGGATAACTGCGGTCTAAAGAGAGAGAGAGGGAAGGATACTATTAGGAGAGAATGGACAGGGAATATAATGGATGAAAGAAGTAATAAAGAAAAGAGAAGAAATGAGAGGAAAAAGAGAAATATATATAAATTTTTGTATTAATATGGGGATAAATTTTTGTATTGTTTGGTTTTTGGGATTAAGAAAAGGGAAAGAGAATTATGTGTATGAAGTTTGGTTTTTATTTTTTTGTGTGTAAGAAATCGAATCTTTAGTTTATGTATATAGTTACAATGAATAAATAAAGGAATTGAGACATTGAGGAGAAAGTGGAATAAAGATGTGGAGAAATATAGAAAAATATGTACAGAAGAAACACAGAAAGATATAAGATGGAAATAGAAATGAAGACAAATGTTGAAGAGAGCAAAATATTGAGGAAAAACTATAGAGAATAATGTAAAAGGTGGAAGGAAGTATACAGAAAAGAATATAGGAAATATCAAATGAGAGACAATTTCTCTAAATATAGAAAGAAAAACTAAAGAAAAGGTGGAGGTTGGGTATAGATAAAAAAATTGACAGAATACTGTATGGAATTGCTAGAAGGAAAATCAGAACGAAAATGCATAGAAGTGTAAACAATGGAAAAATAATAGATGGGGAAGTATATAAAGAAAAAGTAGAAGACGTAATAAGAAAAGTCAAAACGGAAGGTAGAATAGGCAAAGTATACAGGAGAGACAACGAGGGAAATATTTGGAAGTATATTTAATAAATTATGGAAGGTGAAGGTTTTCAGAACAGTGGAGGGAGACGATAATATGTTTATCATAAAAAGCACGAGAAACAAAATAGAGGTATGGGCATAACAAATTCATGATATGAAATATACGCAGAAATTTTATGAAAACGTCTGGAGAATGAGATGGGGGAAAAAGAAGTGGATAGGCAAATGTTATGGAAAGAAAAATGTATACGTAGATTTTGCAAAAAGAAGAGGAAGAAGAAAATAAGAAAGGTGCTGGGGTACAGAATAAGGTACGACAATAAACATGAAGGGTTATAAAGGAATTAGCGCAGAGGGGAAATAGGTTTGTAGGGGAAGTACGCGGGTTAGGAGAAAGAATGATATGGAAAAAAGAAGGTGGATCTTTAAAAAGTTGCTGATGAGTGTTATGATGTACGGAGCGGTGATACGGGGATGGAAGGAATGGGATGAATGTGATTAATTAGAAATGGTTCAGGTGAGGTACTAGAAATGGACACTAGGACTAGGACAAGAAACGCTAAGCTACATAGTAGAAGAAGAATGTAAATTAGAAAAGATTAGAATATAGTAGGGAAGAAGGCAATGGGGTGCAAGAAGGGATAGAAAGAAGAAAAGAAAATGCAATTTTATATGAGTGTTGCAAAGATGTAATGAAAAAAGAATAAAACTGAGCAAGAATAATATGCAAGTGAGAAGTTAGACAGGTAGAGAGGAAGAAAGAAATATTGAAGAAGAATTAGTTAGGAGGGGCAAGGATAATCAAATTTAAGAGGGAAGATGAAAAATAACGGAAGGCAAGTGCAATGTATATAAGAAATTAATGACTCGAGCAATACCAAAATATTTAATGGATAGAAGAAATATAAAGGATAAAAGAATAATAACAATAATTTAATTTGGACAAATAATTATTTCTAGTTAGGAAGTTAGAAAATGTAAGATTAATTCATTCATTCATTTGAGAATAGATGTATGTAAGGGAAAGATTGATTGTAAATAAAAAGTGAAAAAGGGAATTCGAAAATTTATAGACAAAAATGTCCCGAAAGGGGAATAGAAGAGACATTGCATGGAATTGTTGGAAGGGGGGGACGAAATAGTGAGAGGAGGATCGAAGATGGAAGAAGTGATAAGAGATCGTTTTAGTCGAATGAGAAGTGGATGATTTTTGCAAGGGGAATGGAAGAGGTATGGATGGAACTGTTGAATGGAGAGGCGGTACCAGGATAGGTAAAAAGAAAAAGTGATAAGATTGAATTTTAGTAGATTAAGAAGTGGAGATTTATAAATAAAAATATGTAGTGATGTCGCGAAATGGGAATGGAAGAGGCTTTGCATGGAACTGTTCGAAGAGGGGAAGAAAACGAAAGAGGAGGATTGAAAATAAGAAGAAGTGATAAGAGATAATTTTAGTAGAATGAGAAGTAGGAGATTTTCGACAGGGAAATAAAAAAGGCATTGCATGGAACTGGTGGAAGGGGATGAGGAAAAAGTTAGAGGAGGTACGAGGAGACGAAGAAGTGATAAGAGAAATCTTCAGTAGAATTTGGAGAATGTGTGGTTTCTAGGAAGGGCAGATGGAGACAAGTTTTGATAGAATAAGTGAAAAAAGCAAAAACAACTCTTAGGATCGGTTTCGAGAGGTCTTACGGGTCCTTATCTGCTTGTTTGTCGCGGACACATTTACTTGATTAAGTTTTAAGAGTGTAATTTAATAATTTTGAAATTCTCCTCAACATTTTACTCTGTAGTATTACCACGAAATATTTCCCTTTGTTTGCACCATTTGTTGAAGTGTACAAAATTGACAGCGGTTAAGATCACCTTTCTGAACCGTGACTAAAATTTCTTCATAATTAGTATTCTGTTGAACTGCATTACACGTGATTTTCGGTACGATTGTCTAAAAAATTCAATGTTTTCAATTTTTCATTTTCAGGTATGTTGCTTCTTTGTTTCTAAACAAAACAAACCTCAGGCACTAAATTTGATAAAGGAGTTTACTGTCCGACCATTTCCGACAGTTAGAGGAAGCAAAAGTCATATGCGAAGCAGTAGTAGGCGCTATAGTTAACGGGATGGAAAAATCGTGCGAAGTGGTTACGAGGTACGGTGACTGTTGCAGGTATAAGCGAACAGCTCAGGTTTACCTACGAAGATGTTTTCAGTTTTCTCTTATCCCGTAAAATTGTTTTGCAATTTCAGTTAAAATACTTGATCCTGGGCCAGCTGTTCTCTAAATGCTTTGGTGAACTTGATAGAAGATGATTGTGGAATTGAACTTGATAGAATTGTTTAACTGACCTAAACAATATGATGAACTACTTACGTTTTGGTTCAAAGTAAGAATCTTATGGAACCGGGAACAGAGTTGTCATGGTACAAATGCCGAGGAAAACAAATAAATCTTGTATTCTCGCCGACCGATTCAAAAAAATCATTATATTGATGAATTGTCCCTTAAATTGTTTAGTTTAAAGTTGATGACCTGGTGAACCTTCTTCCTCGGAGACGATGTAGTGACATCCTGCAGCGAATCACCTTAATCACTGAAGGGGGAGGCTTTTGGAATCAAGACTAGTGTATCAATGTACCGGACTTACGTGGATGAAAAGTATACGTGATGCGGTGGTTTAGGTACTCCTTGGTGGATTTTTTCTTAAACTGTTGTTTTATTTGCTGCTCGTGCTTCCACTCCGATAGTTGATGGGCGGATTATTTATTCTGTGCAAGGATTTGGTGGAAATAGATTATAAAACGCAGTTATAGAGATATTTCTTTCTAAGCCAAGGCGATCGACACGGAGACCATGCCAACAGGAGCCACTTGACACAAATTTGTTTAACCGAATTCAAGCAGTGACAAGTACTTGAACATTGATCGAATCCATTGTCGTATTAATGACGATGGAACCCTAAAGGTTTGATTATGGTTAAATAATTGAGCTTTAACCTAATTTATACTTTTCCGATAAAACATACTATCTCACTTAGAATTCTAATAAATATCTGCCTTGAATTTTGACAGTTGTGACACTATGTGAATTTATACCCTATACTTACTACTATTATTAAAAAGTAAATTCAACCAGTTGGTGGGTTTTGAGATCTACATTGATAATGATTTTTTTATTCCGATGATAATATAACGTGAAAGAAAGCTCTTCTATTTTTCAAAATTGAATAAGCTTGTGGTCGTTCATCTGATTATTTTGAGTTCGATGGCATGACAATTTTTGGCTTATTGAACCGCTCAACATCGATCTATATCCTAGCTCAGCAAAATTTCATCAGAATGATTGGCCTACGCTTAGGAGTTTCTAAAAGAGATTGGCCCTTATATAGGAAGTTCACAAAATGTACGATCAGCAAGAACAAAATTTCGATAAAAATTGATCGATTTGTGTAGAATTAATTAACCACGAATTGATTTACTAATGCTGGTTTTTTTGCACTTCAACATAAAACTTATTTTTTATTCTTCTACTCTAAAGACAATAGTCTGTGGACTGATTTGTTTTACATATCCATTGTCTTTCTTTCTTCTTCGAAGGTTTTTGTTTATTTATTTTGCATTTACTGGTTCTTAAGTGACTATCTTCAGTAATTCTTTACTGCTGAGAATACGTGAGACTGTCGTCATCCTTGTTTTGTCTATATATATACAAAGTGCACTAGAAAATAAATCTACCTAGCCATGAAAAAAACAGTTGACACAGTCGAACGTATTGTCAAATAGTGACAAGTATTCTAATCCTACGTAGAAGTTTATTGTGACAATTAGTTTTTATTTTACAAGTTTTGTTGTCCAAAAAAATGAGTAATTTAAAGTTTAAAGTAAAAAAATGGTGAATCCATCGAGGACGATCCCAGAAGTGGAAGACCACAAACGCCAACAATTGACGAAATGGCACAAAAGTTGAAGCCATGGAACTCGATCATCGTTGTGTGAAGGTTTCCACCATTAATATGGCATTAGGCATATCTGAACCTAGCGTAATAATCATCTTACACGATAATTTGAACATGAGTAATATGTCGGTTCCACGATTGTTGACACCTCAACAATAAATGCTCAGAGTGGAAATTTCGCAAACTCATTTGGAAACTTTAAACAAAGATTCTAACTTTTGGAGCAAATTGTGACAGTTGATGAGACTTGGGTACATCACTGGGACTCTGAGACCAAATCTGAATACAAACAATGGGTTCATAAAAGGTCTCCACCCCCAAAAAGGCAACGACGCAACCATCAACCGAAAAATTGATGGTTGCTATTTTTTGGGATATTAATGCCGATACTTACGGCAAGACTTAAAGTCTTTGTAAGTCTATTGATGAAAAACGACCTCATTTTAAAAACCCAGAATTGTTTCTGCTGCACGATAATGCAACTGTTTAAAAAGCTGCAAAAGTTAAACCAATTGCGCAACTTGGTAGAACCACCCTCTTTATAGTCTGGATCTAACTCGCTCTGACTTCTATCTATTTACACTATTGAAGAAACATCTCTGAGGGCACCGCTTTGCTTCTGACCATGCCCTAAAACCGCGGGGGAAGACTTTTTTGAAGATCAAGAGAAATCTTTTTTTTTACAAGGGATAAGCTCACTGGAAAACAAATGGCATAAGTGTGTTTATATATGGGGAGACTAAGTTGAAAAATAAAATTCTCAAAAAAATCGTATTCCTTTTTTTTTTTTCATGACTAGGTGGATTTCTTTGTAGTGCCCCTCATATACATACTTTCTTTATTCTATCATGTTGATTTTGATATTTTTTACGTTTTTCCAATTGTCTCGCTTATAAAAGAAAATACTTTTGTTTGTTTTCAGAAGTTATTTATTATCTTAGAATGGTGATTCTTCTTCTTTGTTATAATTCTTCTTTTTCACTACTGTTTAATTCTATTTTGGCTTCTTTTTCTTAAACATTTCTTTTCATTTTTCTGTGTATGGTTCCTTCTAGTTCTTATAGATTCATATATTCTATTTCTTAGTTTTCTGTGTTTTTTATGATCTTCATTTGTAAGAATTGTCGTTTTTATTGTCTACTTCACCTATGAGGTTTATTGTTTCTGTTGATTTCTTATTTTGGATTTTCTTTTATCTGTTATATTTTTTATGTTAAGTTTTTACTTATTCTGTCATCTGGTTTTATTTTGTTGGTTTTTCTTTTTGATTTCCTGTTGTGCTTCTTCTCTTTCAGTATGTTTTCATGTCACCATGGTCGCCATAAATATTTGAACTTCTGTAATCTTTTAAGCTTTCTCATTAAATGCTTTAAAGTATTGGATCTCGACAGGCAAGTTATTTAGGAAAATTGTGGAAAACTAGAAATGTGACAAGGCACGCTGAAACTCTCAACATCCCGTCCACCTTAGAACCTACTGAACTTTCCAGAGATGATGAGAAAAGGGTAGATGGAATGACACTAACTCCTTGGTCTAACGGTCGCCGTTTAGTGTGGGATGCAACTGTTGCAGACACTTGCTCCTTCTTATCCTCAATTGAGAGTAAAGCAGTAGCCAAAACAACAGCTAGCAAAAAATTGTGAAATATCGTTCAATAGTGGATCAACATAATGTAGTTTTCATCTTTTTAGCGATCGAAACCCTCGGCCCGTTGTCACATGAAGCAATGGAATTCGTGAACATACTAGACCAAAAATTTTGATCGTTTCCAATGAACCTAAATCTAGATTATACTTTGAGCAACATATTAGCATATAGCTTTACAAAGAGGAAATGCAGCTTGTATAGTGGGAAATTTTATTCTTTTGTCAAATTAGAAGAAATCTTTATAGTAGTTAAATTTTAATGTGATTTAAAGTAATGTGAATTTTTTATTTAATTAAATTCTTTATATTGAATCAAATTAATGTCAAAAGCAATTTTAGAAAATTTTGTATTTATGCGGATCAAAAAATTGTTTGTTCGTCTTGCTTGATTATAAGTGAAGATTTCTCTTATCTGAAGTGAGTAATTAAATTACAAGTTTCAACGTAATTATTGTAATTTTCTAAAAGTGAAATATAAGAAGTGCGTTATAGAAGTCACGTATAGTTGCTACTTCTATTAAGGAATTGGTTTTTTTTCTTTTTCGAAAAAGAACATAACGCGTAGTTTTTCATCTAAGATGCTGCCAAAACACGACTTGGCATTAACGCAACAGACTGTGTCGATCTTGAAAACTAAACTATATAAACATCGTTCGGCGTTTTATAAAGTAAATGTACTGAAACTCGTAAATGTCACAAATATTAATATTGCCGCCTTGGGCACTTTAAAATCGTTGACGATATCGTTAAAGGTCGCTTTCTCAAGAATTTAAGTATTGTGTAATTAGCTAAAAAAAAATTGCCTGTAATTTTAAATTAGATCTAAGGCGTGTCATCTTTTTAACAAGAATTATTTAAAGAAACATAACATACATGCAAAGTGTAGGCGATTTTTAAACATTATTGAAGTTTCTACTTGGAAATTTCATCCACTAAAGTTGTTTATGTGATTTTTCTGAAAATATGTTGATAGAATAATTTGTATATCAAGTTATTTACATTTAACTTGCGTATAAATAACCGCTTTAATTATTCGCTGATTGATTCTGTCCTACGACGATTTCACAGAATCCAAATTTTTTAATAGATTTGATCTGAAGCCTTGATTTTTTTTAAATACAAAATCATTGTATTCAAAGAAGAAACTCTGACCGCTTCCGAAAAATTTAAACAAAAATAATACCACCGCAGAAAGATTAACTACAGAAGTAATATTTGTGTTATTTTTCGGGAATCGTATCGTCATTGTATGCTCATAGCGTTCGGGTATTAAAGAAAGTTATAGTATTTCTGTTAATGACCTTTGTCAAAAATTTCATTATTTATGTTTAACGAAAAAAATAACCGCTCTAATTATTTGGCACTGAAAATTTGATGATTGATTATGGCCTACGCTTATTTGACAAAATTTATAACCGTGTCTGTCTTAATTAAAATTGTATCGCTATTTTTTTTATTTCGGACGAACGCAGATGTCAAACGTACCTAAATACTATCTACATAGTACAGCATCCAAAGTTTTGAGTATTTATTTTATTATTTAAACTGTACTCATTGTTTTGAAATGTTCTTCTTAGGTTGTTTAATTATCAAAAAAAATCATCCCTCCGCCATCTACAATATTTCAGGCCTTGCAAAAAAAATATTAGAAACAACTGTTAAAGAGTCCATGGAGTCGTCTTTGCAAATGAAGATTGTTGATATTTGAGTATTCCATCTGCATTTGGCAGAAACGTTGAAATTTTTTTCGTCCGTTAGCATTAACGCTGGTAAGGCACTAATCGTTTCTGTTTCATCAAAATATTCTCTCTGAAAAAACAAATTAAAAATAGTCATGATGGTTTGAGTGGGGGAATGGAGACTAATTTGGAAGGTCAAAGTAATGGCAAAAGTTTCACTAAATAAGATAGAATAAGCCGTGTAGAGAAGACTTAGACTTAGACTCAGAAGTCAAATATAAAAAATGGAGGATCCTCATTAAAGGTTCAAAACAAAAAAAAGGTATATTATTTTATATTGTTGTTTACATTTGGCGCAGTCTTCCCTTCGATTCCATTCTCCTTCTTCAAAACCTCTGTTTTCCATCGCTTTGTTTAATTCATTCTTCCACGATCTTCGTTGTCTGACTCTCTTCCTTCTACATATAGTGCTCCATTCTGTCACCTTCGTTATCCATCTATTGACTTTACTCTTTCTTACGTGCATATTCCATTTTAACCTCTTCTCTGTTATGGTTGTAAAATGCATCATTTTCGAAATTCATTCTTGCATTTGTTGTTCTTCTTTTGTTTTTTTTTACAAAAGGAATCTGGCTTTAAGTATTTTTTTCTGGGTTTCTCACCATGAAACTGAGGTCTTCTTCATCTGAGGTTATAACTACCAAGTCATCTACGAAATTCAGGGTGTATGTGGGACACCCATTCCCCTGCATTTTTGTTTTCATTTTTTATGTAATTCTTCTAAATAGATTTTGAACAGGATTGGAGATGTAGAACATCCTTACCGAACTTATGGGACCTATGTAATTTAACTGCTACTGTATTCTATACAGAACTGTTTTTATTAGGTATTTCTATACTCTTACCTCTTGTATTGTCTTCCATAGTTTCTTACTTGGTACTGAGGCATACGCTTTTGTAATACCAATATATGCTAAGTGAATATTTTATGTTTCGCATTCTTCTTTGCAATGGTTTATTGTTTCGTGTATATATGGTCTAGGCATGATTTTCCCGCCGTAAACTCTACTTGATCCTCTTCTGTTTTACTTTTTCCATAAAGTCTTCCTAGACGCATATAATTACTCAGATAACTTTACCGTTTGTATATTGCCTCTTATCCCCTTTATTGAAAATGGAAATTATCCGTGAATATGTCAATTCCTCTGGTAGGGTTTTTCCTTTCGCTGCTGTTCGGAAGATATTTCGATTGATTGACCTGGTGCCTTATTATTTTTCATTGTTTTTATTGCTTTTTTTACATCTTCATCGCCGCTCCAACAGTGAATTACTCCGTCTATCTCTTTCAGACCTTCTCCTTTTTCCTTTGCCTCACTCATAACCAAAATGTCTATGGAGCAAAAACGCCTTTCGGGATTGGACCGTGTAGAAAAGGTAACCGTAGTCGTCAACGTTTCGCCACCTATCGTAAGGGGCTTCATCAGGGCGAGAAACTTATTTTAGTCTAGAATTGGCTTTGGTCACAAATTGATTACCTGACTATCAGGCATCTCGCACTGATGAACCCCCTTACGATAGGTGGCGAATGTTGCCAATAACAGTTACCTTTTCGACACGGTCCAATCCCGGAAGGTGTTTTTGTTCCAATAATGACTCCTGCCGTGGAAACCTCAATTCTTACAAAATAACTACGTTTCCTTTTTTGAATGTTTGTACTACTTCTGTTTTGTTGTTTCTCCATGGCTGAGGTTTATGCTTGGATTGACTATTCGAGTTGAAGCAATGAAGTATCCGATGGGCCCCCTTCTTCGAAGGTATGAAATGATATCCGTATTTTAGATCTTTCCAAGAGAAGTAAACACAGAGTTGATGAACGTTTATCATCAGAAAATGGCTCTTCGACTAAACTAGAAAATGTTTGATGACTTTGTAATAGATTTTTCATCCAGAATCTGTAGAAAACATATACGAATTGTGAGAAATAACTGCTCTGTTGACGAGGGTTTGAAAGCAGTAATTGTGGAATCGCAGAAGGTTACATGGCGAGTGAAGCAAAATATTCTAAGTAGCGAGGATATTAGGGATGATTTTTGAAAAACATTGCTTATGTTCAGAATTTTTGCTACTGTTAACCAAGGAAAAGGCATTTGTTGATAATCTCCAGGTTAAACTTCAACTCAAACAGGTGCTTCGGATTTCCGTGAGAAGATTTAGCATTAATTCTTCAACGGGATGGTAAACGACTTGTCCAAAAATATTCTATGTCAGCGGCATCCTGGACCTGGCTTTCCCAACTGGGAGTTTGTCCTCTTTTGTACAAACAAAAAACTGAAGCGCTTGCCGTTTAACAAGAAAAACTTTCGAGGTTACAAAAGTTAGCGATTTCTATTAGAAATTATATTTAATAAACTTTTGAATTTTGATGTCATGAATTTTTTTCAACTTTTTTCGACAACATTTTCAGATTCATTTCTTCGTCGACTGGTGTCTTGCACACACACCTGTAAGCAACCTAGGGTTGCAGTTACGTTTTATGAGGAGGGTATAGAATACCAGGATATATTGAAAAATTCTTAGTCTACTATAGAACCAAACAAAATTTCAATGTCAAAATATTTTATTACTCAACATATTCTTCTCTTAATTCTATTATCTTCTATTATCTCCTTGTTGGAAGAAAATTTACGACCTTTTAAACTTTTTTTCAGTTGAGGAAAGAGGGATAGTCGGACGGAGCCAAATCGGGTGAATAGGGGGTGTTCTAGTAATTCAAACCCTAAATCACGAATTTTTGCATGGCAACATGAGATTTGTGTGCAGGGGCGTTGTCCTGCAAAAACAAAACACCTTTGGATAGCTTTCCGCGTCTTTTCTCTTTAATATTTTCCCGTAGAGTGGTCAGTAATGTCGAATAGTAATCTCCAGTTATTGTTCTACCCTTATCAAAAATCAATCATGATTACTCCATGGCAATCCCAAAAACTGAAGCAAGAACTTTTCCAGCAGATTTTTGGACACGAAACTTCTTAGGTCTTGGAGAACCAGAGTGTCGCCATTCCATCGATTGTTGCTTTGTTTCTGGATCGTAGAAATGTACCCAAGTCTCATCCATAGTAACAATTCGGTTTAAGAAGCCTACATCGTTTTCAAATCGAGCACAGATCGAACGCGATGCTTCTACCCTTGCAATTGTTTTCATAATCACTGAGATTGTCTTCTTTGGCTGATGAATCATTCAGTAAGGTCTCAGAAGAATCTCATGATCCAGGTTACTACACTCGAACTTTTCTAAGCCATACTTTAGCAGAATTTGTTTTCCTGGCTTTTCTTCTCAATATTACTTTTTTTTTATTCATTTTTTTATCTATATATTCAGGGGTTGTCATTACTCCTACTATTTGTCGTTTAGCTGTTTTTGCTACTAAATGAACGGACGGACGGGAGTTATTTCACCCAGTGCCTTTCCAGGTGTAATTTCTTCAATAGCAGATCTTTTTAATGGTGTACACTGGGAATAAACCGTTTCCACTGATGTTGGAGAAGGAGTCTTGGTTCACACTGAATGATTTGTGAATTATAATTTTTTTGTTGAACAGCGTCAGCAGAAGTCTTCGACCCAAACACTCTCATTGAATCAAACAATCTTTGTTCATGTAAATGCTGAGACTGCGTTTTGTGCTGCTGCAGCTTCGCCCAATAATTTTCCTAACTGGATTATGTTTAGTTTCCTGTTAGGAGTGCTCCATGTGAAATTTCTGAATGATTCATAATAATATCCCTTCAATGACTTAAAAAAGGTGCACTCAAGTAGTTGAAGTTAGTGGATTGTATGCGGACTCACACAAAAGAGAATAATGTTCTGCAAACTTCAACATTTGTAGTGTGGGACGTATGACCATCGACTATTAACAAATACGTTTCAGTTACTTTCCTTGGGCACAAATGGTTTTGGAGCCACTTAAAAAGATAAGTTTACATAAGGGGACTCGTCCATTACTATATGAAATCTCGGCGCATTTCATTCTTCCACTCTTTTTATTGATTTTTGTCCCTAAAAATATAGAATGCAGGCAAAAACATTTCTACTGCATTGCAGCAAAATTGTTTCACTTTTTGAACATTTGGCAACTAGGACTTAGGACTTTCCCAACTTTCAGATTCAGCTGAAGTCCTGTTTCATCGGTATTAAATACATGACCGGGTGGTGCAGTGAGGGCCGGAGTTTGCATAAAAATTACCTAATCACATATTCTTTGGAGATAGAATAATATAGGTGTACATCCCTCCTGCACAGACCTCTTCTAAACTACCCACATAAACTTTTGGTAAACTGACTTGAATGTTTATTAGTGAAAACCATAACACGTCAATAACAATAAAAATAACAAGCCAAAACCAATTGCACCATGTGAATCACACCATGCAACTGCCTAAGTGAAGGTCAGTGAAGCACTAAAATTTCAGTAGCATTTCTCTCCTCATGGTCTATTTCTCCTAAATATTAATTTTTTTTGTAAATTTCATTATCTATAATTTTTATTTGAAAAACGCTCTTACAACTTATTAGTATCAGGGCGATGCAGAGTTGTACGTGAAACTTAAGTATACACCTCTGATGAGCTCATAATAAGAGCGAAATGCGCATCAGATGTTCTTTCGTTGCGTGTTGCTACTGTACAAGAAATGCTTGCTATCGACACGCATGTTTAGGCATTTAAAGTTATCGCTTCTGATAACGATAATGCAATTTTAAACGTTCACAGTCGTTACAGTTATCTGTTGGCATTTCTTAGTTTATACTATTTATACGTGTCCATATTACACGAGAAGTCGTTATACACACATTTTACTTTTGGATTTTAATATTTGATAGATCATTTGGCACAAAATTTTGTGATTTTTAATTTTATAATTGTCAAAACTTGGTATAATATACACGCTCTGGCATGTTAAAAACTGTTCATTTGGCAGCACACGTATGATTTAATTTGGATTTACATTTTGTTGATGGTTAAAGTTTGTCGCGCTTAAGGGTAATATGTAGTGCGGTTTTATATTACTTTTGGAGACTCACGCCTTCATTGAATGCTAAGGTCGTTCGGGTTCCGCTATCGACGTTTATTCCGGTTAACCATTTTCCCACAAAATTGTTAATTAAACTGATACGAAATACAACAAAACTACATTAAAATGACATTATCTCTTCTTCAATATTTACTTAGTTATAATCATATCAATGCATGACGATTCTTAACATGAAACTTACGATTGCAAATTGTTGGAACCAGCTAATCGTTGCTACCAAACACCAGAAAAAACCTAAATCACATTATAACGTAATACAAATTAAATGAACATTTACAATCAAAACAAATACAAAACAATTAAGTTGCCGAGTGTTTTGACCCAGTTTTTATCGAAAATCCACCTGAAAAATTACTCAAAAACAATCAGAAGTGCAACCTGACGATTTTTACGTGCGGATCTGATAAAAATTTTCGGCTCTGTTAAATTGTTTATAAAATAAGAAAAAATGGTTGACGTCAATGATCGAAAAACATAAGTTTATCGATTTCCCAGCAAAATATTTAAAAGAACGGCGTAATCACTATCGTATTGTTTTGAGGGAACGATAATAAACATCGTGAAATAATGAGTAAGTTGTATAATACTTGTTAGATAACTGTAATCGTATTAATTGTAGTTAATAATCACTAATACTTAAAATTTGCTAAAATAATTCTGCAGAGAAAAACCCATAAATAGTGGTTGTGTGTGTGAGTGTGTGTGTGGGAAGTGACATCTTTCAATTTTCTTATTGTGCAAATACAAGAATCTAGCAGATCTTAATTGTTTCGAATGATAAATACTTTTTCCGATGAATTCAATTTTCACACTAAAGTGAATCAATTGATTATTTGTTAACTTCAATGTTCTGAAAAATGAGGTAGGTGGAAATAATCGGGCAACTGGAAAAAAACTACATAGTCCACGAGTCGAGGACTCCATTGTGCTCAGTTTTGACGCCCGACATTTGTGGTTCTATCCCACGAATTAATTGGATCTATATTTTCGAGTTATGACATCGCGAAAAATAAAATTTTTGAAATTTTTTTCTCGCGGCTTATTTCCGCACATAAAAAACGACGTAATGCTACGCTAACGCTCTCAGATTGCGCGGTTTTTGCGGACAACAATTTTGGTCCTATACCGCGAATCGGGATGGGATGGTTCGATGCGGTCAGTCCGGTGGCGACTAGTTCGGTGCGGCCGTTTCGATGTCTGGACGTTTTGGTGCCTGGACAGTTTACGATAATTGTTGTTTTATTATTATTTTGTTGAATAGTTAGAATTAACCAAGATATATCGGTCATATGATTATCGATTCTTCATCATTAAGTATCAGATTAAAAAATTGTTTAAACAATAATTGGTTAAGTATTATTATATTAGAAAATATCAATTATATAATTAATGATTATTACGATTGTGTATCATACTTGCTTCAAAACCTTAAGTATGTCGGCTTAGACATGATGAAGCAATTACTTTAGATTGCGAAACGATGGCTTTCACCGATAACCAGAGTTTTTATAAAGCTTCCATTATAAAGAGTTTAGACGTCATACCATCTGGCTACCATAAGTTTTTCAAAAGACACAGTTTCTCTCATTTCTCTTAATTCTTTGAACCAAACTGGGTCGGCACCGAAATGGCCCGGAACCGAAACGTTCCGATACCAAAATGGTCACACCGAACAGGCCGGGAACAACGTGGTTGTTTCGAACTGTCCTATATCGCAGCGAATTGCTCAAATCGATACTTTTTGAGATATGGACCAAAAACATCAAAGTTTTCCGCGGTTTTTTCGCGAAGTGGAGAAGGTCGCGTGGCGACTATTTCGAATACCTTTTACGCGTCCAAAGTTTTTGGCCATATTACTTAAATTATTTAACAGTGGTGTCCCCAGAAAGTCTAATCCACGACGACGTGTTAAGTTTGAGTATTCGGAATCTCCATGTTTGATGCGTGGCCAAAACTTTGGACTTTCACACTTTCCTCTGCATGTTCCTCGGTTTAAGTTCTCTAACTTCTCCTTAAACGAATTTCTCGTCTCCAACATCAGAATCGGTGACGGTGTTTCAAAATTTCTTCTTCAATCTTTTTTTACATTTTTTTAAATAGTATATTTTTAATATTGTATTGTGATATAAGTGTTATGTATGGTGTATAAACCTGTATAGTGTGATGACGAAACTGTGTGCAATAGTGGATTGGTTCGTCTTGGCAAAACATTTGCTTCAAGGTTTAGAAAACCACTAAAATCTAAACATACCAACCCTTACACACCCCAGTATTCATACGTAATAATCGATTTCTTGAGATCAGTGGTCATCAATTATCCTGCAAGCGAAAATGAACCGTATGAACTTTGAAAACATTGAGCAGGTTTTAGTCCATATCTCAAAAAGCATCGATTTCTAGAGTTCGTGAGAGAATCATAACTGTTGCTCGTAAAAAATATAGCGTTGTATTTGGACGCTTCTACACGCCCGAAATGGGCGCGAAGGTCAAATTTCAAAAATTAGTTTTTTGCGACGCCATAACTCGAAAAATATTGCTCCAATTAATTCGCGGGATATGACCAAAAATGTCGAGCTTCAAAAACTGAACAGAATGCGTGTTTTTCAGAGACTGATACACTCGTGGATTTCCCCCAATCCAAGCGAATCAATTTGTTTCTGAAAAACTCAGTTTCGAACTAATACATATCTCGAAAAATATCGATTTGGTTTAGAGGACTAAAATTGTAGGAGGCAAAATTCCCCAAAAACGATCATTTTGAATCAAAGAAATTTAACCCTTCTTTCTCTCTTCTTTGGTGCCCCAGAGATGCATAAATGGCAATAGTTAAAAAATTTCTAAACTATCCACCTAAACTTTCAGTGAACTACCTTGAATATGTCTAAAATTTATTAGTCAAAACCATAACACGTCAATAAAATAACAAGCCAAAACCAATTCCAACTGCACCATGTGAATCACACCATGCCACTGCCTAAGTGAAGGTCAGTGAAGCACTAAAATTGAGGTAGCATTTCTCCTAATGGTCTATCTCTCCTATAGTATAAGCAAAAAATATTAATTTATTTTTGTAAATTGCATTATCGACCAGTTTTATTTGAAAAACGCTCTTACAACTTATTAGTATCAGGGCGGTACAGAGTTGGATTCGGTTGTGAGACGTAGAATTGAAAAGTTATTAATAATAAGTTGGTAAAATTATTACGAAAACATACAGGTTGAATACTCTAAAGTGCAAAAGACGATAACGATATCTTACGGCCGTTCGGGCAGAAGTTGGAAAGGCCACGCGATACGTTTAAGATAAGTAATTACACGAATGGATAATTAAATACGTTAAAAAGTTTACAAACAAATTTTTAGTAAGGAATCATTTATTTAATTATTTACTAAATAAAATTTTTGATTTATTGTGTTACATCTGAGATTGTTAAGTTTATTACCTGGTGAAGTTTTAAATGAACAGAGAAAAAGAGATACGAGAAAGAGCGGGAAATTTGGGAAATATAGAAGAATTCTTGAAAAGGAAGAGAGAAACAAGTGGGAAGAGAAATTTGATGATGAGATAAAGAGAAGAAATACAAAACACAGAGGACGCCAGAACAAGAAAGAAAGAGAGAAGTGGAGCACGAAGATAAAACAATGGAACAGATAAAAATGTTGATATTGGAGATGAGAAGAGATATGATAGAGGGATTTAAAGAATGTAAGGATGAAATTAGAAGGATGAAGGAGAAAATGGAAAAAGAAGAAGTATGGGTGACAGAAAGGCAAAATTTGATAAAAGAGGAAGATGAGATGGATAAAAGAACCAGAGAAAAGGAAAAAACATAAAGAGGCAAGAAAAAGAAAGCAGGGGGAACAATATCGTCATTAAGGGACCGATAAAGATAGAACAACCAAGTAGAGAAGGAGTGAAGAAGATGTTAAGAGAAGAAATAGGAGTAGGAGTAGAATATCAGACACATACGCAATAGGGAAAGAAGCAGGAAGAGTGTGATAGTGGTGAAGTTGGGAAGCTAGACTTAGAAAATGAAAATAATGAAAGAAAAATAAAATGGAAAGGTACAGATATTTATATTGATAATGATTTGATGAAAAAGAAAGAGAAATACAAGAGAATTTTAGGAAAAAGCTACAAAATTGAAAGGAGAAGGGAAGGGAGTGAAAGTGGGATATAGGAAGTTATGGGGTGGAAAGGGATAGGCGGAGGAAGAAGGAGGTTTGGGACAGAGGGTAGCAAAAACTAAAGTTAGGGGTAGGGAAAGGGAACAAAGGAGTAATGGGGGGAGGGAGGTAAAAGAAAGGAACAAAATACTGTTTTGGAATATTGCGGGTTAACAAATAAAGGAGAAAATTTCTGGAGATACATAAAGGGTTTCAAAATGGTATGACTGGTAGAGATATGATTGGAAGAAAATTGAGAAATAAGATGTCATAAGAATTTTAATGGAAATTATATATAGGAGAAGGATTATTCGGTAAAGAAGTAGAAAAAAGAAAGTGCTTATTTGAGAAAATAGTAAAAGTGAGATTATGTAAGGAGCGGAAATTTGGGGATGGAGGGAATAGGAAGAACTAGAGAAGATACAGGAAAAATTTTGAGATGGACACTAGGTTTGGAGAAGGAAACAGCAGGGTATTTAATAGAGAATGAAATGAAAATAGAAAAATAAGAATACAAACAGGGAGGAGAGCAATAAGATTTGAGAAACGGATGGAAGATAGAAAGACAATGAAATTCTATATGAATGTTGGAAGGAGGTGGAATGGCAAAGAACAAAGCACGGAGAAGAAGAGAGAAAAGCATACTATAGAAGAGGGGGTTATGTGACAGATGAGTAAGAAGAATGAGGGCGGAAGAGAAAAGGATGGAAAAAGAGATAACACAAAGGGACAAAGACATCTAAAACAAGAAAGAGAGATGAAGATAAAAGAATCAAAGTATAACATGAAATACAAATATATGTTGGTAGAAGGGATACCAAAATATATCACAGGAGGATTAACTATAAAAGGAAAACATATGGTAGCAAGGTACAGACTAGGAAATGAGGAAAATGAGAATAAATATTGGAAGAAAGATGAAGAAAGAATCTGTAGGATGTGTGGTGAAAATTGAGAGAAGGGAAGTTCTGCTAGGAGAAAATGGAGAGGGCACAAAATGGATGAAAGAGGTAGAAAACAGAAGAAGATGGATGAAAGAAAGGAAGAAGAATAAAAAATAAATTGGACTAGTAAAACATTGAACATCTATTAGTGGAGTGCAGCAAAGTAAGAACAAATGAAAGAAGGAGGAAGACATTACTGAAGAAATGATGAAGGACCAGATGGATGAGAGAAGTGGTAGAAAGAAGGAGATGACTAGAAGAAAGAAAAAGAAAATTGTTGGTATAAGATAAGTTCTAAAATTCAGAGAATTATGTTCTTGTATTAATTTTTTAAGTTTTTAATATGTAAAATTTAAAAGTTATAATAAGGGAACCGAATCGATTTGTTAGTGTAAAAGAACAAATAAATTTAATTTGAATTTGATACAGAGTTGTACGTGAAACGCTTGTTGAAAATGATTTTTCAGTAGTAGTTCAGTTTTCAACCAAGTCGATAATGCATAAAAAATAAAGCACTAGATATATTTTAATATATGATAGATCATTTAACAAAATTTTGTGATTTTTAATTTTAAAATGGTCAAATCTTGGTATAAGATGCACGCTCTGGCATGTTCAAAACTGTTCATTTGGCAGTACTCGTGGATTTACATTTTTTGTGACGGTTAAAATTTATCGCGTGTAAGGGTAATATGTAGTGCGCTTTTATATTACTTTTGGGGACTCACGCCGTCATTGTATGCTAAGGTCGTTCGGGAATTGAAATCGTCAAACCTAACGAGTTATGTATTGGTATTTAATTTTTTTTTACTTAAATAAGTTTTTTTTTGTATCTATTACTTGTTTTTTTAATAGGTATATTGTTTTTCCGCTATCGATGTTTATTCCGGTTAACCATTTTTCCACAACATTGTTAATTAAACTGATACGAAATACATTAAAATGCCATCTTATCTTCTTAACATTTTAATCTGGTGCGTGTTAAACTGCATCGTAAATGACATTATCTCTTCGTCAATATTTACTTAGTTGTCGATTCTTAACAAGCTTTACGACTGCGAAATGTTGGAACCGGCTGGTCGTTGCTACCAAACACTAAAGAAAAACTGAGATCACATTATAACGCAATACAAATTAAATAAACATTTACAATCAAAACAAATAGAAAACAATTAACTCACCCGAGTGATTTGACCCAATTTTTATCGTAAATCCATCTGAAAAATCTCTCAAAAACAATCAGAAATGCAACCTGACGATTTCTACGTGCGGGTCTGATAAAAATATTATCATTTCTGTTTAATTGTTTATAAAATAAGAAAATATGGTTGACGTCAATTATCAAAAAAAAAAAAAAAAGTTTATCGTTTTGCCAGCAAAATATTTAAATGAAGAACGGCGGTTACTTAATGACTGTTGTATGAGTCACTGCGTATAAACAATGACTTTGCAACGTAATCGTATTGTTTTGAGGTAACGATTTGTATAATAAACATTGCGAAATAATGAGTAAGCTATACTCAGTATACTATTGGCGCGGAGTAATAAACCTGTCAGAATTATCGAATCTCCCGTATTGCAGTGGCGTAGGTACCTGATACGTTTGGAAAATCATATTTTTACTAGGTAAATATAAATAGTAAAATCTACCTTGATAGGAATTATTATGTGGTTTCTTTTATTGTTTCAATCCTAAAAGCCTATGATCGTATTTTGGTTAGAATTTATTGGTTTTTACTTAACCGTAGGAGTAAGTACCGCTTTCACAAGAAAATAAAGAATTATTTCAAGCAATTATGATTTATTACTCCGCGTCAATAGTATACAGACTTTAGATATTACTTGTAAGATAACTGTAATCGTAGTAATTGTAGTTAATAATCACTATACTTAAAAATTTGTTAAAATAATTCTGCAGAGGAAAACCCATGAATAGTGTCTTTCAATTTTCTTATTGTGCCAATACACGAATCTAGCAGATCTTTATTGTTTCGAATGATAAATACTTTTTCCGATAAATTCAATTTTCACACTCAAGTGAAACAATTGATTGTTCGATTACTTTATAGTCCGGGGAAAATATTCTGAAAAATGGGGTAAGTGGGAAATAATCGCGCAATCGGAAAAAACCACATAGTCCACGAGTCCAGGATTCTCTGAAGACATCTATTGTTTTCAGTTTTTGACGCCCAACTTTTTTGGTCCTATCCCGCGAATTAATTGGACCAATAATTTTCGAGTTATGATTTCGCGAAAAAGAAAATTATTATTATTTCCGTCCAAAAAAATCGACGAAATTCTAGGGTGTTTTCACACGGCACCATAACCCTATATCGCGCGCGATAAATAGTTGCAATATGGTACCAAGTTTCCACACACAGCGATAGTTGGATAGCATATAATTTTAGGAAATAAAATAATTATTCGGTGTTGCCGTAGTTCACAGTCGCTTTTCGTTCAGTACGTTTTAAATCGCCATGGAGGGTAGACGATATTTACTATTGGCTCTAATGCTGAATCGCAGAAGAAAATTGAAAGAAAACAAGGCTCAGCGCAAAAGTCGGCGTTTCTGGGTTCATCCCTTGCTACAAACAAGATATATAGATGGTGCATTTTACACGCTTTTCGATAAATTGCTGCAACATGAATTAATAACTAAAATCATAAGTACATAAAATATGTACCAATAATTACTTTGTATTAAATTTGCTCCAGCGAATAGTCTCTGGCGTGGTATTCCGAAGTTGGTGTTGAATAAGATGAATAGGAGGATCCAGACGGATAGTGATACGAGTGCGTCGATGGAGGTCGGAGTTCTTGCTCATACCGTTTTTCTTTAATTTGTTTTTTTAATTGTAGTACTCCCATGCGAAACTCTAGTTTTTTATCTTCTGTGAAGTTTTTCACAGAAGGTATTATCGATTTAAAAAAAGTGGTATCCTCATCTATTTCTGGGATTGGTGGTAGAGGTTGGGAAGTAGCTTCTAATGCTTTTAAAATGGCCTTGTCTCTTTCATCTATTTTGTATTTGCTTCGTTTTCGTGTACAGGAGGACCTTGCCGCAGGTGCTGTATTTATGGCTAGGGATGACACAGATGATTCTTCCTCTTCACTATGTTGGGTTTCCGTATTGCCGGAAATACTGGATTCATGATCATCTTTCTCTAAAAACTTCAACAAAAATTGAAGCTGATCAAAATATATGTATTTCTTCACTCGTCTGTCGCCACTTTTCTTTTTGAGGGAAGTTGCGAAAGCATCTCGGATGTGTTTCCGTTTGTCTTTGACGGATTTTCCTACAAATAATACATCATTTACAAAATTAAAAACAATGTTTATTATTTACATATATCTCGCTAGTGGGGCTACATTTACGGATCTACATTATACCTATAAACTAGGTATCTCAACTATAAGCGAAAGTGTTCGAACGGTATGTCGTCAGTTATGGAATGATTTTAAAGAAGAATATCTACCTACACCTTCACAAGAAGACTGGTTGAATATTTCAAAGAGGTTCACATTTTCTGTCGATGGGAAACATATACGGGTTCAGAAATTTCGGCATAGTGGCTCGATGAACTTGAATTATAAACATTATTTTTCCATAGTTCTGATGGCAGTAGCGGATTCAGATTATAAGTTTGTTTATGTAGACATAGGAGCCTATGGAAAGGATTGTGATTCGTCGGTTTTTCAAGAGAGTGTAGTTTGGACAAAAATGAAAAATGGTACGTTGAATATTCCTGATCCAACCGTTCTACAACAAACAGATCTAAACTTGCCATATGTTTTGGTTGGAGATGAGGCATTCGCATTAAGCGAAAATTTGTTACGACCATTTGGAGGACACAACCTTACTGTGACAAAAAAAATCTTCAATTATCGATTAACGCGGGCCCGAAGGTTTGTGGAATGTACCTTTGGTATATTTAGCAACAAGCGGAGAGAGAGCTCTAAATGTTTCTAAACCATTTGCGAAAGATATTGTAAAGGCTGCTGTAATTTTACATAATTTGGTTCTCCAAAAAGATGGTTTTCGTCCAGTTGATGTATATGTGGTTACGCAAACAAGAAGGTTGCAGAACCTACCTCAAGGCAGTGTCGTGAGAGGTGGTAGGCGTGCTAATGAAATAAGGGACAAATTAGCGAATTATTTTGTAAGTTCAGCAGGCTCTTTACCTTGGCAAATGACAAAAATATAATTTTTTTCCTTATCTTATTTTAAGTATGACATAAAATAACTTACCTGCTTCCACTTTTTCTTCTTGATTTATGTTTTCAAAATCTTCTATTAACAACTGATAAATCTCGGTCCATGCTTTTGTTTTATCACTCTATCTTTATAATCATCTGTTGTTTTGTCCCAGATGCACGGTCTTTCTTCAACTAGTTCAATAAGGGTTACAGGGTCAAATGAAAATTAAAAATTTTTTTTGCCATGTTTGCCTGCATGCAAAGCTGCTTAGAATGATAATGAACAAATTGCGACAATATGGTGAGGCGTGTGAAAACGTGTATATACTTGCATTGGCTGCAGAAATGGTAGCGTCAGGAAATGCGCGATATTAGTAGAACAAATCGCTTGCTCACGCCATATAGCGTCGGCGCTACCATAACTTTTATGGTACCGCTTGTGTGTGAAAACGCCAGATTAAAAAACACATACATTTGTTGTAAAGCGATATTGTGACCATTTATCGCGCGCGATATATGGTATCGTTATGGTACCGTGTGCGCGGTTCTTGCGGGCAACGATTTTAGTCCTATACCGCGAATCGGAATGGGACGGTTCGACGAGATCAGTTCGGTGCGGTCGTTTCGATGCCTGGACGTTTCGGTGCCTTGGGTACTATTCTCGAACCATGCGGCCGATTTGTTGAACTACTTTCTATCGATAGAACTTTGCATGAAGAAATTTGTATGCGAGATAATTAGTTGCTATTTTTGAGTTTTGCGTCTACAAAATATCATGCGAACTTGATTCTACTAAAAAATTTGACAACATTGTAATAATTTAATTTTTGGTGTTTTTGTGACTTATTGAAGACGTGATATTTTCCAACATCTTGATAGAGGTGATATAAGGGTGGGTGGACTAGGGATAATCAAAAATAGAATAGAAGCATATCAATGTACAAAAAAAGGAACTTTCATGCTATTTATGTAAGACAAAACCCGATAAAAACACAAACTCTATTTATGTTTTTAACTTATTATTAGCTTCTTAAGTTTTACAACAAAAAATAAATAATAAAAGGTCTTTCCTTATCTCGAGTTATTCCCTTGCATACCGTCCTTTACCATGAATATAATTTCTTTTCTTCTTGCCTAAATGATATTTTCAGTCACTTCTTTAAAACAGTATTACCTGCCCTTGTCCCTTCTTCATAATTAATTGCTCTCTTTCCCGCCAGCGCTCTTATTTTTATTATTTTCAATTTCTCTCTCCATCGTTTCTTTATTCAACCCTTTATTTATTTATTCGTAAGGTACATTTTCATTATTGTATTGTGATGTAAGATCAGTATAAACCTGTATAGTATGGTGGCGAAACCGTGTTCAGTTGTAGATTGGTTGATCTAAAACCACTAAAATCTAAACATGCCAACCCTTATCTACCTTAGTATTTATAATATTGATTAAATATGTAAACATTATAGAAGGTAAATAAGATCATAAAATGTAAAGCAAAAAAAGGGTAAAACTTCATGTACATGTCAATATTCGTTAGAGTTTTTCCTGTGTATTTGTAGGTGTTGTTCCCGAGAATCACCACTTTGGTATCCGGACCTGATCATCAAGACCGCCGGACAATTTCACAAAACACAATCACACACTAATATAGTGTAATGTAACCCAGATACTTGCAAAAGCAAGATTTAAATAGCCCGCCAGAACACAAAGCGTACTTGGACGGTTGCCAGTGAAAAGTTCCTACGACATTTAATTTAGAACATAACACTTCTCGCTACTTGATTCCATGACCATGTTGTAACGTTGGTAGACACACAAATTAAATAAAACGCAAACGTGGGGATTAATGAATTTATTAGAATGGTAAATAAAATAAATTAGGAATGAATATGTAAGTCGAAGCAAAAAAAACCAGTAGGGGGGCATCTCTGCCTAGACGACCCGAGGAAAGAGAGGTTAGAAAACCTCGGGTTAAGTCCGACATAACATAAACAAAAATGAATCATACAAGTAAGGGTGCATCAGGTTCGAGATCATTGATCGACTGATTTGAAAAATTAGAGGTTCTCGTACACAAGTGTAAAACCAAAAACACAGGGGTGTCGTTAATCAGGAATAATGTAATCTAGCCCATTTTCATACACAATGCAATTAAAACTAAAGAACGTTATAGTATCAAACCTGTTGGTTTGCAAGGTAGGTTGACAGTGGCCTTATTTTTTGGGTTCGCACTGCGAATGAACTCGGGAAGCATCAGAATGAGAATTTCATCCATTGTAATTCTACTTATAAAGATTCAGTTTCACATACAAAAAAAATCAAATGAGCAAAGGTCAAGAGCAATGACTGTTGTATCCTCTCTCCGATCTTCATCCCTTAGGTTATAAAATATTAGTAATTCAACAAGGCCGACTCTCTTACCTGGATTCTCATTATTCCCAACTCAAACAAAACACTCCAAAAGATAAAAAAAAGAGTAATTAACACCGCTACCCGGGATCCTTACTACTTACACAAAACTATGCTTACATGCATCATATTCTGTATATGATTTATTACACAAAAATAGGAAGCAAAGTAAAAAAAAACTTATTACTAATCTTACATTACTAAGAGATCACCCCAAAATTTAATTCTTTTGTTTAAAAATGGTTTAATACACACCCAGAATTCATCACAAAAAAAACCTTGTTAGCGTCACTAAAAACGGGAACAAGATCCCGCGTTCCGCGATCAACCCCTAACCATCCCTTCCCATTCTAGTGCTTCCCTCTAAACCGTGCGCGCGAAATACAAACTAATAACATATACAGAATGGTGCAAAAGTAAAATACATAAAACAAAAGAAACTACCGCGTAAAATTTAAATTCAAATCGAGCCATTTCAATAGAGCACACAACAAATATTCTACAAATTAATGTTGAGGGGTTGAGTAAGTACAAATCAGATGTCTTGTCTATTCAACCCTAACGTTTACCTAATATTTTGCGTGAACTCTTTCCAAATTTTCCTTCCAGCTCCAAATCTACGTTTTCGTTTCTCCCTACTCCCTACACCCTACTCCCTATTCGTCTTTTTGTCAATTCTTTAATATCCACCTTTTCTAAACATATGTATTTTCTTCCTTCTCCCATTTCATTTTTCCTTCTCTTTCTTCTTTCTCCATCTTCTTCTTTGAAATACTGTTCTCTTCTCATTTACTATTACCTCTTTTTTTTCCAAACATTTCTTTACCTCTTCTTCTGCCCCTCAGAATTGCTGTTGTCGTTTGAAAAAAAAATAAGTTTTTGTAGATTTGGGTAAGAATTTAATATTTTATCAAATTAATTCACTGCCGATCGCACAATAGAACGGCCTGTCGTGTAATATTTTCTAGACGTTTGAAACCGGAGGAAAAACTCACTATTTTGATCGTATGAGAATCGTACACGAATTTATTCGAGAATGCGATTTCTCAAAATCACACGACTTTCGATCGCATCATCTCGAGAATAGGACCCCAGGGCCAGTTAAAAAAACTCAAGTGATACAATCACATAATTCCACAAATGGGAAGTTGATCCAATTTACGATAATTGTTGTTGTTTTATTATTATTATTTGTTTTTGTATAATTAGTATAAACCTAGTTTTATGGTTTATATGATTAACGTACCATCATCATTAAGCATATCCGATCAAGAATAGTTGGTTAGGTATTATTATATTAGAAAATATCATTCAATTACATAATTAATGATTGTGTATCATTCTTGCTTTAAAACTCTAAATATATTGGCGTAGACCTGATCAAGCAATTACTTTAGGTTGCGAAACGATGACTTTCACTAATAACGAGAGTTTTTGTTGAGCTTCCATTATAAAGAGTTCAGACATCATACCATCTGGCTACCATAAGTTTTTCAAAACACACAACCGCAGTTTCTCTCATTTCTCTCAATTCTTTGCACCAAACTGGGTCGGCATCGACACGTCCCGGAACCGACACGTCTCGACACAGAAATGGTCGCAATGAATGTCCTCAATCGCCGCGAATTGCTCAGGTCGATACTTTTTGACGTATGGACCAAAAACATCCAACGTGTCCGGCATTTTTGGTCATATCATATCATTAATTAAAAGTGGTGTCCCCGAGAGGTCTAATCGACGACTATGTGTTTAGTTTGAACTAATTCCTCGTCTTTAATATCAGAATCAGGAACGGTGTTTCAAAGTTTTCTTCTTTAATCTGTGAACAGATCTTCTTCGAACTCACAGCACTTTTTCTCCGACATCTCGAAAATATCGAACAGGATTCAATAGAGTCGCCGTATGAATTTTGAAAAAATAGAGCGGGATTTAGTCCATATCTCAAAAAGTATCGATTTCTAGAGTGCGTGAGAGAATCATAATTGTTGCCCGTAAAAAACGGGCAATTTGAGTAGGCTAGCGTTATATTCAGACGATTATACACGCTGGAAATGACCATCATTTTGAAAAAACTGTGACGTCTTAACTCGAATTCTGACATCAAAAACTGAACAGAATCGGCGTCTTTCAGAGACTCTTGGACTCGTGGGTTTCGATTTTTCGAATTTGGTCGAAAGGACTAAAATTATAGCGGGCAAAATCCCACGCACAACGATCATTTTGAATCGCTTGTAGTAGGATCAAAGGAATTTAATCCTTTTCCGGGAGGATCGGGATCCCGAAAACGCTGAGTTTATTTAGCAAGGATCCCCTTGTAATCCTGTGGTTTTTTTCCGATTGCGCGATTAATTTCCACTCAAATGACATTTTCCGTGGACAATCAAGAAATTTTATGGCTCAGAATTCTGAGCTCTTATTTACGATTCTGATTTCTAACCCAAATTTAGTGTTTGATGCATCAAATTAACTACCCTTTTTAATTTTGAAATCTTTTTTCAGTTTTGTAATCACTTTTCTTAAAGTGTTTCCAAATTGAACGAAAAATTTCGAATATTGTGTTCTACTTCTACACATCAAATTACAATTTGTAAGATAATGTGAATCTGAACTTAAATATTCGTTTTAAAAACAACTCGAAGTATTTTGGCAAAATGGTCGAAATGAAAACGACTGTCAATAGAAATGCGCAATATCTTAACTTAATGTTCGTCAACCTATCATCATTCTTTTCTTTTGACATTTTTCAGTCACGTCCCGATTTTATGCGTTGCTCGTTTCTTGCGGCATATAAATTGGGTAATCGATTGTGTAAAAACTTAAATAATTTGGCACGTGAGAGAGAGATGGATGAAGGTGTTGTGAATTATTATGTTGCAGGTGATTGCCGTGCAGGCCCATACAATATTTGGGTTTGTGGAGAGAGGTTGTTGTTTGTATACAAGGCTACATTTTAACTTAACTGACAGGTGCAGGTAGACGTCAAGTTTTCGTGTGACAGTACAGCCGGTCGTTTACCCGCTACGTACTTATTGTGACACTTCCTATTTGTTGCGCTTTCTGGGCATCGACGGACCAAAAGACTCTTCTGTGTTGCTCGATACACTATAGAAGTTTTATCTAAAACGCATGATTTAAGCTTGCGTCAAGTTCATACCAAACTCAAGGTTTGAAAGTGCGCTGTCGCTTTATAGTAGTAGCGTCACCGTCAGTATTCAGTCGTCGCTAAACCGTAGAGTAATACGGATTGAGCGGGCGTTTAGACAGTTTTAATCTCGCGATATCACGTAGCAGGCCATGGTTTAATAAGCCAACTTAGATCGTTTATGTAAAAATTATGTGATTTTAGTTATCGGTTTATTTTTTTTTAGTTTTTTCTTTGTGTTACTTTTGTGTTGTGTTTTTCTGTTTAAAAGTCTACAAGGATTTACTTCAGGATTTGCTTAGCTAATGGTTTGTTTTTTTTTCCTGGGGGGGTTCTTAATTATTTCTTAAGTGTAACAAACCTGATTTTAACAATTTTGACGAACCCTTTTGTTGACACAAATGTTATAGAAAGTGATACGAATTTGCGGAAGCAAGAAATTTTATGTATCGCCAAAAGTATTACGTTATGCGCTACTTGTCTATGTAGAATAATACTCGGAATTATTGTCTACCATCTTGCATAAGGTTTTTTACTTCAAGGTTGTAGGTTATTGCTTCCAACATTCCTGAAGTCTTAAAAAGCAGCGGTGTACCGACCTCCGATGCACTCAAAAAAAAACGCACTCTATTGTGAATCCTACGAATTTTCTCTTTCATTATTTATTTTATGGAAAAGCAACCTGGACCAAAATTTTGAGTTTTTACAATTTCTGAAATTTCTTCTTCTCCAAGGAATTGAATTACAACAGAACTTCTTCGTAGACCATTGCCAAGAAATTAACACCCATTATTTTGATGATTCACTTCGATAGAATTGCTTTTGGCGCAGTACAATTATGGAAGATCTTGCGCGAACATTTCTCACCAATGAAGAATTTGTTTGTAAATAAAGTCATTGACCCATGTGGAGTTTTGGCAATCCCTTTGTGTTTATATTTTACATGAGAGGGTGTTTGCGCAAAAATATCTACGGTTGTGCAAGTTTGGGTAATTCCTTTTTTCATTATTCAATTGCGATTGTCGAACGGTTTTGAAATTGTTTCTGGTAGGAAGAGGCACCAAACGGGTTATTTACTCGAAAATTCATATCTTTTCATGTAAAAATGTACGAAATTGTGGAAGTTTATATTATCATCATATTTGCTGTCTATGCATATTTTTTGCATAATTGAATCTAACATTCTTGGTATTATATTACTTGAATCATACATACGGCTTGAGTCACTTTTTTAAGACATACACCACCTGTTGAAAATAGATCCACTTTCTTTCTTGTGTCGATCATTCAATCAATCAATCATACTACTAAGATAGTTTGGAAAGTTGAAAGTTATCACAATGGAAAAACTCAAAAATAATCGTTCGCGTGTTACGGATTGATAATTAAACGAGAAAAAAATGCACTTTCTACTAGAACCTTCCGTTTTGTTTGCTGCCTTTTTTTGACTACAATTTTAAATTTCAGGAAAAATATGGTTTTTTTTGTGTGATTCTTTTGGCAAAGAGAAAGTTCCAAAAGTTACTTTCAGCAGAGAAAGTAAAGAATGCAACCCTTTTCCGTTTCAATTAAATTTGTTATGAAAATAAGATGTGATAAGGTGGCGCCAAGTTATCAATCCTTTTACGCAATGGTTTAGTACTGGTAATTACATTTTCTTGGCATATGGAATTCACACGTTCGGTTAAATGTGAGCCTTCCGTCATGTGTTGGTAAATGTGTTTTTTCAGGGTTAAAAAAATTATTGTAAGCGCTAACGTTGAATATTTTATTGTTACTAACAAACAAAGTCACATGCATAATGGGTCAATTATTCTGAGATAACTGATTAATAATTAATTCTTTTTTTTTTTCGTTTGTAAGTGGGTTTTAATTACATCAGAGAACGACGTATGATTTTATCGATTAAAGATTTCTAATTGGAAAAATCGTAGGCAATTATCGTAAGTTGCAAATTGATTGATTAGAAAACATCTTAATTGTAAACATTGTTATGAGGACAGCGATTAGATTAACGATTAACTGCTTTAAGCCGAATTACACCACAATGTTTGGACAAGTTTTTGAGGAGTTGTTTAATACACTACATACAAATATTTTTTGAGGTCCATATTAGCTCCTTCCGATTTGCTAACGTTATTTTACTAAATAAACATACACAGAATTTTTTTTTATTCGATGAACTTCAACGAGGTCAATCTTCTGTTCAAAAACTCGTGATTGAATAACGTATCATAACACGTGGTTTACTTTGTAGAAATTTTAAAATTTCCACGATATATCGACAGTGAAATAGCGTTTTATTTCCCTAGTCCAAACACGTGGTTCTTACCGGATCTTTTTGTTTTGCTGATGCAAAAAAAGGAAGTGGACCTTGATTCTAGAATTCAATTACTAAATAACCCGTTCAATTTTATTGGATCTTCTTTCTAAATTCTGCCAAAGTTTTCCTGGAACGAACTCACAATAAATTTCGTTTTTTTTTACAAGGTCAATTTGACAAAATTGAAGACGAGGTCGAATTTTCCACTCTTCGAAATGATCGCATTTTCCACTTATGAGGGAAAAACGTATAATTTTTCGTTCTTTAGTACCTGGTACCAAACAATTACATTAACGCTCGAGCAATTACAATCAATTCAATTAAAACCGAAATGATTCTGAAAAAAAAATTTTTTTTGGAACGATGATAGTAGTATTGATAAGGATAATGCAAATCAGAGACATAGCTGCAAGTTCGTTGCAAGATATAAATTATGTAGACAAGTCCGTTATTTATTAGGTAGAAACCGGTTTCAAAATACATATATCATTGCAGACATCGCTAAAGAGAAACCACACTCACACCGCAACAATTTTTTTTCTTAATTTTTCAAGTACTTAGTACGCAATTTTTGGACGTTTAAGTAAATGCGATGAAATTACTGTATCCTTGGTGTTAAATCCTGTAAATAACAATAATTTGGTGACGCCCCTAAGCGTAAAAGAAAAATCCTTGGTATATTCTTTAATTAAGCAATTTTCTTTGGCTTTGACACAATTTTTTTATATACAATGTGTGATTTCATTCCAAAGTAACTCATCGAATATTAATCATTATAGGAAAAGAAATTAATGCATTTCAAACTTTTGTTATTAGTGATACTAAACTTCGAAAAAATACAAGTCGAGGCTTCTTATTGTAATTGACTGATTATAAATTTAAAAATACATCGCTTCATGAATATTTAAATGTGAATTCATCAACTTATGGATTTTGGTATTTACTTTCGCTTTCGGAAATGGTTTAAGCTTTTAAAGTCAATTAGTGGAAAGTTCTTACTAGTTAAAATGATTCTCTATATTTTTTTGGTACGCCCGAGGCCAAGTGCAGGGACGTTTCCCATAAAAAACATTGTGTTTCGTCATAGTTTGTTATTGAGGCGTTTATTTTGGTCATGGTTAACGTATAAAAAAGATGCAAAGTTTTCAAAATTTAGTGTCCCACTATTCATTAATTTGGGTGGATAAACAATTTTTATTTCTTCCTATTTTTTCTACGAATTCACTCGCGAAACAACACCCGCATTCGAAGAAACTGACTCTCGAGCGAACCCAAAATGCTTTGCATTTAAATTTCAAGATTCTTTCTAACTTTTGACCCGCAAACGTCAATACCGATAGTGATGATGCGCAAATTGAAGGCGAATGTAGTAACAGCAAACTTTGTTCGTTTTTTTTTCTCGGTGAATAGTGTGCAACACTGTATGTAATGTTTTGTACGATTACGCTTAGTAGAAGGTTTATCATAACAATCGCGTAATGTTGTTATAGTGAATGAGGAGACACTTTTTGAAATACTATTTACACATTGAACTCATGTTTAATTGAACACACGCATTGCTGACATTTTAAAAACTGTAATTAGTCATTGATAACAAATATTATTAGTGGTTGAAAAAATTTGTGTACAAATAATATGGCAAGGAAGTTGTCTGATGACGTAGCTCATGGTCAAACGATAAAAATTTTTCGCCAATCTCGCAGCTTCCTGTTTTTCGTAGCCCCATACGTTCAAATTTTATCAGAATCGTAAATTCTCGAGTAATTTGTAATTTTTACACGATTTAATCTTGTAACGGTGCATAAAATTTGTTATGACGAAATTTTTAATACTTTTAGCGCATCCCTTTTTTTAATCGGATTCTCTCTGCTTGCGGGCGTAGCACCATATACTTGGCTCATTATTCTTATCACGACTTATCAGCAACTACACGTGATAAAGCATTGTTATTGCTCAACTAGAACAAACCAGAGCACAATCGTCTATGTCGCAATCGATAAGAACAGTTAAGTTTCATGTACGCAATTCGTATTGTAAATGCATTTCCGTACGTATACGGGGTACATTCACGAAAAAAAATCGAAATCAAGTTTGTTACACGATGATAATTTTCCAATATTGACATAAAATCCTTTTCAGAAAGTTATCGGAAGGTCGTGAAGCTGTTTAACGAGATTTATACAGGGTATTACCAAATAATAATACAGCCGAAAGAGAGGCTAAAAGAAACTTAACCCAGTGTTTTAACAAATCAGTAAAAACGGCTCCCTTAAGTAATTACAACAAAATCTCTTCAATACCCGTTCGGAGGAATGGTATTCATCAACCTGTGGTCCAATTGAAGATATTACAAAAAGAAATCGAAATCGACTTTGAGAAACTGGCCGAAATTAAGTCGAAAAGCAAAATATCGCCCAACATAAAATTACAGTAGAAAATAATCGTGTGATTGGTACTGCTTTAAGAAAGACGGGTGTTAAAGTTACAAGTGTAGCAGTGACCCTTAAACAGTGGTGGCGGGATGTGGGGCTATGTCCCCGGGCCTCTCGTGCCCCCATAGCCCCCGTCGTGCCCGCCAAAAATCGTTGTTGTCGCCGGCCCCGACTAATGGGCCATTCCCTCAGTATGTGCAAGCTACACCAATGCCGACATAAAAAAGTAAGTCTCATTTTTATTTATTTTCATTTCAAACTATTATGAATGGAAAATTTTGATAAAGACAATCTTATCTTTTAAAAACTGTTAACCAAGCGCCTTCGTTATTTATTTTGTCGTAAGCAAATACATTATCAAGGATAAATAACATAATTTTTTTTATTAACTGCCATTTTTAACCTGATAAGAGCAGATAGGTGGGTTACTCGATCTCAACAAGCAGGTGTTTGCTCAAAAAAATTTTGGTTAGCAACAGCCAAGTAGGCAATCTACACTAAGGTCATCGCTTCCTCTTTTGGTTCACTTTCATTTACGAACAACAACAACCACATTAAGAAAAAAAGTATTTTTCGTTACTCTCTCTATTGAAATAGTAGATTTTTTGTTATCGGTTAATCCGCTTATTTAATTTTCAGATCCCTTATTTGTTTTGAGAGATATACAACCGTGCCTACTTAGATTGTATTTACTATAACAGTATCTTATCGGTTTCTTTTGTTCTCATTATCGTATAGGTTTGGTTTTGAATTTACACGCTAATTTTGCACCAAAAAACGGGTGATGCTCTAATTAGATTTTTAATTATAACAGTTCTTGGTGTTCCGTGACCGGTTGAGCTACAACTAATCTATTGATCTTTGGTTCGTTTTAAATTAATTTTTTTTTATTAGTTTTAGAACATATATGAAAAATTTACAGAAATTTTGTTTATTAAGAATGGATCGCAAACACGAATTGCCATGGGGTGTATTTTGATGTTTTGAAAACCGATTGCTTAAAAGAGTTTTTTGACGCTTTTGTTATCTTGTTTTGATTTTTTTTTGGTCTAATATATTATGGTCACCATTAAAACTCGATAACTTTGCAAAAAACGTTGATTATTAATAATATTATCGAAGCACATGTTCGAATTACACTTTTGTGCAGTTTTCGGTTTTTTCTTTTCTGTTGTAGTGTGTCCTTTAACAGAACTAGCTTCCAAATTATTTTTTACTAAAATGGAACACGGTTCACAAAATTATACTGAGTGACATTAGATAAGTGTCACGCCTAGAGGGATTTTTGCAATATGGTAGTTTTACATCAACAATGAAACAATAACATTTACATGTAACCCGATATGTGTTTAGGGACCCCGTAGCTTAGTAGACTCTTGTACTCAAATGAGATGATTCGACATCTTGTTCCAAAAATTTGAACTTGGGGAATTAACTGTGCTGTATGTTATTGAAGGATGGTGCCAAGTGGATAGTCTCCTCTCCGTCACATCCCACACATATTCGATGGGATTTAAATCCGGTGAACTAGGTATTCACAGCAAAACATTAACACCTGATTTTGGAGGAAGTCCATAGTTTGGCGAGCATATGGGGATGTACATACTCTTGCTGAAACAAGACGTAGGCACGGTCATCTGAATAAGGTTCGAAAAAACAAGTGGTTATCAGCTACCATAGGCAATAGTCCCCCAAACCATTATTACTATAGTCTTGGGTACATGTTTTCAACAGCAAACCCAAGAACACCACGGCTTCATATCCCTCTACGATCATAGTACATACCTACAAATAGTTGTAATTCGTCCCTGAAGACAGCATTATGACATTCTGCTGAAGTTTTCTGCACCAGTTCAAACAATAGTCTGCAGTCAAATGAAGAGTTGATCGTGGACGGTATGAAAAAAAAAACAAAAACTCGAATACGGGGGTATAGTGTACGCATAGAACGACTATACCTATCTCTTTCAACAATGGATGAGTTATTTAACGCATAATAGCTAAACGGTCTGGTAGAGCTAATTATCTGGACTTGATTCACCAATTGGTCTTCTTCCTGTTGGTCTATCTTCTTCAGTCCACACACGCATTACCGTCATTGCAATACAGTTAATTTGGACGTCTTCGAACTCAAAGCATTTTGCTAGGCTTAGCATTAGGAGACATGCCCATAATAACTAAGACTGTTGTGTCTCAGCCTGGGCCCTCATAAACCAGTTTCTTCACAAACACTAAGATATAGAATTTTGTTGTTGCTTTTAACAGTTCTTGACAAAAATCAAGCCGAAAAAGTTATAGCTTCTCGATGTAACACTTCTAATGTTACTCAGTATATTTACATGCCACTAACTTTGTTGAAAATGTCAATTTTTTGTAATTTTTGAAGAAATATGATATAATTTGATGCGTAGAATATGGTTTAATTTGATGTGTAGAATACTGTTTTGAAACCCAGTTTGTATCGTGTTAAGCACTTGCAGAATCTGTGTTGTTTTTGAGCTTCTGTCTACTTTCATTTTTTATTAAATTCTCTTCCTCTTGATGAAAAATTAGAAAATTCTTTGTAATGAAATTTTGACGAAAACCATGTATTTTGATGCGCCTTGAGGCTTCAAGATATTTTGATGTGTAAAATATTGTGCAAAATCAAAAATTAGATGCTAATTAAATGATCCATTGTCAAATCAAGTGCTTGATGTTTTCTGGGCAAAACGAATCACTATTTTGGAAAACTTGAATTAAACGCTAATTTTGGAGAAACTTGTGGCTGTTCTAGGTTGTCATCAAGCTGCAACCTCTACACTCAAAAACCAAAAAAGAATTAGCATTTTAAAAAATTGTTTACGCAAGAATTAGATGCTAATTAAATGCCCTTTTGTCAAATTCAGTGCTCGATTTTGGTAAAACGTGTGGCGGTTCTACCCTCGGGTTAAGCTGCACCCGTTAAGCTTAAAAACTAAGAACGAACCATTAATTTGAAAAATGTTTACGTATTGCCCTATTAAACACACAACTTGTTTTCGGAGAAACCGAGAAACATTTTTTACCAAGAAAACATCGAGCGCTTAATTGGACAATAAGGCATTTAGTTAGCATCTAATCAACTCTTAATCCTTGCGTACACAATTTTTCAAAATTACACTTTTTGTTGGGTTTAGATGCGACGGTTGCAGCTTGATCACAAGCTAGAACCGCCACATGTTTCTCAAAAAATAATTAGTATACTTAATTAGGATTTAATTAACCTTGAATCGGTTTTCTAAGCTGGGAATGTCACACGTTTTACCAAGAAAACTCTTAAGCGCTTAATTTGACAATAAAGCATTTAATTAGCATCTAAGTAGTCGTTAATTATAAAGTGTTGATTTATTTGTTTTTTAATATCATGAAACTTGTCCCTTTTGGTGAATAATGACTAAATTTTTGATTACATATTGTGTACATACTTCTATGCGTAGAATATTGGCCCGTACCACCAAGACGACTGCAAACATTGAGCTGCTTTTTTGACGTTTAATTTTGACTAAACTTTCTCTCATTTGCTAAAGTTTTGTATTGAAATTTCGACGAAAGGCGGTGTTTCGTGATAGAATAATAAGAATAGAATGAACAATGGCTAAAATTTTGTGAATTTTTTTTTGTTCTTGGCGGCTTGATGCGTAGAACCGTTTCTTTTTACATATCAAGACGAATTGAGAAAATTGTTTCTTTTGATGAAAAGTGTCAAAATTCCCTGTAATTAATTTACCGATAATCACTCGACAGCTGTTTCGTTCTTTTGGAATTCTTCAGGAGTCAGAGAAGTTTCCTATTCTACAATTGTGTGGCTGTCGATTATATTACACACAGGAGGTCGCATCATATATGACAAAAAGTATTGCGACATGTAACATTGCGACATTAACACAACTTTGTTGACAAAGTATGGTGTAGATTCTTTGGTGCCTAGAATCTTATTTTAAAACCTTTTTTGAACATTTCGTGTGTAAACTGAGCATCTTCCTTCAACTCTAGCTGGACGTCTTGACGTCGTAGTAAATAAATTAAATAATTCTGGCAATTTTGAATTTTACGAAATTTTTGATTAAGTACAGTGTATTTTGATGCGTAGAATGCAGTCTTTAAAAATCGTTTCTTCATTTTTGTGGAGCGTCTCGACGTCATCGCCATAGTTTTTTTTATATACCTAGCTCATCTCTTTTGGTCAAAAGTTTATGTTTTTGTGATGAATTATTGATGGATAGTTGTTGGGCATCACGTTTTATAATCAATTTACCGGTACCCACATTTATTTGGACATGCAATGAATGCGTATGGATGAAATAAAATAAGAGAACTGCTGGGAACACATTGTTGTCTGAGTTTAATTGTGGAATCTTTGATCTGCATACAATTTGAATAATGATTATTACTCTCGTTAACCTTCAGTATCATAACATTACTATACGGTAGATCATCCACCGTTCATCAATTCTAGACGTCGTAATTTTTTTGTAATAAATGCGCAGACCGAAAGCTAATAATAATAACAAACCGTTTACGCAAATGTATATTTAAACTTTATCCAAGCATATTACAGCGTCTCCATTAATATGTATGAGAAAACTCAATAATAAATAGCCATTGAATAAAATTTTATATACAAATTTCCATTTAAATTTATCGAAGACTGCATGTTCGGACAAACAAGGGTGTTGGTCTTTTTTATCAGGCTGGAAGTAGCAATCTATCTTTGTTCATGCGTTTTGATAACGCAACTACTTCCAGGTTATTATAATCAGTAATTGAGGTTTCAGTTCTCATTAAAAATGTAATGCACTGCAATAACTGAAAAGTTTCCTCTTCAAAGTTCGTAAACAGATTTTTTTCCGTGAAATTTGGCAACTGATGAATGCAGTTAAAGAAATCTTTGTATATTTAGATTCGGGTTTGGCTAATAGTATTAAACAGCTGAGCGTTTCACAGAGTCTAAAGATAGTTGGGGGAAAATATGCGACAGGCATTTACGTGGCTTAATGACAGCAAATTCCGTATTTTGAACACGAAGGTAATTAGAGAGGTTCAGGTTTCGTTGTGATCATCTTTGGCCACATTTAGTAGCACGGAACCCAGAACGCATTATTGTAACCGTCATCAACAATGAAATTCTGTTTCGCCATCACTTAAATAAATTTGAAAAGGGTGAAATTCCTAAGCCTTATTTAGTTGCGAGGAAAATTTTCTAGATCCATTTATAAAGATTATTTATGTATAAAATGTTTGTTTACAAAAAAAAATGACTTCTGATGAAAATTAGATTAAAAATAACCGCATAAAAAAAAATGGAGGGAGAAAGTGCGAACTTATTTTAATTAATTCTGCAACTTTATGTCAGCGGAGTCGGAACAGTAATATATGAAAGACTTTATGTAACAAAACTAAAAATAGAAATTAATTATTACTATTGCTCGAAAAACAAATGTTCAAATCGGAAATGAGGAAATGCGTAAGTCGGAGGGAATATTTACGTCACACAATCGATACTAGTTCTTTCTGTATAAAAGTAAGTAGACGAAATATTAATTGTTAGATGTTCCTGCTACATTGTGTTTATTTGCGTAACTGGGGCGGGTGTTTTACCTTCCAAATTTAGGCAGGGTATTAACCTTTTATTGGGTTGTTTGGTTATGGAAAGTGCTTTTTAATTTTAAAAAGCTTTTCTTTTTTTTAAGCTTTTTATTAGGGAAGTTTTATATTACTTTTGTATGCTTAATAGTCTCTCCATATACATTAGGGTGGGATTTCTCAGTGTAATTTAATAGTTTAAATTGTTTTTTCTTCGCTAAAAATTCTTTGACGTATCTAACAGTCGGATACGTGTCGGATTAACAGTAGTTGCATCAATTTAGGTTTAATTTATTTGTTTATTAATTAAACCACATATGTTTCTGGTAGTTTTCATCACCCATCTGTTTCTATATCGTGATTCAAGATGTTTGATAAAGAATGAGCTGTTGTACACTACAATAGAATAATGAAACGGATGTAAAAGAAAATTAAGTAACGATAACAAAGTAAAAAGTTAATGAAACCGTATTAAAAAAGCTGATATAAAAAATGGAAAATAATTAAAATTAATTGTACCTACTTCCTTTTAGTCTTAATTTAATCTCATTTTGTTTTATTTTTTCAAAGAGGGGTATTTTTTACGTTGTATTTTGAAACTTAGGTGTAAATTCTTATACTTATAAGAAGACTTTAATATGTTAGTTTTCATTTTCTTAGTTATAGCCCCATGTTGGGCGCCAAATCTAATAAGGGAAGTAATATGGGTAAAGATGGACAAATAAACAGACAATAACAAACTCATAAACTAAATTACTTATGTTTTAGTATGTAATTTATTAAAAGAACGAAATTTTATTTGTGAACTTTGCCTCGGCAGCAGTTGCTGTCAACGAGAAACACAACCCCAGAAACAAATTAACATTTTGTATTCCTTGTTCTTCTCTCGGAAAAAATTAATTCAAATTGTTCTTCAATAGCTACCCATTTCGAACACCTGAATTGCATAATTAGTTGATCGTATGATAAATATCAAAATGGGTACATAAAATGTCCATCCATATCTGATAATGGCATATTTTCAAACATCTGGATTGATTTGCCGTTGGTGTTCTTGTTTCTCGTGTTTACACTGGGCATTTTATTTGTAGCAAGAAATGGCCTGATCTTTTTAATTTAACACACATTATGTCGGTAACGGCTCATTGATTGAATTTGTATCTAGAGAAATGAATGTGTTCATATGTATAATCTTGTGAGAAACCGAGGTTTGCAAACTTTCTCAATTCTAATTTGGTTTTCCATGCTAATGGTGCTGGGTCTTCAACAAAGACTAGAAAACACTCATCTGGTTATGTTCCTAATGGATCGTCGAATTATAGGGTATGGCTTTAAAAAAGTTTAGAGTTGATAATCGATCAAAAGGGCATTGGCCAATTTCCAACAAATTTACTAGATACAGAATTCGATTTAAACTCCAACCACACACCGTCATAGCCCCCATTAGCATCATAATTATTCTCCCAGAAATAAAAATAAAGTTAACCGAGAAACGAACCGATTGGGAATTATATGAGTGCGTCATTAAACGATCAGCAAAGCTACAAATTCAGCTTAAAACAAAAGAGGATGTAGAGCAAGCTGCCCAAAAATAATAGCAACAAAAAGAAGCCTTAGAAGAATGTGGAAAACACGAGGTACTTTTCGGACAAAATCACTAAAAAACAATTCGTTTGAAGAATATTGAAAAGCTTATCAACACGTCAGATACAGGCTACTCCTTATGGAAAACTACCAGTAACATACAGAAGTTAAGAACGTTATAGTACCAATTTGCAAAGACGATAGATCTTGGGCCCGTATGTATCTGGAAAAAGCTGAACACCTTGTAACGGTTATAGTTCACAGATATTAATAAAAGAGAGTGACAGCTCTAGCGATAGAACCTAGAGAGAAGAACAATAGTATTTGGCTCGAAATAGCGCACGAGATTCGTGGAGGATCCGGTATTCGTAGTGGTTAGCACAGCAGTGTCCGGCTTAGTCGGTGAGTTGGGGAGGTCCTTGAGGAACTGAAAGAAATAAACTGCTGCCTAATAAGGTGCCACCTGCTGGGTAATAGAAAGAAATAAAACCGACCAACAAGAATTCAATAGGTTTTACTTAATGTCTACTACGCTAAAACGAACACAAATCAGAGAGACAAATAGACATGTAAATATAGCAAATACAACTTAAAATACTAGGAGAATATGGTCCCGCCAATCCAAAAGGTCTTTTGTTTTAGCTTCACCCACTTTATCTAAAGCGCCCAAGCCCATATGGAGCTAGTGAACAACAAAACCGAGCGTCGGTGGTGGAGTCTACCCCGAAAAAAAATTTACTTATATGCTAGGGATTTAAACCGTTTAAAGTCACATGTACGCGAGCTTCATACGCTTGAATAGTGAATAGGTTTCTTAAACAATAAACTTAGCTGTGTTCTGAGGCATGCAGTTCCGATAAGGAAGGTTCTTGCTAACGACAGCAGTTGACAGCTTTAGAAGATCGGTAGCCGCAGGATTTCTCTTAGGAGTACTAGACGATGAAGCACGGAAGGCAGATGGCTCCCTCGAAGCAGCAGGCACGCAGCGTGTCGACCCTTCAGCCGGTTGAGTTCATCGGCAGCTTTAATGTAGGCGAAACCGTGGTAGTCGTCACGTTTTATAGCGAAGGATTCTTAACTAGCCATTCCAGCACCCCAGGAATTATCCAGATTGTAATACACGTGTACTTACGGTGAATGCGGTCGGACTTAAATTTACACACCAATTGGACTTATTATTGAAACACACATCAATAATTTCTGTAAAATTTTAGCTTCGAAATGCACGTCAAACACCCATGTACAAGAAGGAAGTAGGAAAATGTCCGCTAGTCGTCTCGATAAATTTTGTGAATTAACGGATCCACCAATGGAAAATTCGTGGGGCGCGCGCGGCAAATTCGACTTTCGTCGTAACGTGCAACTCACGACAAACGTTATCAAGAAGGCTTGCGACATACGTTCGAGTTTGAGAAATTTGAACAACCTGGAGAAAATATTACAATCCCTACCATCACAAGTTGAAAAAGAAGAAATTAGTTGCTATCTTAAAGTGCTGTATCCAATGTCACCACTACCACAATTATTTACGGTGGGAGAAGTAACAATATGTTAACCACAATTGGCTATTTCCCTCCCCAGTGGAAAGCCTCGAAAATTATCCTCATTCACAAACTAGGAAAACTCCACAACGAAGCAAAATCCTGTAGGCGATCAGTGGTTCAGGAAACTCCTAGAAAAACTATTACTTACGAAATAATGCCAGTAACAACCGAAAACCATCTTATACCAGAACATCAATTAAGCAAGTCCACAGAGTTACCGAAATTATAAATCACGTGTTCGAAGAAAGAAGTTATTGTGCAGCAGCCTTTCTTGTCGTTAGCCAGGCTTGCGATCGTGTTTGGCACCAAGGACTACTATTCAAACTCAACAAAGTCTTAGGATCAATCTTATACTTGCTGTTTACACCGGATTTACCCACAAACCCAAACGTCTTGACTGCAACATTCGGCGGATGATAAAGCATCCAAATCCAAAATTATTGCGGTCAGGTTACTGCAACAACATCTAAACGTAATCAGTATATTCAGGTCACATTTACCAAATATAAGACAGTTACCCCACAAGTTCAAAACTTCCCACAATTATTAGGTATAAAATTTACTAAGTACCACTGGTTGATCCAACTTATCACCAAGCTATTAATTTATTAAGTTGCCTTTATGGACTTACGGTATGAGGGACAGCAGCAAATTCTAATATCAAAATCTCGGTAATTTCAAGCAAAACTCCTGAGGGATATTACTAATGTTAAACTCCCCATAGTTAAAGAAGAAGTGAGCAAATGTAGTGAGAAATATTTAAAAAAAACTAGAAGCGCATTCGAATATTTTTGAAATTACTGAGCTAGCGGTTCAAGATGGTGGCTCTATTTATTATGCCATACCTGTACATTTTAAAGTTTCATGTACAGGTATTGCATAATAAATAGAGCCGCCATCTTGAACCGCTAGCTTAGTAATTTCTGAAATAACTATAGTATTAATAGCATACTGATTGTAAATAGTAATAAAAATAAAAAAAAAGAATGTACTGGAAAATTTGTTACCCCATCAGTTTTTGAGCACTAAGTTCAACTGGTATCGTATTTAACGAGACATGACTGCTGATAGAAAAATAAAATCATTGAGATGTTGTATTTCCTGGATGTTATTTGAGATTAGGAAAGTCATATTAAGGTTCCGAGGAGGTTCTGTCTAAAATTTTAGTTTGGTTTAGTTTAGTTTTAAATCCTTATTATTTTTTTTTAGAAAAATTGTTCCTCATAGGTGATTTGAACCCGCGGTCGAATTATCAGGGCTTTGACTCAATAATCACGCTACCACGAAGTTACTTTAAGTTTTAAATGACGCCGGGGTTATAATAATGTGCCTTCAATAACACCATAAATGGTTACGTAAACATACCGAGCAGTTAATAAAAAATTTCAGTATTATTACCTTAATATTTGTTTTAAATTAACTTTATCTTCACACTTGAACTCGTACTCGAAAATTAACTCAAAGATAACTAAGAAAAGATACTGTATCACACGCTGAATGACTCAAATAACCGCTCAAATCCGGTACTTTCTTCAAAACAAACATGTTTTCACTACTTGGGCTGGTGTTAACAAATGGTTCCAGAGTAGCATAAAACTACTACTATCTTATGTTTAAGGTCTGTATTGAAACAAAAATATATGGAAATTTTCTAACGAATTCAAGCCATTTTTGTATTTTGTTCACATTAATCTTAATTAGGGTCATTAGAAGATTGTTGATGTTGTTGGTAAAAGTTCATAGGGCTTTCGGTTTTTCCTGTACTGTTTCAGTTGTTTCAACACAAACAATGATTAATATGTTGTTACGTTAGCAATAAGACAACGACGCGACGTTCGCATATTTTTTAAAGAAAATAAGTCAAGTGTTCATTTCCTATGACTAGACTCTACCCAGACTACGTTAACCTTCGCGTGGCTCTTAAAATTCCACGTGTCTTTGATAAACAAATAGTCATTGATTATATAATCATTGCGTTAGCGTCGAGTATCATCAAACGAGAAAATTTTCTTTGATCTCGAGAGAAACAGACAGAAGCACATTGTTTGTAAAAGGTCGAATAAAAGCAATTAAAACGATGTGTTTATGACGTATATACAACTATCCCTGAAACTATTGATTGTACGCTAGCAAAACGTCTAATCAGAAAAAAATACGTTGGCTCACTCGACGCGCATTTTAATTCTTCAATTAAGACTAGTTGGAAGGTACTTTTTAGATGTGTTATTGAAATAGCTAAGTGGAAATTTATGTCTAAATCGATTTCGGAGATGCATATTAACGACTTAGTAAACACTCGAGTTTATCTTAATTGTGTTTATTTTATTCCAGCTATATAGTCTTGTGCAAATTTTGTGGCTTATTCACTTATGTCAATGGTTTTTCGAAATCGGTACCCGTTTCAGTTATAAAACAAAAATTTTAAGTTGGTACCCGTACCGGTTTAAGATTTCCGATGGATAGTTCCGTAATTACGCCACCGGCGTGAAGTTAGCCGTAAATTTAGAAAACTTTAAATTTTATTAAAAAATTCGAAACTTCTATAACACCTACATTACATTTGTATGTAAATTAACATAATTAGATAAAAATCTAAATTCATATGAAAAAAATTTATTTATATTATATGGCCAACTTCACGCCGGTTAATGTCTTCAATCCAAAGGATTCGCAATCATATTTTCTCACTTGTGTAATTTCATTCCTCGTTGATGGAAGTGAATTGAAGTCACTGGTGCGAAAGGAAGAATCAACGTTGCAACTCGCCATTTAAATTGTATAAATAAATAATATAAAATACCCGACGTTGCACTGGAAATTGCATTTCTAATTACAAATTACGTGTTCGTTTCTAGTTTTCATAGGCACGTGTTGTTTTTAAACATACTTTATCTGTTTCATGTTGTAGTAATATTAGATTTTTGTAAGCAATCAATAAAATCACGCGCGTTCTCTAAAAGGGTTGTCGTCTATTAGATTTTAGTGCGTTTAACGCAAGAGTTAACTAAGTTGCTACTCGAAAGTAGGTTGTGTTGTTTCGAGTTGCTTTCGCAATTAAAATTTTCGCCATCTTCTTTAAGGCAATGTCAATTCAGTGACTAAAGTTTATTAAGGTCTGCATTACAAACCATCTGTTCTTAATTAGATGGGGTGCTATTGGAGAGATTTTGAATGAAAGCACAAAGTTTCAAATTTCTTTAAGATTAATTTGCTCTTTAAACCAATTTCAATGTCAATGTCGAATTTAGATGACGAAACTTTTTTTTAGTTTAGTTTTTTCATGTCAACTTTGTCTGAAAATTAGCGTCACAAGATAAGATTACCAATTTATATTTGCGAACTAGGATTCATAAATCTTTCACAGTTATTTTTTAAAATGTTTTGAGTAATCGGACACTATTTGATGAAGAGATATTTTAACCGTTTCTTCTTATCGTTGTCCTGTGACAGACGAGTGTGTTTAAAACTTATTTTTTTTAAATAAAATAATTTTTAGACAAAATCGAACCAGTTTTACAAATTGATACTTCGATAAATCAATCTAATCTAAGGTAAAATTTTCAAATTTGTTTACTACAAAATTGGATGTTTTTGATGTTATCTACTAGTAAAACATTTTTCAATGAGAAAGTAATATAGAGTTTCTCGATTTATCAAAGGATTTAATGATTGAATTCTTTTACAAATAACTAAGACCAAACAAGTCTATAATGTAACCAATATTACAGTCCAAGTACAGTATATGCAAAAGCAAGATTTAAATAGTCCGCCTTAAACCTGAAGCCGATAGAATAGTGTTTGAAGCTTATTAAAGACAAACAACCTTAGAGTGCAGTGATAAATGTAGGTAAATAAAACTCGAGCATGGAGATCTGCCTAGAGGGAAAACCGTTCCTTAGTAAATCTAAAAATATTTCCGATTCAGAGCATAGCAATCCAGCTCATGTATACATGCATTTCCAATTGAAACTGAAGTATGTCAGTTAACAATTTCTTCACACCGTAGGTAACAGGAGAGCGAGGTTATAACCTGTCTAGCATAAGTTAATTTTTGGAAATGAGTAAATATAATCTCATTTAACAAATACCATACATCGTATAATTTAAAAAACGGTTTGTCAACATTTTTTCTTTCCATTCTTACCATTTTCAGTAGGGTAGCTACAACCGCAGTCAATAAGACATTTGTACAGGTACTGTGCGTGCCTTCTTAAAAAATACCTCAAAGTGTGAAAAATGTACTCATAGAATGTCAAATCAATTACTGTAGTTTCATCACCACTATTGTCGAAGCCAATACCAAAAGAAATTACCTGTCACCAAATCCGAAAAATTTAGTTTTTACAGAAATGTTTACACCACTGAATGTAGCCTAGTCCAAAAACGGATCAGTATGATTTGTGTACGAAATTCAGTTTTTTGGGAAAAAATGTATCACTGCAAGCAAGGGACTATAAAAGAGAAGGCAGCGAACGTTTTGTTTGTTATACAATGGACATGGAAAAAATTCTTGTACCACCATCCCTTAATGTTGACAAATTATAATTATGCTCAGAAGTTAAAGATCTTTAACTTTACTGTATACAATTAGGCAACTTCTGAAGCAATTAATTATATGTGACACGAGGGTGTAGCAGTTTTGGGAATTACCTATACTATAGGAATAGTGAATCAAAAATTCATGCATATTTTTCATTCTAGTATTGAAACTAGAGGCACCAAAAAAAAACAATAAAGTAGTTACAATGAACTTTTTTCTCTATGGTTATTAAAAATCGAAACAAAAATGATTTAAGAGAATATACACAATAAAATAAACATAAAATGTATGTAAGTAAATGTGGCTGACCTCATTCCATTGATTTTTGTTACGCCATAACTATGAAGACCAGCGAACACTATGCGAACGGTTTCCCCAACAAACCAAGAAACATATGTGATGAAAATATTTATAATAACGTGTGATTAAATGAAACGTACACAAAATACGTGCAATAAAACAAATATCATAACAATTACAAGTACAAACCCATCTTCATAACATGAAGTTTGGAAAAAAGTTGATAAAAAAAAGCTCGCAACCCCAATTTCCGAATGTTTACTTTATTTCCTTTCTGGGCTTTGCAAACGTCTTTCCATAATCATGTTTTCTTCACTTCTCCACCCTTCCTCGATTTTTGTTTCTTCTTAAATACTGTCTGTGGATACTCCGATTCTCATCAAATCATACTTCTTGCGATCTGTACATCACTCTGCATAAATGTGTGCCTTGTACTGTGCAAACAATAACACAACCGATCTCGAGTATGATTTGGCTTAACTCTCAGCGACGCCACCAGGTGATCCATTAAGTTGTCTATGGAATGGATCAAAAAGACACCATGCTCTTTATTGTTCCGACGTTTTGACCAAGTGCAGTTCATCGAATACACCTACTCTTTAAATGACTTGATGAGATCTAGCCTACTGGTCGAAACGTCGGCATAGTAAGAAACATGGTTGTTCTTCTTTATTCTTGTTATTTTCGTCTCAAACAACGAATAATTACTTCGAATTTCTGGAATACTATGCTCTTCATTTCTTTGCTGCGATATCAGCTGTCTTATATTTTGCTTTTGCAGCAGCCAGTATTGTGGTCACACTTTTTTGCGTCCTTGGTTTATTTGATTTCCTTTCTGCGCATTCGCAAGCGTCTTCCCACCATCCTTTTTCTTCACTTCTCCACCCTTTTTCGTTTTGTGTTTCTTCTTAAATATCGTCTGCAGATACCCGATTCTCATCAATTTTCTTCGATTTTCAACTTCTCTTTGTAATTAGTTTTATCCACCTTTCACTTCGAATCCTTTTATAATAAATTTCTTCTCATTTTCTATTCTGTGCATTTCTCTTTCCAGATCCTTAATTGTTTCTTCCAACTTCTTCAATTTTTCGTTCATCTTATTTATCTCTACCTTTTCTTTACTTCTTCATTTGTTTTTTATCTTAATTATAGACCTTATATATTTAAATTGCTCTTCTCACTCGTTAATTCTCATTTTATTTTAGTGAAACTCGACGGAGACGATTATAAACTTACAGCTGTTCGTCAATGGCCAAGTATACTTTATTATTTATAGAAATAAATAAAAAATGAGTTTGATTTCATTACTAGGTACACAGCTTTTATTATTTCTTTTATGTCGAAATCTACAAAAAATATCGATTTCAGTTGTAGGAAAATTTTTCACAACGATTCTTCGGTCATATGATTTTTTTTCAAATTTAATTATACGTATGAACTTGACATTCAAATTTGAATTGTGTGATTTTCTTCGAGTCTGTGACCGTGAAAAATGTTTAGAATGTTGCTTACTTAAAAAAAACTGCAAAAACAAATTCTCAACCAAAAGAGGACAACATTTTTCACACAATGTAGTGATTGTTTCAAGTGGTTTTCGCTGTGTCGAATTTTTGAGGGAGAACCAATTTGTTGAAAGCTTTCGGAAGTGTATGGTTTCTAATTTTGTTTTTAAGGATAATTAATTTACAATAATAGTTACTAAAATTCAAAGAAATTATTTATTCAAAGCTACAAAAAACTAATGATATAGAGTTTTGCGTTTTGTTCCTTTGAATAAATCATGGTTTTGTCGTTTTAATGACTGTTATTGTCAAGTGATTATACAAATTCTTAATTTTGAAAAATACTGTTTAATAGTCTTTCGTGTACTTTGCTTTTTATTCAATTCCAATCAAAATCTAGTAATAAATTAGATGAGATTACTGTATCCTAGTATCCCTAATAAGATTTGTTTGCAATTCATCTCCGAAAGTGAAAAAAAAAATAATGAAGAGAAGATCAACTTACATTTTGGCTCCTTTTCCAAACCGAAATTTCAGTTCTTGCAACTGTTTCATCAAAATCCTGAAAAAATTCAAACAACGTGTTCCCGGAAGAATTTAAATTTTCTTTGTCCTACAATGTTATTCTCATATGGTGCCGTTAATTTCTATGAATCCACCTACGTGGTTCGATTAAACCAATGCCAAGAACCTTAAAATACATCAAACCTTCTGGCATACATCAATTTACTCTCATCGACCTTTTTCATTCATCATACGTGAGTACTGCACTACCGACTTCCAAGAACTTTTCAATGCCGAAATCTTTAAGTAGGCCACATTGCCTTTCAAGGTTAGTTTTTGGGACACCTACGTCGTTTTAGTCATCGTAGTGACTCGACTTAGAAAAAAAAAAATTTTTGGACAAAGAAACAAAGTTTACAACTTTCTATTCGTTACAAAAATTCCTCTAAGGTTTATGATCTAAGTTTTAATATAGTTCAAGGGCATATAATTATGCTAATTACCAGGAAACATTAATTTAAATTCTTAACATATTCTTACAAAACTTCCTATGAACAATTATTACGTAAAACCAATTATCGCACTTGTTTTTTTTACTTGTTTAATCGTTTTGATTAAGAAATTTGCAGAAGCCTTAATTACATTAGTGCGGTAATTGTTTTTGATTATATTAATGAGTCATTAAGTTGGAGCAATAAAACCGAGATACGCGTTCGATGAAATTGCCAAAAAACTGACCTACATCTAAGAAAATCTATAAGATTTTATTTTACCCCAGTTTCCCGTCGAGAAAATGTTTATTGTTTTCAATTTATTAAGACCCATGACCTTAGCTTCGATTTTTTCAAAGTTAAGGACAAACAAAGCATTTTTCTTTATTAAACGCTTACAGATTTGAACCCATAAGTTTTCTTTACACAAATTGTTATTACTTCTTTGTTTATTAGTTCAAGGACTTTCGAGCTCGGAAGGGAATGGTGATGCATTGATTAAATTGAGATGCACGTACTGCAGCTTAGTTGGATAATCAAATTTTATTACTAAGACATGCAAGTATGGCTTCTAAAGCAAAAGAATGTCAAGTACTCATAAAAAGGGAACGTCTTATGAAATCCATAATTGAAGTTTGTGAAAATTTGTTATACGCCAAATTAAAGTTGGCGTTTCTATTGTTTACACAAATAGACGTAATGACGAAGTGTTTTTACACCAGCTACTTTGATTATCTATAGCTAGCTCATTTATATGTTTTTGCCGCTTTGTTTTTTTTTTTAAATGGCTTGTTGGAACTTGATTCGAGGCTATAAATTATTCGTAGGTATACCAAAAAAAATTGTGACTTTTTCGAACGGAATTTGAGGTCGTTGAGTTTGACAAAGAAAACAGCGGTTGTTCGACCATGAACTAAACTTTTAATTTTCTATGCTATGGTTCAAGTTTATTAAAACACATAATATTAATGGTGTCAACATTTTTGTTTCAGCGAGTGAGGAAATTGCCAATTTAGCGTAGTGGTACAGTGGTGTCGCAACACTTTTAAAATTTTTCATGGTTTGAATTCTTTCGAAAATTTCTCTGAACTTTCTAACTAGTATTGTTCTCGGAAATCTATAACATGCAGCTCGTAAAACATTTATAACTTTCAATTGATTTTATTTAATGATTCAGGTTATTGCACTGCAGCTAAGAGAAAAGTAAACAAATCAATAATTTTGTTACAACTTAAAATTTCGAACTGTCGGAAAAGAAAGGCGAATAAAATTGCACGTAGTGTTCGATTAAAATAATAACATTATTTTGTTCAACGCACTTCTACTTATAACAAGATAAACTTTCTTGACATTTCAACATTGTTTTTAACGATAAACATATAGAATAAATATCTATGAAACGACTTTATTCTTCGATAAAGTCACTGAAACATGTTTATGTTTTTAGGCTTGCACCTGCGCAATAACGAGGAGTCTCGGATGCCCGCCGAAGGGGTTGGGGCTGAGTCGGGTTTGCACCGACTGCACCGCCACTGCTATGATCCAGAATATGGTCGTATGGAATCGTGGCTAGATGAACATCCCGACTTTGTACAAGACTATTTTTTAAGGTTTGTCAGACATAACAAATTAATTTGTACACAACACTCGCATTAACTGAATAGAAGTAAATTCACTTGATTACCATAAATTAGAGATTACTCAATTAACAATGTTATCAAAAGTCCAGATTACTTTACACGTATCTTAATTAAGCGTTTTTTTTTCCTTTTATAAAAATACAAATTAGAAATTCTCTCTTTTTATTTATTTTTTATGCTCGATCCGAACAACTTCGAAAAGAAAAGAATTTTTTACGGACTTAACAGAACTTGAAAGGGTTGAAAAAAGGATTACGTTCATAATTTTGTACGAATTAAATTGGTATTTGTTTGTTTTGATATATTTGAAAGCTTTTTCGGTTTCTTTGGCCTCGGAAAATAAATCTACTTTACGGGATTCTTTTAAAATAATAAATAATTTGTACTTGTTGTGTTGTTCAAAGTTTAAGTCTCTCTTTTTTTATCTACTTGTTTCTCCGATTTCAAATTAAATAAAATTTGTGCAAGATACTTTTAATGAAGACTGAATAATTGAATTGATTCTAATTTTTTTTTAAACTAAGTTTGTGAATTTGTCTGCCCGATGGTTTTATTATCAAAAAACTGATAACAATGATCATTTTTATCGTGAAAACGCTACTCTTTAGAGACAGAAATACTAGTTCCTCAAAAGAAGAGTTTGACGAAAGAGCAAGGCTGAAACATTGTGTCAAAAAGAATATTTAACGATCCTCACCGGATACATGTCTAATACGACTTTAAAAAGGAAATAGTCTCAGTACTCCAATCCAGTGTCTCAGCCACAATATCAACGAAGAAGTAGCATTGGTTCATTATCCCTCGGTAATAGGTTTAGCAGCAGTGCCGATTCACATACATGAGAAAATGCAAGATTGTCACTACATGTAGAATCTCAAGTAAGATTTAGGCCTCTTCTCCATGGGGTTGAAGAAATCCTATCGCGAGAATTTGAGAGCCCGCTGGGTTCTGTTCTAGAAGATCTGGCTGATCCTAAACCTTAGTAAACAATCTGATTGATTTTTTGATGGCGAAATAATCTCCCAGTAATTGTCAAATAGTCGTGAATACCATCTCTATTTACTTGTTCTTCACAATGGCAGTGATGAGGTTCACACAAATCCATTCCCAAGCTAAAGGCTACTACAATTGGAAATGCATTATCAGCGAGGAGAGTGTCCAATTTCTTAGAAAGACTAGCATCTAGTCAAGTCAAGTTTGTCAGAAAGCAAGCTTTGTCAGTATTAGAAGAAAACTATTGCCCACTATTCTTCTCATATTGACCAAATCCAAGTTGTTTTGAAAATTAGATCCATTTAGAATTCCTACTGAAATCAGACAACACTATTACTATAATGATGAAAAGGTCGTCTGCTTAAATAAAGCACAGAACAGAAGGGACCAATCTAAAAGTAGAAAAAACAGATAAAAGGAAACACATTGAACAACTATCTTACACCAAAGCCTCCATAAGCAATGGGTAAAGAAGCAATCTGAGACTGAAAGAAATATTCTGGGTCGGTAAGAGGTAGGTAATTTTCAATGTATTTTGTAATAAAAGACTGCAGCGTGTCGATTTAATACCTCAGATTAAAAATTAAATGCTTCAATTTAAGAAACCTTATTGAAAACTTATTCAGTTACCGATCCTCAAAAGTGTAAGATTTCTGGCGCTATCTCATTAAATAGGTAAAGAATATCCAGAGTTTCACCTCTACAAAAGAAAATTTTACACTTGTTTGGTTAACCTCCAACCCAAGTTTTTTGAATTCTATGATTAACGATTTAAAGAGTACCATCGTCAATGAATCATAGAATCCTTCTGAAGAGAATGAAGCTATAATCTACTGGATGCCTAGGCCGAAGAGTAAAGGTCCTCCATGACCCTTGTTGAGCACGCGTTCCTGAAAGTATTCGATACTTCCCGATTTACGGTATAGATCTTTGGCATTAAAAAAAAGAGTTTGAGCTTTTGGAGCATGCTCGTATAAGAAAAGCGTCTTGGTCTATCGTATTAAAAGTGTTGGAAGAGTCAACTTTTAAAATAACCTTGCACGATCTTTGATTTAAATTGGCTTAAGTTCCAGTGGAGTGAACTACGGCTTCACTCACTTTCGGAGACGAAACTAACCACTAAGCATCGGATTATTTACTTTGACTAAAGCGACCAAGAGTTTAACTCCATTACTTCCACTGGACCTCGAAGTTGGGTCTTCGGATGTTGAGGTTAAGACTATCAAATTCACTTCTAAAATCAGCATCATATTACTAAATAAACTTTTCATATCCTAAATAGAACTAGAACTGTAGTTTTTACAGGCTGGTTCAATATCTGGAAGGATTAGTGTATCAGACTTCAAATCTCTAAATGTCTTTCCGTCAATGATAGAAACAGCGTCAATCGAATTGCTCCTTTAACATTTTGAAATGCTCACGGTTACGCAAGCAATTCTTTTTTATCTTAAAACTTTAGCACTTGGACCTTTTTAAAAACCTTTGTAGAATCAATCTGAACTTTAAAAGTTCTAAAGGAAACTCGAAAAAATCACACCAAGACGTGGCGTCATTTTTGAAACACAGTTCTCTAATAAGACTCCTAATCGACCTGCCATCTAACATTATCCACCCTGTGGGATTCTCTGAATTATTTAAATTGTTGCGCTGAAACTTCCAAGTTTTCTGCTAGACTTTCAATTGTCTCACTCTCTTCCAGATTATCTTGAGGTATTAATCCAAGATTTTTGTACACTCTTTCTATGTGAATGCTAAGACCAAGAAGATTAGCATTGTCATCCTTACGGCAATGAGGGCACATTGACTAGAAGACATGTTTTCATCAGATATGATAAGATAATAAACGAAGTTTTACTGTTAAGAACAATCAGCATATTTACAAAATAAACGTGCAAGTAGTTTACTAGGCAAGGCTGCGATTTACTAGGCGGTGTGACAAAATCGACGCACGAATATGCACTACGCCATATAAGCTATCCAGAGCTATATTTCTGGGTGGTTAAAGTTACTTAAAAGGACTCACACCATGTTTTTTTCCACTCATCATTTTATAGTCCTTAATCACCATCTTCTCATTTTTTTGGAAACTCGTTCTTGACATTTTCTTTATCATCATTACAATCTATGAGTACCTTAGTCATTTCATCATCAGAAGCTGTTCCTTTTTGTCACATTGATTTTTTGTTTTATCCTTCTTGTTTTTCTTTTTTTAAAACTTCTTGCCACATGGACAAAAATGTTCATCAAGTTTACATATTGATTTGGGCTTGTCGAGGACGTAAGCTCGCTTAGGTTTTGGTCAGTAGTTTGAAATATTCGTTGGTGACAAAGGGGCCTGGTTTTTCACTTCTTGAATGTATTACTGCTTTACGGTTTTTTGATGGTCAGCTTATATATTTTCTTGAATATTGTTTTGTGACGAAATGTGCAACCAGATATTTCAAATCCATTGCTTTGATTAGTTGATTTTGCTTCAGAATTTTCATTGCAGTACCCATCCCGTATGTCATAAAATTATTCAATTATTCCCGGGCAGGTGCGAAAATGGCAACAAAAAAAGTTACATTCTTGTGGAGGATTACAAATAAAAGCCTTTTCTTTACCAGTCAGGTCCAGATAAAAGTTTTTGAGCTTTTCTAACCAAGGTAAGTAGTGCTTTGATGTTTTAAGAGATGGTAGCCATCTTTGTTCTCCCTGTGATTGACTCTACCCAATCGACCGACCTACACCATGATATTTTCATTGTCATCAGCCAAGTTTTCTCATTTTCTTCAAATACGCATTTTCCTTATCCATTGCCTTCAAATGCAACTTCCTCGTTCAACACCTCAGATGAATATTATTATTAGAATTCATTAGTATTGGTTCCAACATTACTTCTTCAGCACTACACCTTTTCTGTCGTGTTGATTCTTGCAATATGAATTCTTCTTTTTCCTGTAAAATTTCTGCTACGTTATTGCTTCTGCACCTGATTTTGTTCAGTAATTGTAGTTAAACGTATCTGTCAAAATTGATTATTTGCATGGTCGTAATGGAATACTCCAGATTCCAGACAGATTATTTGGTGAAACAAACCTGGGTTTGAAGTGGTCGCCACCTTTTTGTCTACTCGCAATGGTCTTCATCAAAGTAACTTGTAACAAGCTAACGAAAAGTGTCGCTAATAGGCCGCTAAAAATCCGTTAATCAACGTATGTATCAAGCCGGATTCTAGATTGAAAGGAGTCGTCTGAACTTGAACTGTGTTTTTGTTTTACCATGATGAAGTTTCTTATTGGAGGAAACGTTGAATACCATTTCAACACTGTCAAATCCCGGAAGCCATAGTTTCAAGTTCAGGTTGTGGCTTTTCCTGAAGTTCAAGAACGATTAGAATATTATTTTTGAAGTGATTTTTAATTCTATGTGGCGTGAGAGAAATTTCAAAGCTACGTTACTCCATATCATTATGACATCTTCAGCTTCTTGTAATGAAATTGTAGGGAATTTTCCTTCCCAAGAAGACTACCATTCAGGTTATTATTGAGTTGAGTGTGATAGTAAAATCTTTAGTAACAAAAGGGTGTGCAATTCGTGTGGCTACGTCATAGAAGATTAAGTTTTAGTGCCAGAGATATTCACGAGCTTAAGCTGAAGACTTGAATTATTGACTTCTACATGTTTCTTGAGCTCTTCGTCATTTTTCTGTGCACTTGGATGAGCTTCAAAATGAAGACTGTTTCTGAAGCTTCGATATTTTCACCTAAAACGTGGCGATTGTTTATTGTGAATTGGCTCATGAAATCCAATAGTCGAAGTTGACCCAAATTTCCGCAAATGATAGGGAGAGCGACCACACCGCCAAATAAAGTGAGCTATTATTATGTGCCAGCATGAAATCAGTTTGATTCCATCTTTCCTGCTGTACTACTGGGCATTCGTTCAGTTTAGACAGAAGATCTAAAAGAAACAGTAGCGGAAATGGTGTATGGTCTTTCAGTAGAGTTTTTACTAGAACCCCCAGACAAACCATAGAATTCCAAGAGTTTTATTAAAGAGTTTTGTCAACATCTTGAAAATATACGAGCAGTTAAAGATTCTCGGCATGATACACAAAAATACCTCCACACTGCTGATCAACTATTTATATGACGGTTTTTATAGTTTTGACCCGTAACGATAAACATTTCACTGTTCAATGAAATATGACTGTTTTTTTCATGACTGATGACACAGAAAAGATGGTGCTTCTATCTGGAATTTAATTTAGGCCCACTTACCAATGACAACGAGTTAACTTTCCACATAGATTCACCTGCTGCTGTGACTAGAGCTGATCGGCGTGTACATTTTCCCTAAAAATTCGTTACAAGTTAAAATACTAGCAGGGGGGTACTGTGGGAATGTCTACGTCTAGATTTTTATTCTTTTTGGTTTTTTTTTTTTAATAATTTAGTTTATGGACTGACAGAGTTTAAAAAAAATAGTGATTGAATTTCAAGATTTCATTATAAATAGTAATAATAGTTTGTGTAACCGCTTAAAAAGTGTTTAAGTCACAAAAATATACAAACAAAATACGTGCTAGGAGTGACGTTAATTATTCTATAACATCCTCTTTAAAGAAGCTTTCTAATAGCGTCACAACTTTTAATAACGTGCCAACTTTACGAACCCAAAACCATTTTGCTCTATAGATAGAGAAAAATTTATCGAGAAAAGTTTCTATACCCGTGCGAATCGATATATGAAATATAAACTTTTTATAAAAGCTCTAAATGCAAAACTGTTTTCATGCTCAGGAACTAACAAACGTATGGTCACATTCTCTAGAGTATTACATTTTCTAATCCAGTATTCATTATTAATACACAATTTCGTACTTCTTTTGCAGAAAAGCCACTCGCCAAGTAGTAGATGCATGGTTAGTTTCACACGCAACTCCAACATCATCTAGCGTAGAATTATCATCTCCGACGCACAATCAATCGAGGGGAGGGTCCGGTGCAACGACGCCTGTTAGAAAAATTTCGGCTCACGAATTCGAAAGGGGTGGACTTTTAAAACCCATAATTAGCACAATTGATGGAACACCTACGTTTTTAACAAGTTCTGCCGAAGATCAAATTCAAGCTTCCGGTCAGAGTCCGACGCCGGTGCGAAGGCAAAGGCGTTCGAGGCACGAATTAAGACAGCTGGACGAGAAGGAACTTATTTTTGAATTGGTAAGTGTTTGTTAAGAAACTCACGTCTTCCTTGTTGAAAGCTTAACCTTCATCGAACTAATCGTTTGCAACAAAAAAATTTTATTCCTTTCAGTATTTAACCCCAATTTGCCAAAACAGCACTAAAAGCCCTCCTCGTTATTGTTTATTCGGAATGACGTACGATAATAGCCCGGTCAGGGTTAATTTTCGTTTGGAAACTTTCCAAATTGGGAGATGGCTGACTTTTCGTTTTTTTTTGCAGGTGAAGGATATTTGCAATGAATTAGAGGTGCGTTCGTTGTGTCACAAAATTCTCCAAAACGTGTCAATGCTTTTGCATGCGGATCGCGGTTCGTTGTTTCTGGTCCAAGGTGAGAAGGGCGGAGGATGCACACCTTTGCCTCCAGGTCAGACCCCACGGGGAAGATGTCTAGTCTCGAAACTGTTCGACGTATGTTCTAAAAGTACCTTAATCGAAATGGAGAAGAAAGAAGAAATTAGAATTCCTTGGGGAACGGGGATTGTTGGATACGTTGCTGAAAGTGGAGACCCAGTTAATATTCCCGATGCGTACCAGGTATGTCTATACTGTAGCTTTAATTTTGTTACAAGGGACGAACCTCAATTAACGATTGCGTTCGCATTATAAATTAAAAATTAATTTACGCTTTGATTGAAACACATAGTTGTAAAGCGAATACGATACCGTGAAATATTTCCTCAAGCATTTTCACGGACAAACCCTAAGCTTCCGCCGGTGCATCATTTGTTTATTTATGCGAAAATCTTCCTGGAAGTGGTTAAACGATACGTCAAAAATTTATTTATTATCACATGCACTAACGATTTTCCTCGTTTTGGAACGATGACAAGGCGGCAACGTAATGGTTCGAAAGTAAAAGGAAAAAATATCACCCGCTTACATAAATAATAATAAAAAAAAATAAACAAAATTTCGTGAGTGTGCACATTTTTTCGCAGTTACATTAGAGGAAGGTTAATGACTTATTGGTAGTTGAACTTGGCGGTGTTTTTTCTTCTTGAAGTTTTAACCCTGTTACACACGATTGCGGTTTTTTGACCTCTTAAAAATGAGTTCGAGGTTTGGTTTTTCCGCATTTTGACATAAATGTTGTAAGCGCTACCGAAAAATATATCGGCGGTTTTAACGCGATTTTTTCGTCGAGCCTTTTTTTACTTCCGCCTGAAAACTTCTTAGTCCTCAAGAATTTTGCATTGATTCACAAATTAATCAGACGTATATGTGAAAAATTGAAGGAAGCGCCCGAATTTCGTACTAGAATATTTGGATTAGAAGCGAAAGCTATAAAAAGTTGATTAAAGAATAAATATTTCATAGGGATGCCAGTTCGATTCGGCCAAAAGTTCTTACATTATTTGTTGTTAATTCGCGTAAAAAAAAAATATAAAAACTACGTTCAGCAGACCTTAAAATTCGATTAAAGTTTTATCTGTTAATCGATACTAATATTAAAATAAAAAGTGGATAAAATGTAACATGAGAATTTCACTTTCACTCGTCGTAATCTGACGTAACAAATTATTAATTTTCAAAAATTTTTATTTTGTTATGTTGGCGTCAAAACACGTGTAATTAAAATAAAGGGTGGAACATGTTGTTTGTTTTAATTACGTTTATTTATGCACGTTCGGCACCTCAGAAATCTGGAAATTTTTACATTTTTTTAAATTAATGAAGCAAATTTTTTGATTCGTATAAAATTCATCACGTCACGTATGTGGAAAAAATTTGGAAAACATAACTAGGTAATATTTTATTAAGTAAAGAATTGGGATCGGGATGAAAAGTTTCGACACTAAATTTTTTATGCAAAAAAATTAAATCACATCTAATTATTTTTTGTGAAAAACAAAACATTCCTATTAATTTATGCAACAAATCCTTTGGCACATTTATAAATAAAGTTTTGCAATTTTTAACGGAATATTGTAGAAGCTTAACATTTTTTAAGACAACAAATTAGGACACGAATGTATGTTTGTGATTTCGTAAATGTAATGTCTTCGGTTTTTAACTTAATTAATTAATGAAAAATTTTGGGATTTTATAAGTTAATTTGTAGATCGATGTAATTAATCTCCATTTTACATTAAAAAAAAACATTTAGAGAGCATCTAACCGTGGAAGAAAAATTTGGCACGCAATTCCACCACCAATTTTAAATATTTCAACTTAATCTTCTATTATTCATGAATGAAACAAAATGAACCATAAAGTACTCTATACAGCAGGCAATCATCAAAAGTTATTAAAAATTTACCTCAATCTAATAGAGTGATAATTAAACTAACATTTTGAGCAAAATAAAATTAATTTACATTAAAAACGGGGTAAGTGGGAAAAACACGGAAAAAACCTCATAGACTTGTGGGAGGGTTCCAATGTGGAATATTTTTCGAGATATAAGTTCGAAAATTTTTTTTAAAAAAAAGGAGGAGATGGTTTAGGCGGAAATCCACGACTGTGGAAGTCTCTGAAAGACACCCTTCTGTTCAGTTTTGTGCCAACATTTTTGTGGGGAAATTTTTAGATATGGAGATATGGATTTTTTGAAGTCGCGTTTCCGCGCTATTATTCACCGCACTTTACACGTAAAAATGATTGTTAAAAACGAAAAGGATACAAAGAGTAGTCATGTGAACTTCTTCGCAGTTTTGTTTGCGAAAAACACGACTTTGAAAAATGCAGCAGTTTTTGGTTCATACTTATCACGAAAAGCATCGATTTCTCCATTTCCTGAAAGAACCAAAACGCACAATTTCAGTATGCTAGCGTTGCATTCGGACGCTTCTACACGTGGGAAAATTTACTAATTTTTGACGCCATTTCTCAAAAAATATCGATCTGAGTAATTCGCGGGATAGGACCAAACATATTGGACGTCAAAAACTGAACAGTGTGGGTGTTTTTTAGAAACTCCTGGACTCATAGATTTCTGCCAATCTAAGCGAATCTATTTGTTTCTGAAAAAAACTCTTTTCGGGCTTATATTTCAAAAAATATCGATTTTTCGACTATGGTCGAGAGCACTAAAATTGTAGCCTGCAAAATCCACGCAAACAATCACTTGGGATTGCTTGTGTGAAATTCAAACCCTTCCGCGATTAAAGGGGGGGGGTCGGAATCCCGAAAACTCAGATTTATATTTAGCAAGGACCTCCCTACAAGCTTATGTGATTTTTCCCGTTTGAGCGACGACTACTTCGAATTTTTTTTGCGCGTTCTCAAGACGCCATTCAACAAGGAAAAGTTTCAATTCAATACATAAAACAAAAAGATCAGCACGCTCCAGAAATTTCTATCGAAGTAGATGGCATAGATTCGGAACAATAGTCTGAAAATCAAAATTGTTGCCCGTAAAAAAACGCGCAATGTTAGTAATCTAGCGTTGCATTTGGACGCTTCTACATTTAGGAAATGGCCGCGAAAAGTAATTTTCAAAAATTTACCTCTGCGAAAAATATCGATCTGAACAATTCGCGGAAAAGGACTAAAATGATCAAAGACTGAACAGAATGGTTTCAGAGAACCATAGATTTCCACCAAGGACTATTTGCTAAAACTCATTTTCGAGTGTATGTCTCAAAAAATATCGATTTTTCTAGTTTGATTTAACTCATTCAGCGATTATGGGGAGGTTGAAGTCGGTATCCCGAAAACTCAGATTTATACTCAACACGGACCCCCTACAAGCCTATATATTTTTTATTTATTTTACGCGTTCATTTCCCACTTTTTCCCTTTTGCAGGACAATTTCCTCGGACTAAAACCTTTTGGCAACAAATGGAATAAACATGTTGGAATCTAAGTGGATGAATATACTGAAGTTCTGAGCAAGATTTATGATCATGAAAAATAGCTAACATTGTTTTAAACATTTTACCTTTTTTTTATTTACTTAATGTTGTAGATGGAGAAAATTTGGTAATGTGGTACATACTATAATTTTTCCAATTTTTTTAACTTTATGTTTAGAAGGATCACCTCAATAAATTCCGTATTAACAAAATATTTATATAAAAAAAAGTTTTAGGGAATTGAATACGCGCTAAAGTTTGGCAAGCGATTACTTAAAAAAAATTTGGAATTTGACTAATATATTGAGAAACATGGAATGCAAAGATTTTGCACTTTTAGAACGAGAACAGCAGTTTATTAAATTAATAATTGGTAGATGGATGAATCAGCTAATCTTTGGAGTACAATTTGGTTTACCTGATACTAAGTTTTTGAATTGTTCTTATCTTGTAGAAGTATGAACGCAATAGTGCTGTGAACAAAAATTTATAAAATCTAGTATATGGACACTGTTTGTCGTTGTAGTTAGCTACAATAATCAAAGAATCAACTTATATAACTTTCGACAAAGTGACTTTAATGTTAATGAATTTTCGGAAGCGTTACGATAGCACGAGACGACACTATTGGAATTAGTTATGTTTACATGTATTAAAATTCTAGCTTAAAAAATTGTCTACCTTTAATGGAACTTTCAGTATCTGGGATCAAATTTTTGATTCGTGTTCAGAGCGACTTTTTTTTCACTAATGAGTTTGATTTTTCCCGGCAAAATCTAAACTCGAATAATATTTCATGAAAATAAATCGAAGGATGTGAATTATGTGACTAGGGTGATTTAGTTTGCGGCAATTGTTATTTAGTCGCTAAAAAATGAGGTACGTTGTGAACCAATTCTGTATTAGTTGACAAATTCCAAAAAATTTTGGCAGTAAATTTTTTCACTTGAAATTTTGTTTACACTGTTGAATGATGTTATGTGATTGGTTAAATATTCTAGGAGTGAAATAGTCCATTTAAAAAACTATTTTAAAGCTTTAACTAAACTTGCATTACTGCTACTTCCATTTGAGCTTTTAAAGATTTGGACAAAAAATTTTAATATTTTGTTGTAAGAGGTAAAGAATTTGGTTTTTCTTATTCTCTTGAAAAAAAAAATGTAAATGTACTTACAGATTTTGGTAGTAACAACCTTAGAATTTTACCTTTGAACCTTTTCACGTAAATATAATTGGACATTTTTAAGTTTTTTCGAAGTTTCCGATGAAACGTGAATTTGGCACGTAGCATTCTAAAATCACTTGAAATTGTATGTATTTTGGGGGTGTAGTTCTTCAATTATTTTTGTTCCAAGAAATTATGTGGAAAATGTTTTTTTGTTAAATCACATTTGCCAAAAGCTTTCATTTTCTAGTAGTTTACAAATTTAGTTTTCAAAAATATATGTGTTTAACATTGTTTTAACTTTTTATCGAAAATGGACTTAGTTATGTTTACATGTATTAAAAATAGCAGCTATTAAAGTTTTAGCTTTAACTTTTATTGGATCTTTTGAGAATCTAGGGTCAATTTTTAATTTATGTTTTTAGAGCGTCGATTTTCTTCCATTTAAAAAACTTTCATAATAGCAACTATTAAAGCGTCTACTGAGCTTTTACGGATTTGGGCTAAATTTTTGTAAGAGTATTAGGTTTTCTTTCTCCTTTTGAAAAAAATACAGATTTTGATAGTAACAGGTCTTGGAGTTTTACATTTGAACCTTTTAGTATAAATCTGGTTTTAAATATCTAGTTTCAATTCTAAGAGGTTTTCTTTTGTTGAAAAGTTTGGGTTACGGTATAAGATCTTGAAAGTAGAAGTTTTTAAACTTTTAGCTTTGAACCTTCTTAACATCTGCCTTTACCGGAGCTTTTATATTTTATACCTTAGGATTCATTCATAGGAAATACTGGAGATTAAAAGTTGGCAAGCATTCTTTAGAATTTTTCAACATACTAAACAAATTTTTTGAGCAAATTTTAGGGAACACGGTACTGAAAGTTTTCGTGAATGTGAATATGGTGTAGGAGCCGTTTTTGGTGGAGGTGGAAGAACAAAATAATTTGAAATTTTCGACGTTGCGCTCTGTGTGCGAAACGTCGGCAATTTCAACATTTCAGTTGTTTTTGTTCATCTTCACCCAGAAGGGCTCCTAAACCAAATTCGGAAAAAATGATTTAACTATATCTTATACAGTGTGTCTACTTAAGTTGGACTCATATGGGAAACTTTTTTATTATTAGTTTTAGGAAAAAAAGTTATTCTTCATAAAAAGTTCTGCATTATCTAAAACCTAAAATGCAATCATCAGATATCTCTTATTTTAAGCCGTATAAAAATATTAATCTTACTCTAGAGTAAAGTACCTTTATTTTTTACAATACAGAAAAATTTTATAAAGTAAAGTTGTTTAAAATTAAAAGTTATATTCAAATATGCAATTACAGCTATTTAGCATGAAAATTAAGATTTGGTGATTATTTACGTTTTACACTATAAATTGTACCAAGCCAGAATAATTAATACGGAATGAATAGTAAATAATCACCAAATCTTAATTTTCATGCTAATTAGCTGTAATTGCATAATTGAATATAACTTTTAATTTTAAATAACTTGACTTTATAAAATTTTCCTGTATTGTAAAAAGTAAAGGTACTTTTACTCTTGAGTAAGATTAATATTTTGACAAACTTCGTATACGGCTTAAAATAAGAAATATCTAATGATTGCATTTTAGGTTTTAGATAATGCAGAACTTTTATGGAGAATAACTTTTTTTTCTAAAACCAGTAATAAAAAAGTTTCCCATATGAGTCCAACTTAAGTAGACACACTGTAGAAGAATGGACATAAACTTTGTAGAAAAGTATTGTAATTCAGGAACGAACACACTGTATTTTTAGTTTTTGTTTATCAAAGTTTTTTTTATTGTTTCAGATCCTTACAAAAAAAATTATTTAAGTGACTCCTGTAGAAAAATAACGTCTTGTGCAAACAAATTATTAAATTCGATATTTTTGAAATATGTATCAAAAAAAGTTTGATATTTAAATCTGAAAAGTGTGTGGTATTTAATTTTGAAGAAAGATAATATTTTTATTTTGCATAAAAACTAAATACAGTGTATGGCAGGGATGGTATTAAATTTTGAATTCTAATAAAAAATATTTATTTAAAAATTTAAATCATCGATAAGTAGGACAACGTTTCGATGTTTCAATCGAAAAAATTCAGGTACACAGTTTTTATTTTTATAAAATGACTGTTTATAAGAAATTTGTATGAAAACCCTACATAATCTATATTTTCTTTTTGACTTTTATTAACTATTTTTTCAAAGTTTAATTTGATTTTTAAAGGTTTTGATTTTAAAAATTGAATGCACAACGTTGGAACAAAAAAATGGAGCTGAATTTAGTGCTTGGAAAAGTATTCGTGAAGAAATCCATTAAGACTTTTTGGTTTCTTTAATTTAATTATTTAGATGAAGGAAAAGTATTAAAAATTAAATTCATTTTTTTTTAATTCTTATTTTAATACAGAAATAATAATAAGAATTAATACAGAATAACATATTTAATTAATTAGAAATCATTTCCACGTTTTACGCAAAAAAATTGGGACATCTTTGTTTTAATGTTTGCATTAAAAAAATTGTTTATACCACAGCTATTTGAAAATTAGATCATCAAATTCGTTGAAATTTTTACTACACGATTTTATTAAATCCAATAGTTTTTAAAAACGTTTACAGGCGGAGGGATTTTTTTATTGAAACTAATTTATTGTTTTAGCATAATTATTATTGAGAAAAATTTACTATTGATTAGTTGCCATTTCGAATGTGATGACCTAAATCAAAACGTAATTAAAGTTTGAACTAAAAACGCTTGCCACAATTACTCGTTGGCGTAAAAAAAATTCAACCCCTGCACAAATAAATATGATAAAAAGTAGGTCGTTACATAATTTTTTCCAGTTAAGGAGGGGCGGATTTGTGAATGTCCAAAATTGCGCTACATACATATAAAACATCTTATGGAAATCATTCGTAGGACTTTTCATGCAAAGCTATTGTATAACTTTTGTGCTACCAGGACTTATTTCGAGATCATGGGGCGAATTGGACTTAAGCCAAGGAATTTATTTTGTAACATAAATTTATTTAAGTTCGAGAATAGCACGAATTTTGAAATGCACCAAATTGAACCTTGAGAGATGCCCGACTGAATACGAAAAACAATTAGTCTTCGTCAACAATACAAGGTATTAGCATCGTAATTGTGCCACCATTTTGAATACACACATTGAGAATATTAATTCAAAGTTATTAGCAGCTTGTGCCTTCCAGATTCCTATTACCGCCGGGCGTTATTACTTAAACATGACACACTATCACAATGGGTGGCTCCATTAAATTTATTGTTCATTAGATTCGACTGCATAAATATTCAATAGGATTCTATTTCGGGATTTCATAAAATTGTTAGTTACAAACTTTGTGTTTTAATATTAATATTCATAACTTTCTCCATTCGTTCATCTATTTTTGATACGCATTAATATTTATGCTTGTTCGGTAGTACCATAAATTTTTAATTAAGGTGGTGTCAAAGTAATTAAGTAAGTTTTTACAGAAAAATTCGTTATTCACCCCGCGTTAACGTTTTAACGATTTGTTTATTTATTCAATTACATTCTAAAATAATATTGGTATTGTAATCAAATTAATTTTGAACGTTTGAATAACATTATGGAAATGCACACAATTATTATTGTTATTATACTCCTGCGGTGGTCCTGTTTGTTTACAAACTTCCCATAAACATTTTGATGGCTGATGTAGTTACAAGTGTAAATAATTACAAATATAAAATTGCAATAATTTTTAATTAATTATTTTCGCAATGTTCTTAATAAATTCGTAGAAAATTATGGAACAATTTTCTTCAGTTTAGAAATCACGCCTATTCAAAACTTTTGTAAAAAATACCCAACTACAATGCGCCATCCTGTTTATTTTTTGTACGTGCCCACGCTAATCATAGGTTCAGTTGAAATGCTAAAATCACCAAGAGAACCTTCTACGAAACGGCTTAAATTTTTTTAAGGTGTAGTCACTTCCGTTATCCTTCGTTAAGGACTCGAACTGCGTATTATAACAAAATGCAGTAGTAGGTACTCAAAACTTTGTCTAGTTTTGGTTTTTAAATAAAGTAATATATTATATAACACTATTTCAGCTTTAAAGCTTTATTTGAGCTTTTGCGTATTTTGGGATATAAACTTCTTACTTTTTGGGTGTATCGAAAACAAATTTAACATTTTTTTTTCATCTCTTAATAATATCTTCTCAACATCTATCTGAGCTTCTTGTACCTGGCGCCAAAATTTTAACTTTAAATACGTATAAAATACGTAAAAAAATTGTTAAAATACGTTTTGAAAAGACTATAAGCTCTTCTATATTTTAACTTTAAGGATTTATTATTATATATTTTTAAGGCGGGTTTTACAATCAGTAGGTTGACTTTTTATGTATTTTAGGAGGAAGAGTTCCAAGAGATTAAAGTGTAAGGCTTCTTTGCATTTATGTATAAAAAGTTAAATCACATTTTAACTTTAGCTTTTTTAAATGTAATTTTAAATACGGATAAAATGCGTAGACAATAATGGTTTGCAAGAAAAATATTAAATTACGTCTATGGGTTCAGTAGCTTTTAAGTTTTTTCTTTCATTTGAGCTTTTATGTGGTCGGGTCAAAATTGCCAATTTTTTTAAGTTACGCTCTCGTGTTCTATAAATATGAGCTCTCAAAGTTTAGGCATTGAATCTTGTCTATTGGTGCCAAAATTTTAATTATAAATATGGGATAAAATACTAAAATATATATGTGGTTTTCCCAAGATCTGTACAGAAATTAAATAAAAATTGATTGAAACACGCTCATGTGCCTTTAAAACTTCTTAGCGTTCAGTCAAATTTTCCACAAGCTTTCCAGGTTTTAACTTTTTTGCTTTTGGAAGTAGGCACATTTTTTTCATGCGTAAGAAAATCGTTAAATTATATCGTCGGGTTTTTATAGTTTTAGTTTTAAATCTACTCACATCTATCTTAATTTAAGCTTTTATGAATCTGGCGCCAACATTTGAATTTTAAATACGTATAAAATACGTATAATTACCTGGAAAAATTATTGAAATACACTCGTGTGAATTTTTATAATTGAAAAGAATTACCGGTCTTTTATCATAAATTGTCGACGATTCGCCATATCGTGTTTTGTTATTAAAAAACGGTGTTGGTCAGACACTTTTTAACAAACATACATTGAATAATGTTGGACGAACAAACGATAAAACTTATTTAACTAATTTTTGTTCTAAAATACCAAAACGTATAAAGATATTAAATTACATCTACGGGAGCTCGGCAAGTTTTAGCTTTCGACTATATATATTCATTTAGGCCAAACTCAATTTTTTTTACATTCACTATCTTAAAATTTAGGCTTTAAATTTTCTTTACTTTAATTGCAGCTTTTATGTCATCGGTACAAAAATTGAATTTAAATACGAATAATATACGTATGTAACACGTAGAAAAGTCGTGGAAAACGCCCGTGTGTTTTGAAAATATAAACTCTTTATATTTTCGTTTCAATGTGTTTTTTGTCATTTTGGTTTTAATTTATTTTTGGATAAAGTCCTAAATAGCAGCTTTTCAGGATTTTCAGTTGCCCTTTTATGTATTGGGGTAAAATTCAACAATTTAATTTCTTCTGGAAGAATTTTGTTAACTCTGGGATTTTACAAATATAATTTGGTGCCAAATGTATATGTGGATAGAATACGTTTTAAAAATATATAGATATTTTACATGCTTATGAAATCACTAAAAAAATTTTATAGCTGATCTTTTTAGTGCTTTTTTGTGCTTTTTAGTGCTTCATAGAAGAAATTATTTTTCCAAACTTTGCAGAAAACTTAATTTGCACGTGCTAACTTCAGGTTTGATTAGAAGCACTAACAAAAATTTTAGTCTATCGTTAGTGCTTTGTTAGTGCTTTTAGCGTTTCTTAAAAGAAATTGTCTCCCCCAAGCTTCGGCAGAAAAAACAAAATTTTGAAGTGTATGAACTTCATACTTGATTAGAAGCACTAACGGCCAGTTTTTCAACCATTTAATTTAAATTATATATTTATTGTTATGGTGATAATTGTTGTCACAATTGCCTCCTTGAAAATTAACGGACAGTTAACCTTAACCGGAGATTGAAAACCTGCCTCTAACAAAAATTTTATAATCGATCATTAGTACTTCTTAAATGTTTCATAAAAGAAATTATTTTTTTCTAAGCGTTTTGAAGAAAATAATCCTACTTCTCAACAGAAGTACTATTGATAAGATAGGTATTTTGTTAGCTTATCTTAGTCTAAATTATTATGGTCAAAAAGTTTTTTTTTGAAATTAAGACAAATGCACAGGTTTGCTTTTACTGAATGATGACTTGTTTTATTAAGCAATTTTTTTTTATGAAGCACTAAAAATTTTGTTAGTGCTCTGATGAATCGTGAAGTTGGCAGCTTTTTAGAATTAGTGGGTTGATGGGGTAATTTCTTTTACGAAGCACTAAGAAGCACTAACCATCAAATATAAAATTTTTGTTAGTGCCTTTATAGGCGTGTCAACCTCACGGTCTCAAAAAAAAAGCTCTTTCGATTTTTGATTTAAAGCTTCTTAGCATTTTAACTTCACATGAGTTTGTACGTATTTTGGGGATGGAGTTCATTTCATTACTTCTACTTTCATAGGAGCTTTTAAGGATCTGGGCAAAAATGTTTAATATTTTGTTGTAAGATTTACAGATTTTAACAGTAACAGCTCTTATAGTTTTACCTTTGAACCTTTTCACATAATCTAGCTGGAGCTTCTATGTATCTACAGTCAGTTAAAGCATTAGGTTTTTTTGCATAAAAAAATTAAGTTATGGTGTCATCTCAACATTTGCCTAAATCGGAGCTTTTATATGTTATACTAAGAGATAAAACCTTAGGATTCCTTTAACTTAAACAAGGTTATGGTTACAGATTTTTAACGTAAGGTTTTAACCTTCTTAACACCTAACATTTTTTTGAAGCCATGTCTGCGGTATAATTTGTAATGGTCCGTTTTAAGAGTAAATAATCAATTTTTTTTTCACATTAAAAAAAATTTTATTAGTTCCTGAAAGTAACAACAGCTTTTCAAGTTTTAGCTTTAAACTTTCCAAATGAAGCTTTTATATATTTTGTGTGAAATTTTAAATTTTCGGTTCTAAAAGATAAAGTATTAAGTTTCAATTTGGTTCTACTTGAAAGTACCAGGGCGGAGGTTTTTGTATCTGTGGTCAAATATTTTATTTTCTGTTCTAGGTTTTCTTGAAAAAAAATCGGAAACAAACGATAACAAACGTGACACTGGTGTCAGGTGTCGGGTGTTTCTATTTATTTAACAATTATAAAAGGATATATAAAAGTCTACGTGTGTGTGATTATATTATTTTTGACAATGATTACACAATTTTGACGAAAAGAAAACCAATTTTATTGGTAATTTAAACAAATATTTTTTTATGTAAATTTAAGGAAATTGCTTAGTAAAGTTATTGCGAATTTTTCAAAATATTCGATCAAAATTATTTATAAGGTCATAAGTTCATGCTCAATCGCTTATCGGTTGCACAGTAACATAAAATTTATTGCATTAATTGGTAAAAAACACACCGTATTCTTTCGTAATTCTAATCGTTTCATACATTTTGAATTAAATAATTAAAATTGTTGCAAAAAATTTGATTTTTATGCGCATTTTGCCAAAAATGGTAAACAAATTTCTGAAAATCAAGAAAATTCAACTGACACAATTATTTTTTTTGAGTTTTTAAAATACGCTCAATAAATTGAATCAATGTGTTTTAAAAAATGTAAATAGTTTTTTCCATTTCTATTAACAAAAGTCTCATTAATATTAAAAATATACCAGATAAAAATTTGCCTGAGGCTTAAATAATTTTGATTTACAAACAATATGCAACATGAACTCTAAAAACTGGACAGGCTCTAGAATCAAGCATTGGATTTTAAAAAACTCACTTCATCTCTTAGTCCAAGCAACGAAAAAGTATAGAGGGAAGGATTTGGAACACAGTTTCTGACAATGTAACTTTGTTTGGACTAGTCCCATTTTTTGCTCTTTCTAACTCAACAACTCTTCAACGATGTACCCAAAAAATTAAATGCCGGTCATAGGGTTACAGACCATTTAAAGTGAATTAATATAATACATTAGAACAATGGTACCTACTGAGTCAATCTTGCTCTATTGGGGATCGGATCTGTAAGGAAACGGTCAGGGGATCATCCTGTTCTTTTTCATCGGATGCGGAAATCGACTAAGGGCGTTTTCATACAGGGCAATATATTGCGAACAATAAAAAACTGCAATGTTGCAATAAATCGTATGGCATCAATAGCGCTATATTTCTATGTCTGTTTTCACACCTCTCATCATTATTGTATCAATTTTATTAATTGTAATCAGTGCATTGTTGTAAGACGTCAAAAAGATAGTAGAGTAACTAAAAATATGAAATATACATAATGAGATCCTCTAGATTTAATAGAATTAGTAGAGCCGGGACCTTATATATTGGACAAAACTTCGGAGAATTATTGTTTTTTAAAGAGTGTACAAAATTGACCCTCTAGATACCACACTTTTAAAAGAGTCAATTTTGCCGATGATTTTTTTGGTTTTTCTTCTGGGATGTAGTACAAGAACCAGTAGTAAAACTTGTCTTCACTCCATGAGCGTTTATATCGTCAATCTGCGAGAGCTGCATCCACTTTATTACGAAGAACTACCCCACGGAAGAAGATGTAATGGCGGCTATTACTTATCAACCTCAAGGACGAAAGTAGCATAGCAAAGGCAAAAGCAAGTCTGCTGACTTCCAGCATGCTTAAAGTGAACTTTGAGGGGATGGCATCAACCAGTAACCGATGCGGACGTTCTGATCGTGGGAATGTCGGAAACTAGAGCTTTCGGCATTGTGGATGAAGATGTCGACCCGATAGTCCTCTTGACAGCTAAAGCTGATGCACCTGGACGTGGAAAGATAAGGGATTCCTTCTTATCGTCTTACGAGCTTCAGCAACAAAGTTTCAAGACGGAGCTGTTTTTCACGCATTTAGTGAATGCGACACAACAAGAATTATCGGGAAAAAATGTGAGGCAAAAGTTTTTTCTCAATATTACAGACTTTCAAGAGCGGATATCTCTAAAATTATAGGACGCATAGAAGTGGAAAACCGAAAAATAGAACTTTCAGCTGCACCACCCCATGCTCGAAAGCTACGGGCGAGATCTTTTGATTTATTCACCTCCTACTACTTGGTTCAACAAAGTTATGATGTTACATTTCCTTCTATTCTTTTTTTTGAGCATCGACTATCTACAGTTTGTCTCAAACTTTGGATATTATACTACAACCATAAGACGCTAAGGGCCAGCTGTATAAAAGTCGGTTTAATTCAACCGTAGCGTAGGTTAAATACAATTGTAGCCAAGAATTAACCATAGCAACGATTGTGTACAACCTGCGGTAAACTTAACCAAGTTTAATACAACTGGTGCTTAATCAAAATTTAAAAACTTCAGATAGATGGGGCTCATATTAAGGTGTTTTATGTTACCGTGAGATTTTAAAATAGTCGATATATTTTTAATTATTAAATTATTAATTTTTGTATTTACATGCAAATAAGAATTTAGAAACATAATCAGAATCTAGTCTTTCATCTCCAGTTAACTTTATCAATCGGTTAACTACTACGGAAACCGAGCCAATCAAATTTTAAATAGTCGTGTTTCCAAGGTAAATTAACCGACAGTTAAAACTAACGGTAGGTGAAAAGACCAGACCTACATGTAATAAATTTCTTCCAAGTTTCTTGAGGAGGGAGTAGTCAAACACTCATTCCCTTGGACAGCGAGAATTAGAAATGATCGTGATCTAATCTCGCAGTAGAAAAATCACCCTTTGACCAAGATCATGATAGATATGAACAAAAGCCGCCGAGAGTTTCAACTGCCACTGGGATGAAGAAATAACCTTGATCTCATAATGTTTTTGTATATAGAAAATACTTTTTGGCAATCTGATGAGCAGTGTAACCAAGTCTTTCATACGATATATGAAAACGGCTTGGAGCTAGAGCATCAGCGCAAGTAGCGTCTCAAATAATATTTTGGTCTTTAGTCTAGGGAATTAAAGAAATTGCAATGAAAGGGTATTAATATTAAGATTTGTTAACAGGGAATATTAATGGGTGCAATTAAAATTTATTTAAAAAGGAAATTCACGTTGGGTTGCACTGAAACTTTGAATCTTAGTTTGTAGTAAAATCACCCCTAGTCAATTTACTAAACTCACTTGTTTATTTAACGTGTACAGCCTCCTTTCTCTCACAGATCGGCAGAATAAAACAGCTGCTCGAACACAAAATTTTATATTTATTAAATTGTTCTCCACTGCTACAGTTGAAACTCAAAATATTTACATAAACATTAACTATTATTTCGCGGTGTTTTTAAAATACGGTACGCCCCCACCTTTCTACCTAGTCTTGTTGGTGCTGCAGTTGGTGTTCCTTTCCTTTGACCTGTCAGGACATTTACTATAGGTACGTCAAACACCAGTGGGTTCACGAATAGAAGGTATCTGTGACGACGAGAATTTCTAGTACCATGAATCCCGTCCATATTTACCATCATCTTACTGCTATATGAACAGTCATTATTCAAGAGGGTTCGAAGCCTTCTGCGGGGGACGCAATTGTCAAGTACCCGAAGTAGGGACACAATCTAACTTTTCCCAAGTCCTAAACCTGAAGTTGGATGTTTTGGAATAAAGTTCCACCAAGCATGTAAATCATCAGAATATCCGTTGATAGTAGAAAGGTTTGTTTCAGAAAGGAGGGACACCAATAGATAAGGAAGCTGGCGTAAAGACATCCTGACTCTTTCGGATGTATAATTTATCAAATTTAACTGGAAGAGAAACTAGGAGAAAACGTTGATTATCCAATTTTTGGTTAATAATATGCGAATTTAGTCCATCCAAGTTTGAGATGCTTCTCAGTTGAAGAGGGTAATAAGGGAGAGCCTAAAAGAGAGTTAGATCATTCTTCATTACTTTCATACCAGGACAGAGAAAATCGAAAGTTTTAAATTTAATAAAAAAGGGCGGATTTATATCCACTTCTAACAACTTGCCCAACTCTAAACCATAGTCTGGGGATTTCTCGCCAAGAGTTCCGTCATCCAGGTACTAGGCATTAAAGTCAGAAGAGAGTCGATGAATAACTTTCCTAAATAAGAATGGCATCGGTGTTTAATTTCCGTCATTGAGTGAATGAGATCCTCTTTAAAAATCAGGAAGGATGTACGAAGGTAGGTTACAATTTCATTGAAGAAGGGGGCGTTGAAAGCGTTTTTGAAATTCACGTTAAGAATGACTCTAGAAGCTTACGCATCATCCTGAATAGATGTCCCATGGATTAAGGCCTCGCAACCTCCTTTGGTAACAAATCGGAGTTGATGAGCTCTCAAATAGGAGGCTATACGTTCAGATCGAATTTTGCAGAGAACTTTACAGGCTAGTCGACGCAAGAAACATCGAACAGCAAACGGACGAACTCCACCATCCTTCTTATTAAAAGCAAATAGCAAATATTATCAAAATTATCACTGATTTTGTAAAAAAAAAAAAAAACATTGAAAATTTGATTTTGAAATACGAGTACTTCTGTTATTTATGTTTTTTTATCCACTTCCATTCCATCGGATTTTAAATACATTTTTCGATTAAGAAAATTCTCATTGATCGATTTTAAAAGGAATTCGTTCTCGAGGTTGATTAATTGATGTGATGAACAATCTTGAGGTTCTCTTTTTAGCTTGATTAATGCATTCGTCAATTTTTACAAACGCGTGTCGTAATTATCCTGAAAATCGAGTGCGGTTTTAATCGAGATCGCTTTAACGCATTGCGAACGTGTAAAAGTCGTCGTTTCGGATTTTAACTAAATCAAAAAGCACACGTTATTACGGCTGATGTATTACCGTTCGATAACTCATTTTTCTAAATCGTGAAACACGTAATTTTTCATTCGTTAGTCAAGTTTGAGAGCTTATTGAAACGTAATCGCTTATAAATTTTGACCCAGTAGTAATACTTAATTTTTTTTCGTTGCAGGACGATAGATTTAATCACGACATTGATGTTTTGACTGGATATAAGACTCGTTCGTTGTTATGCATGCCCATCAAGGATATTAACGGCGACGTTATTGGCGTAGCACAGGTAATAATAATAACAATAATAATAAAAGTAAATTGCTTGTTCGTACTCGTCTTAAGATGAGAGAATAATCAGACGCTTCATTCTCTGCAGGTTATCAATAAAATAGGAGATACGCCGTTTACGCAACAAGACGAGCAAATATTTTCGAGTTATCTTCAATTTTGTGGAATTGGCTTGAGGAACGCGCACATATACGAAAAATCGCAATTGGAAGTGAAGAGGAATCAAGTTCTTCTAGATCTCGCGCGTATGATATTCGAGGAACAAAGCACCATAGAACACGTTGTTTATAGGATACTTACGCATACTCAAAGCTTAATACAATGCCAAAGGGTACAGGTAAGAGATATTTTAGTTATTAAAGTTTTTTTTTAAACTAGCTTTTCCACTGAATGGAATTGTAAATCAAGGTGCTTACGTTAGCGGTATCTACAAGTTTATGATTAGACACGCTTTTATTTTGCACAACAGATTGCGAGGTAGATGACTTTAAAACCATGAATTAAAGCAACGCGAAAAAAAATAATAAACATTCAAGTCGTGTACAGTTACATAAAAACGACAAAAAGAAATTGTTAAATTTTTACTCAAGGTTGAGCGAAATTATGAAAACGTATGACCGGATTTTACTATCAAATAATATAATGTCTGCATTACATCCTGTACCATTTTTTATTTCTTCAAGTATAATTCAATAATATTTTGTTAATTCGATGTAATTTATCGCTTTTATTAGATTAGTCTTAACGACGATCCCCCTTGTAATTAAATTATCTTTTATTGATACATTAGTCATCTTGTTGTGGTCAGAAAAATGTGGGTTACTTGAAATTAACAAATTGTTTTGATCTCAGTACATTTGGACAGTGAATAATTAATGTATTGTTACGCAAAACCAACTTTGGTTAACTATCCCAATCTCAAAGGGCAAATTTACTGTGCATTCTAATTAGAGTTAATGCGCTTACATTGTCGTACGCACGTAATTAATTCGGACACGCTTTTTCTAAGCCTTTTAATTTATGCATGCAGTTGCCTCTGTAGTTGACTATGAATATACGCATATAATTTATGTTATCGCACTAGAGAGGTGTAAACTAAAATATTTAATATGCAAAATCTTGTGTAGGTATACGTTCCAGGTTAACCATAAATCTTATGCCGGAGTTACTTCGAAATTGTCAAAGCTGCTTTAACACTGAGTCTGAGACTGTGAGAGAGCTTTACCTTATTCTCTTAATGTAATTTTAATGGCTTAAGGCTATAATATGGTAAACAATATTTCCCAAAATATCTTGTAAAGAAAATCGGATATCGGGACGATCGGTTCATGGTTTTTAAAATACAGACGCAATCAAGCAAATTAGAATATTTAATTTTCTTTAACAACTTGAGTGCATTTTAATTTTGTAAATTAATACCATTAAGGAACGGTTATTGTAAAACGTCATGTATTACAAACCATAATCAACATATATCATTGGTCACGAAATGTCCAACAATTAAATGGAGGAAGTTTGAGCATAATAAGAAAAATTAAGTAACAATTTTCCAACGCTTTTTTCCTTTCAGGCTCGAGCAATATAATTAATCTCTGCCGAAAATGTAATTGTGAAGATTGATTGCAGAATTATCTCATTTAATTTTCAAAAACATAAGGACGAATTCAATTACTTTCGCCTCGTGCGCTCGTTAACTTATCTATATTAAAGGGGAAAAACAATAAGAAAATATTCAAAAGACGCGTCGACATTGACCTTCGCAATGCAAATTCATCCGTCCACATAATAAAAATTCTTTTATCTATATAACAAGCCGAAATTAAAATCAATCCATAAGAACCTGTTGTGGGTTTCCGAAGGGTTCTTTGTGTGAAAAGAAATGCAATAGAAGTGACGCGCACAATGGAAAAAATTTTATTCAAATTTGTTTTCAGTTCGAAATTTTACGGAATCTTAATAACTACCATTGTTTTTAATTTCTTTATCTAATGGCGTGAACAAATTTTTTATTGTTATCCCGATTATATTTTTTTTCTTTTAAGGTGGGAGTCTTAGAGTTCAAAGGTAGGGTGATGTTAGGGTGCTGTTATGCTACTTTCGTCGTCTGAAAATAAAGTTACTTTTGAGAAGATGCTGGAAAAGCATCCTCTACCTTCTCCGCCGCAGGACATTCAAATCCCTTTTATTTCCGTCGAGGAGATTCGGAACATGATTAATTCCTACCCAAATGGAAAGTCTTTAGGCCTGGAACACTTGAAAAATTTTACGAACAGTGAATTAGGAGACCTTTTATCAGCCATCCACAAGCTGCCTTTATCTGATGTTTCCTCTAAAGTTCTCTGCATCTATCCTCAACAACTCGGGTTTGCTACTAAAGGAGGTTGTGAGGCCTTAGTCCATGTAGCAAGAACATTTATTCAGAATGATGCGTTAGTTTCTGGAGAACTTCTTAAAGTGGATATCAAGAACTCGCTAAGAAATCGCTCCGTTCATCAGACAGATTTTCGTCCCTCCTTCCTGACTTTTTGGAGAGGGTATCATTCAGTCAATTGAACAATTGGATCCGCTTGGACCAATGCTATTCTGTTTAGGAATTCATGAAGCTATACATCGACTATCTTCTAGCTTTATGTCTGGTGCTTTGATGGCGGAACTCTTGGCGGGGATTCCCAGACTGTTTCTGATGTTATCCAAGCTTTTGATTTTTTTCTCTCAAAGTAATGACTCTCTTAGACTCTCTCTTATTACCCTCTTCAAACTGAAAAGACTTTAAAAAGAAATTGATGAACTTGATGATTTCAAACTTGGATGGACTGAATTCGAATACGGATTTTTTTCTTTTAGGGAGCTGTTATGCCATTCCTCGGTTGATTGACTTTCCGTCAATTTTGGAACTGATCGACTCTACGATCAAAGATGAATTGACTAATATTATTAACCTAAAATTGGATAATCAACGTTTTCTCCCAGCTTCTCTTCCCGTTAAATTTGGTGGATTAGGCACCCGAAAGAGTCGGGACATCTTCATGCCAACCTTCTTATCTTCCATATGCGCTATTCGTGTCCCTCTTTTCTGAAACAAACCTTTCTTGGTTGAACTTTATTCGAAAACATCCAACTTCAGGTTTAACTAGATGGATTAACTAATATTATTCACCTGAAATCTGATGATCAACGTTTTCTCCTAGTTTCTTTCCCTGTTAAATTTAGTGGATTAGGCATCCGTAGGAATCTCTTCATGCCAGCCAATATCCACTATTGGTGGTTTAGTATTTTCTCTTACAACCCTCCTTCATAAAGAGACCATTTATTCTATTAACGGATTATTTACAAGCTTGGTTAACCTCTATTCCAAATTATACAGGTTTAGGTTTAGGAATTCAGAGAAGTTGTAATTTCTTTTATTCAGAACTTACATCTTACTTCCGACTTGGACAATGCTCGTTTGAGTGCGTTTTGTGCCTCGTCTGCAGAAGGCTTGAAACCCTCTTGAATAATAACTGTTTCCAAATAGCAGTAGGTTTTCGTCTTGGTTTAGATCTTTTTAAGCCTACACTTGTGTTTCAGGTTAATGGTGAATGAGGACGACATGGTTTGAGCTGTACTAGAAGTTCTAGCTGTCACTCTCGACACCAGGAACTTTATAACAGAAATCTGTTTCTGCCGATGTTAAACGCCCTGGCGGTGTATCTTTAATCCCTTGGCCTAAATGGACGATACTTGTGTTGATACCCTAGTCCCAAGCCATCTTAATTCATCATCTGAAAGACCTGGTTCCGTTGCTGATCAAGTTACCAAAAAAGTGTTTGCTGTATATAAACACATTGTGGATCAAGTGTATTTCTTGGTCCCGCTGACTGCTTTTGTTCAAATCATTCATTCATGATCTTGTTCTACTGAGTAGATTGGATCACGATCGTTTCTAATCCAAAGATTAAACCTCGCTATCCAAAGAGGAAATAGCGCTAGTGTTTTGGGCACACTGCCCTCCTCGAGAAATTTGGAGGAAATTTATTACATTTTGTGTATATTATTCTTATGTTTCTAAATTTTTCTTTTCATATGTAAATAAAAAATTAATACTTACCGTTATTTTTGCAATTAAATAAATGTTTAAAAGCATTTAAATATTTTCATCGGAAAAGTATTAGATATGCGTAAACTTTTCCAGAATTATGAACAAAAAATATTGAACAAAACTAAAACAAACCTTGATTTTTTCACCTACCCGACTGTGTTTTTCCGAGTGATTGCCAAAAACGTTATAATTTGTTCAAGCGGAACAAGCATACCACTGAGGATGTTTGCGAGCAGCAGGTGAATCTATGTGGAAAGTTAAGACGCGGTCATTGGTAAGTGGGCGAATATTGTTGGAAGAAACTCCAAATGAAGGCACCATCTTTTCTGTTTCATCAGCTATCATGACGAATAAATATTTGATCAGCAGCTTGGAGGGAGGTCTTTGAAGATGAATTTTTTTTATGTACCATGATGAGAATCTTTAACATGTTGCATATTTTCAAGATGTTTGCGAAACTCTTTAATGAAACTCTTGCAATACTCTTGTTTGTATGGGGATTCTTGTAAAAACTCTACTGGCCATAGACTATTTCCACTACTGTTTCTTTTAGATCTTCTTTCCAAACTGAACAAATGTTCGGTACTACAGTAGGAAAGATGGGATTCTAACTAATTTCTTGGTGATTTTAACTGGCGTTGGAGTAGCTCTACCGTAGCATTTGCAGAAGGATGATATAATGTCGTGGTCAAATGAGATGTGCCTAACAAACAATTCAAACGTTTAAAAGATGTAACTCGAATTCCCTACCTTGGTCAGTGGTTAATTCTTAACAAGGTTCCAAAACGGGAAACTCGCTTCTTGATCTTGAATTGGGACGTCTTCTGGCCGTCGAGTAAGGCCATCAACCAGTGTTAAACAATACATAAATTCTTCAAACATAGGTAGAATAACAATATCCAAGTGAACGTGATTGAAATGGATTTCATTGACCGTTGCGTTGGGTGTAATAGACAGTGTACAATGTTGAAAGCGCTTCGTCGAAAGTCTTTAGTAACGAAAGGGCATGCAATTTGTGTGGATACGTCACAGACGATTGAAACTTTAATGCCAGGGATATTCACAAGCTAAAGTTGGAGTTTCTAAAAATGATTCGTTCTTCGTTGAGGAGGGGCGCCAAAAATCCACTAAGTCGTTTTTTCAGGTAACGTTTCGTGCAGCAGAATGTGCTTTCTTTAGGTCTTTAAAACAGAAAAATGGTCCGCCAATGGGCAAGAAGTGTACATTCTGCTGCACGAAACGTTGCTTGAAAAAACGGCTTAGTGGTTTTTTAGTGCATCTCCTCAACGAAGAACAAATCATTTAAAGAAAACTTATAGGAGGAAATATTTCCATATCACCAGTTTCTAAAGTTTTGATACGTTAAAATACGTCAGCCACAATGTTATCTTCACCTGAAACGTGACGAATGTCTGTTGTGAATTGGCTGATGAAATCCAAGTGTCCAAATTGACTAGGTGAACACTGTTGATTGTGGTCATTAATATTAGTAAAAATTCGACCATAATGTCTAAAATATTTAACTGCAAGTAATTCCCGACCATACGTTCGTATTTAGGTACATTCTGCTAAGGACAGTTTCTTTGAGAATAAATCTAATGGTTCCCAACTGTCGTGATTTCATTGTTGAAACGACTCTCTAATCGCAAATTCTGAGGAAATCTGGTGGGCCAGGTGTGATAATGATATCTTGTAGACTGTAGAGTGTTAAATGGTTTCAGATGCATCACTCGGACGTGTCACTTCAGAAAATTACTGAAGAAGTTTGTGAAATGGTGATAAGCCCGAAATACTTTTGATGTTGTGAAACTCGCGCTTAATCAGTGATGTGAGCGTTGTTTCTAGGCTGACTATTCTATGTTCATGGGGTGATATAGTAGCTTCCTCAGTAGTACAAGACAGAATCTGCAACCTTCGCACTTTTGCCAAGTATGAGATCTTTATGAGCCAAAAGTAGTGCTTGTATGTGTTTAGGTAAACGTCCCAGTCATAAATTTTGGAAATGTCATCTGGAAAATTGTTGCCTACCAAACAACGAAAGTGACGGTGAAATTGTGTTGGTTTTCGGTTGCCTAGTGCTTCATTTTCCAACAGACGAAGTGTGTTTTGCCACAATTATTTCGATCAGTTCTGATTTTAATAGTTCGTATGATCTCTCCGCTTTTGGTTTTACAAGGACGTCTCAAACAACTGCGTATTTCGAATCTAAAGTACGTTCCAGCATCGCTTGGAATCTGCCGATGTCGTGGGTCACCATTTTGTAGAATTCTTTAAAATGAAATCTTGAAGTTCAAATTGACAAAGTCAGAACTAATATATTTTTGAACCCTGTCATTTCATTACTGAATTATTTTAAAAAAATTATTACACACCTATAAAGTTTTTTTTCTTGAAAAAAATCTTATTAAAATTAGGATAAAAAATAGAATTTAAGAGAAGTAACCGGCCGAAACCCGATTGGTCTGAAACTTTTTTTGTAAACTAAGTAAAGTGCTAATGGGTCGTCAAAGTTGGTATGATATGGGTTGTTATTACATGTTTTCATGTGATCGGGGGTAAACGGTGTTGGTTGGTCCACTTTCGAAAAATAGTACCATTCGACTCACAAAAAGTTTCAGACCAATCGGGGTTGGAGCCGGTTACTTGTTGCTCATACTATATAGAAATCAATTATGGTTTGAGAAAAAAAATGTATTTAGGATTCATGAAAACTGTTAAGATGTAACGGGTACAATAATTGCGATTTATTGAAACTGTTTTGTTTAGAATTATTTTTATCGTCTTTTTCGTTATTTTGCAGGTACTTTTAGTTCACGAAGTCTCTAAGGGTAGCTTTTCTCGCGTCTTCGACTTTGAAGCTAATGATCTCACTGGTGAGGAAGGCGAATCGAGAACTAGGTAAATAACATCAATCTTTGAAAATCGCATCCCTTCAACTCTTGTTAACGTTTTAGCCCTCTTGAAAGTCGTTTTCCGATTAATGTTGGGATAACCGGCTACGTCGCCACCACGGGCGAAATTGTAAATATTTTGAACGCCTATGAAGATTCGCGTTTCGACGCCAGCGTCGACGACGGATCGAATTTTAAACACAAAGGTATACTATGTATGCCTATAAAAAATTCGTTAGGACACATAGTTGGTGTTATTCAATTAATTAACAAATTCGACGATTTGCCGTTTACGAAGAACGATGAAAATTTTGTTGAAGCTTTTGCGATATTTTGCGGAATGGGTATACACAACACGCATATGTACGAACGTGCTGTTGTCGCAATTGCTAAACAAAGTGTTACGCTCGAAGTACTTTCTTACCACGCAACGGCAACCTTAGAAGACGCGCAAAGGATAAGGGTACGTTAACGAGTTAATTTGTTTCGTAGATTCATCGCATTGTTTCAGAGTTTACGGGTACCATCGGCGGCGTACTACGGTCTACATAATTTCGGATTCGACGACGTGCATTTAGACGACGACGGAACGATAACCGTAAGCTTTAGTCGTTAATTCATCTTCGAACTTGACGAAACTTCTGTTTTTAGGCATGCGTCAGAATGTTCCTTGATTTAGATCTAGTCGAAAGGTTCCACATGGACTACGAAGTCTTATGTCGTTGGTTATTATCGGTTAAAAAAAATTACAGAAACGTTACGTATCACAACTGGAGGCACGCGTTCAATGTCGCCCAAATGATGTTCGCTATCTTAACAGTGAGTATTATTTCCAAACTTACGGAAAACTCTTCAACGATAATTTCAGGCAACTCAATGGTGGAGCATTTTAGGGGAAATCGAATGTTTAGCGTTGGTAATCGCATGCCTTTGTCACGATTTGGACCACCGCGGCACAAACAACTCTTTCCAAATCAAGTGAGTGTAGTAGTTTATTCCTTGGATTCCTCAATGTTCGATGATGGTACTATAATTTTCTATTCGTATTCTTTCTTTACATCGTGAAATTAACGATTTTGATTGTTTCAGAGCATCATCTCCTCTCGCACAATTATATTCAACCTCCACCATGGAGCATCATCACTTCGACCAGTGTATTATGATATTAAACTCGCCGGGAAATCAATTATTATCGAACGTCTCATCTGACGAGTACACGCGCGTTATTAAAGTATTGGAAGAAGCCATTTTATCGACTGATCTGGCGGTTTACTTCAGGTATTATATTAATCTTGTACGTTTTCTTTGGTATAGGAAATTAATTGATTTGTGTAGGAAGCGGGGTGTGTTCTTCAATATCGTGCAAGAAGGAACACATTGGGGATGGAAGAGCATCGCGAATTATTACGCGCGATGCTGATGACGGTTTGCGACTTAGCAGCTATTACTAAACCTTGGGAGGTTGAAAAACGGGTAGCAGAATTGGTATCTTCCGAGTTTTTTGAACAGGGCGACATCGAACGCGAAGAACTGAACATAACTCCTATAGTAAGTACTAGTAGTATTTCAAACTTCTTTCGCAAATAACACATTTGTTTTTAGGATATAATGAACAGGGAAAAAGAGGACCAATTACCGTTAATGCAAGTTGATTTATTGATTCAATTTGTTTACCTATTTATGAGGTAAATGTATTTGAAACGTTTTATATAGAATTACGTGAACATATATTTTTAGGCGTTCGCCGTCCTATCAGATAAGTTAGAATTATTGGTACAAGGTGTTAGGCAAAATCGTGAACATTGGCTTCAAATTGCCGAAGAACACAAATTGATTTCGCCAAATAATGAGAAAGATTCGAACGATAACGTAACAATGTCAAAGCCAAACTCACCCGAATCCAATAACTTAGAAAACTCGTCGGCCAAAAATTGTCGGACGCCCAGTCCAATAACAGATTAAATTAGTGTGTAGATAGTAAAACAATTATTTATTATTTAATTTTAATGCAAAGACTTAAATCTGATTTTAGAATATGTAGCACAAATTTGTAGTCAAAGTTCGCCAGTACATATATTAAAATTTATTTATTCGTAATAGTTTATAGTTGAAATATTTACTAATAGATTAAGACATTGACCAAATTTACTATAATATTGGAGCTTGATTTTTTTAAAAAAGCTCCGCCCGGCATTTTGGCATTTTTACTCGATCCTCTCAAATCATTTCCATTCAAGTTTGAAAGTATTGAATTTACGCAAATGTGTTGCTCTCTTTTCTGTTGAAAAAAAAAATTTTTTGTTCTGTTTTTGTGATATTTTAGTTACTCAATTAAAATCTTTAAACAATATTGCTAACGCGCTTTCCGCTTTATCAATATTTTAAAGTATTTTTCGAGTACTGTATTTATAACGCGGTATTAGATGCAAACTATTGTAACCAAAGTATATGTGAAGCAAGGCACTGCAAGCATCTTACAGTGTATTGTATTAGTTGATAAAAAAAACTATTTTAGATAAAAAAGTGTGATGTCTAATTTTAGCGATTATTTGAACGTTTTTATTAATTCAAAGAGAAATATTTTGTAATTGTTGTACAGTTATGTAAAAATGACCACAGTAATATATTCTTAAAACACTTCAACTTTAGTTTCACTCGAACAAATCTTGGGGAAAAAAGGAAAACGACGTTTTCGGGTACGTACGTAACAATTTTTTATTTAATTTTTTTCAATAAATTCTTCAAAACATTACAGGATGGGCATGCAAGAAGCTGATTACAACTGATATAAAATGGTTCCTATATTGAAACTAAATAGAATTTTACCCACTCCGTTTTTTTTATTATTGTGGTTAGGGTAGAACACTACATTTTTGATAATCATTGCAAGCATTAGGGCTTTTGATTTATTTAAACTATTTTAAAATGGTGTTAGTTTCACTTAAAGATTTATATACCTACTACTATACATCTCATATATATATGTATATATATCTTTATTGTATATATGTACAAATGCTTTGTTCTCCACGTGTAAAACATGTTTGTAATAAAATGCTTTGGGGTTTAAACACGTAATGATAATACGTAAAAATTACAACGTTGTAATTTTTTAATATTTATTACACGTGTTTAAACCCCAAACATTTTTATATATATATATTTATATATATATATATATATATATATGTATATATATATATATTATCAATGCTTGTATACTTTTAGGTGTTAGGGTCGTAACTTTTACATTACTCATGTATTACATTTTAATTATTCTAAACTAAAAGTTAAACTGAAAAATAAAATAATATTACTCTAACAAGTAAGCTATTTTTAACTACCAACTAATATTCGATTCTAATTTAATATAGCATATTGAATAAATCTAATAAACTAAACCAGTGGTTCCCATACTTTTTTTCTCATAGACCACTTTAAACATTTTGCTGGATCTGGTGGACCCCCTGCAGTTACATTTACTAACTACTTCCAAAAGCCCGAAAAAGTATATGTCTAGCAAATCTGATGTTGTGGCTATTTTTCAATCAACTTCTATGAGTTGAAAGTTTTCAAAAAAGGGTGAGAATTTAATTCCTTTGATTATGCTGTGAGTATTGTCATTCAAGCTAAGTTTCAAAGCCAGTCTAAACGCGTCTAATCCAACAGTTGGATTCCTACTTTTGCACTTTTGTATTCCTAAGATTGACTCACAGTACAAGAAACCAATAATCTCCCACTTCCCGGAGTGGTAAAAGTAAAAATAAATATTTTCTTGTTTTGTAGCTATTTATTCAAACACAAAAATTACTACACTTTTAATTATGTTGTTATAACAGTCTTAGTAGAATCAAAATTTAACATCAAACTAATAATGATTATTGGTTTTAAAAACTTATCATTTATATTGCGACTGTTTTTAAAAATAATAATCATTATTAGTTTGATGTTAATTTATCTCAGATTACCATTGTAATCTGAGATAAAAGTTATAATTTTAATGGGAGGGATGTACTTGGTGAATTGACAGCAAATTATCAATATTTGGCTGAGTTTAGTTAATTATAACCGTAAATCTCCTCGCTCTGTAATATTTAATCTGCTCCGTTTTTGTCAACAAGTTTGTTACGGCACTAAAACTGCGTTCGACAAGATATGACGAAGGAAACGCTATGAGAAATTTTTGCAATTCCCCACAGTCCTGGATATTTTTCAGGTATTTGTGCCTGCAGCCAAAATGATTGATACCCTCTTTTGAATGCTACTTTGAGCTCCTCATTAGTGCTAAGCTCGAGTAGCTCTTCTTGCAGTACCACATTTTCCACTTCAGTTTCATCATATGGATTTATTATCCATGGTGGTATATCCATCGACAGAATGTCTTCAAATCTGATTTTAAAATCATCATACAGGGCAATCAAATGTTGAACATACGTCTGAATATCTTCGTCGAGGCATTCTACCTGCGATAAATTTGGAAACTGGGAAAATTCACGTCGACCAATATTTTGCTTCATAAGTTTCAGTTTACCAAAAAAGCTGAAATTTCACTCTTTGTTTTTATCAAATTGAGGCTGTCCCCTTGTAACTGTAGGTTGAGGTCATTGAATTTTTTGAACAAATCTGTCAAATACGCAATGTCTGCTTTGAAATTCATGAGGTTTTCTTTTAAAACAGGATCTTTAGTGTTCAGAAACTCTAAAACAGAGTCGAAAAGCAAATAGAATCTTGATAGACATGCACCTTTCGACAACCAGCGTACTTCGGTATGTAGCAGCAATCGTCCTCATCATTTTCTTCGCACAACTGTGCAAATAAGCGCGTATTTAATGCATTGCTTCTTATTTTGTTAACTGCATTAATCACAAATTGAAGCGCTTGGTGCAATCTATCACTCAATTTTTCGCTACTAGATGTTGTCGGTGGATGACACAGTGAATTGCAATTACCTCTGGTATAATCCTTTTAAGATGACTTATAAACCCACGATATCGCCCGACCATGGCAGGAGCTCCATCTGTTGCCACCGAAATAATGTTTGTGAATGCAATTGATTTTTCCGTAAAAATCATTCAGAACATTAAAAATTGATTCACCTTTAGTGTCAGTCTTCAAAGTTTTCGCGAATAGTAACTCTTCAAACATTTGTTCGCCTTTGATAAATCGAACATATGCCAATAATAATGCTTCATTGCCAGGTAAAGTTGACTCGTCCAGTTGAATAGAAAAATGAGTTGTTTGCAGATAATTACACAAGAAACTTTCAACATCAGAGCTCATTTCATCAATACGTCTTTGTACAGTGTTGTTACTCAAAGGAATTCTTTTAAGTATGTCAAATGAAGATTTGTGCAGGACAGTTTTTAAGACCTCTTCAACAGCAGGCAAAATTAACTCCTCTCCAATGGTATGCGGTTTCCCAGATTTTGCTATAAGTAATGAGATATTGTAAGATGCCCGCAAGCCATCGTCGTTGCTTTCAGACGTTGAAGCGAACATACTATGCACGGTGGGTCTCTTTTCATACTTTTCCTTCAATGTTTGGAAATATTTCAAATCCTTACCTATTTTGTCAGGATGACACCTTCTTAGATGATCTTCCAGCTTCGATGGTTTCATAGAGTCATTGCTCAAGACTTTGTTGCATAAAAGACACATGGGCAATCGCTTGTCTGTATTTGATGGAAGAAAACCAAATTTCAAATATTCAACACTGTACTGTCGACACTTCTTCTTAGATTCAGCCATGTTTCGTATCAATTACTTACCTGTAAATATGAAAAAATGTTTGTTAAGTAATCTTAAAATGATTTAACAAACATAATAGAAGTGGCTTTTAAGATACAAGTTGCTAACAAATAGATAGGTAGGTACTTACTTTTCCAACACTGGCAAACAATAATATCAATTCACTTTAATTTTCAAAAGTCTGAAAACTACTTCCGTCACTGGTGAACACTTATATAGGTACACTTTCTTTTTGAAATTCCGGAAACAACTGAGTAATGTTTATCATTCGCATTCGTATTTATATTAAAGAAAAATCCAACAAGTTCATGCAAGTTCAGACACGACTTTAACTAGGCGGGCGGGCGGCGCGGCATCGGCGAGTCTTGACACGCTCTTTCTGAATATGGAATATGCAAGTTCTTACAAAAACAATTGCTGAGCTTCTTATAATATTGTCTTCCTATATTCATAGGAGAAGTCAAGCTTCTTATAATATTGTCTGCCTATATATTATTGTCTCCCTTATTCATAGGAGAAGTCAAGTCGGGTCACCTAATACATTTTTATAGACCCCCCGTTAACGGTTGTGGACCCCCATTTTTTTTCCACGCAAGCGTAGACCCCTATCGGGCTCCGTGGATCCCTGGGGTCCACCTGGACCACTTTGGGAATCTAGGAACCAAAATAACAAAATACCTAAAATTTATTTTACTTTAATACAAATTTGATCCATTCTTTCCTATTTTCTGCAAGTCTTTTGCATCTATCCAAGACATTTTTTGGTTTTAAGTATTTTGCTGACCGTAGTGTTCCAATTTTCTGGAGGTCTGCCTCTTGTTCTCGCGGTTTTGATTTTTTGCTTGCCATATTTGTTTTACTTGTCTGGCATTGTCCATTCGTACTAGGTGTCCAAACCATTTTAGTTGTTTCTCTTCTATATTTTTGTTTAGAGGTTGTATCTGCAGTTCTTTTCTTATGTTATCGTTTCGTATTCTGTCCAGTTTTGTCACTCCTTTGACCTCCTTAGAAATTTCATTTCCATGCCTTGAAGTCTATTTTTTGTCTTTTTTGAAAGTACCCACGATTCACAGCCAAAAGTTAAAATTGGTACATATATACTTTTTGAATACGGTCAATTTTGTTTTCGAAATTTCATTGTTGCTAAGAAAGTTAGTGTTTAAACTATAGAATGTTTTTGCTGCACTTTGATTCTGTTGTTGATTTCAGGTTCGTGTTTACCTTTTGCATTTATATTTACCCCAGATACTTATAATCTATCAACTTGCTCTATTACCGTCCCGAATACATTTACGTTAACGTTTTCTTGTGTTTGTGCCACCACCATTGTTTTAGTTTTTTCACTATTTATTTTAGGTTGTAATCTTTAAGCACTCGCGCCCAAATCTGTATGTTTGTTTGAAGATCCACTTCACTCGAGCAAATATTACTAAGTCGTCGGCAAACGCGCACTCTGTTATTCTTAAGGGGTGTAAGTTATTGTACCCTATACAAAGTTGTTGGACTTTCACTTTAGTTTTTGGATGATATCGTCCATAATTATATTGAAAGTAGTGGGCTAAGTACTGCTCCTTGTTGTAATCCTTCGTTCGTAACAATTTTTTCGGAAGAATCGTTGTTCGTTCTTACGTAGTTTAAGCTTATTACTGTACAGACTCTCAATAATTTTTATTAATTTATTGTTAATGCCTCTGGTTTTCAGGCTTTCCCATACTAACTTTCTAGGTATTCTGTCGAACGCTTTCTCTAGGTCTACAAATGCCATATAAGTTTTTCTTATTTTGTCTTAAGGTTTTTGTAATGATTAACTGTAATGTGAAAATGTGGTCTTGGATACTACGTCCTTTACGAAACCCACTTTGTGATTCGCAACATCTGTCCTTCTATTTTGGCTGTTAACTTCTTCTCTATAATTCTTTCAAATATTTTCCTGCATATACTTAATAGTGTAATGCCTCGATAATTTCTGCACTCCAACTTGTCTCCCGTTTTGAAAATTGGTAGAATCACTCCTACTGTCCAGTCTTTTGGAGCTTTTTCTTCTTTCCATACTTTCCTAAACAGTTGTAATAGCATTTGTGTTCCACTTTTACCCATATTTTAATTACTTCTGCTGCAATGCCATCATGTCCAGTTGCTTTACCTACTTTTACTCTTCCTATTGCCTCATATATGTCTTCTATGTCAATATTACCTGCACCTGTCTGGTCATGTGGTTCACTAGTTTTCTCTGTATTGTCTATGTTTAAGGACTTTTGAGGTATGATAATAGATCTTGAAAGTATTCTTTCCACCGTTCCATAATTTGTGTTTTTTCGGTCAGAAGCTTTCCGTCCTTGCTTTTAATATTATTGTATATAGAATTACGTTGCTGTTGGTTTCTTAAATTTTTAGTGCTTTATAAAATAGTTTCTGGTTGTTTTGCTGTTCTCTTCTAGCAGATTGCCAAAATTATCCCATTCTTTCCTTTTCTCTGTTATAACTAATTCTTTTACTATCTTTCTTTGTTCTTTGTATGTATTATATGTTTCCTTTGTCTTTAATTGCAAATATTTTCTCCATTTCTGTTTTTGATTTTAATTTGTAGTTTAATTTCTTCAGACCACCAAGGCGTTTGTTTCTTTGATCTATTTAGGTTTACCGTGCCGCAAGATTTCTTGGCCGCTCTTAGTAATATATCTTTGAATTGTTGCCACATTCCTTCTATATCTTTATGTGTATAACTCTCTGCTATTTTGTTACACTCTTGGTCTACTAATGAGGCTAGTTCGGTCGCAACTTCTTGATTTTGTAACATGTAGGTTTTATTTTTTCATAGTATGGTACTTCAATTTTGTGTGTTGGTTGGATTAATAGGTTGGCTGGTACTTCCAATTTCATTTTCGCGATAACCATGAAGTGGTCGGTATTGATCTCTGGGCCTCTGTTAACTTTTACGTCTGTAACCATTCTTCGTTCTTCTTTTTGTATCAGAATATAGTCTATAATTGACTTTTCGTTTCTAGATGGTGCTTCTCTTGTAAATTTATGTTTATCTTGGTGTTGATAAAATGTGTTTGTTATTATGAAATTGTTTTCAGTGCAGTATTGTATTATCTTTTTTCCGTTTTCGTTTCTGATATTTTCTCCGTACCTTCCCACTGTTTCTTCGTATTGTGTCGTTTTATTCCCACTCTACCATTTAAGTCACCTAAAACTATTTTTATTCCTTTACTTCGTTCTGTTGTTATATTCAGTTCTTCCCAAAATTCCTCTTTCTTCTCTACTTTTCATCTTCATTAGGTCCGTATGCTGTGATTATTGTAATTATTGTATTATTTATTTTATTTCAATGCTTAGGATTCTTTCTGTTACGCATTCCCATTTACATATTAAAGGTTCCCAAGCTTTGTTTATGATGCATGCCACTCCTGCTTTCGCTCTTTGCTCTTCTGGTACGCCACTATAGATTAAAATATGCTCTTCTAATTTCATTATGCCTTTTCCTTTTTTCTTTGTCTCAGTTAACGTTAAGATACTCAAATTCATTTCGTTAAACTCTTTATCAATTCCATTTCTTTTCCTTTTAACCCTCTTATGTTCCACGTCGCCAATTTCCAAAGTTTTTTATCTCCTAATTTGTCTTTTTAATTGTTTTAGATTTTTATTAAGTTTATTTTCCATGTTCGTAAGCCGTGTCCCTCGCGTATTCATTGTAGATCTTACTTGTGTAGCCGTAATCAGTTTTTTGATTGGTCTGGTATCTTAAATTCTACTAGCCGGTTTTCTTTCTTGTTCCATATCATCTGTGTGCCATTTATCATCATTTTTTGGTAACCAATTTTTACTACTGCTCCTTTGAGTTTTTCTTCTACAGCCACTTTCCTAATTTTCCTTTGGATGTCTCTTTCTGCCAACGTTAGATCATTATCAATAAATATTTGTTCTCCTTTTAATTTTTGTTTGTTTTAAGAATTTCCGTTTTAGTTTTCCAGTCTTCTAATTTTACTACACATCGGTTATCTGTTATTTTATAGGCTTCTTTTACCGTGGTCTGTATTATCAATTTATCACTTATAAGGTTTTCAATTTTCTGTTTTATTTCTGCTGTATTACAATTATGTAATTGTAATCCAGTGATTATGATGTTACTTCTTTCTTTGCTCTTTCTTGAACCTCTAATTTGTTTTCCATTTCCTCTATCTTAAGTTGTAAATCTTGTGTAAGACGAGTTGCTATCAATTTTTCCTCTTCTCGTTTTCTTTTGATGTCTGAAGATCTTCTTTTAGCATCTTTATTTCGTTGGCTTGGATATCTAGTTGTTTTTGTAGCAATTTATTGTTATCTAAAATTTCTTCTCTAATTTTCTGATTTTCATTTTTTTATATCCTTAATGTCTTTACTAATATTTTCAACCAACCGCATTAAATCTTCCATTTCTATGTCGTTGAGTTCTTTGTTATGTTGTTGGTGATCTTTGGGTTTTTTTACTTGTATTAAAGGCTTCCTTCTCGTTTGTTGGGATTTCTCTTTTTTCTTTTAAAATACTGCTCAAGCTGTCCACAACTGTTAGCGCGGTTTCTTTGGTTATTATTTTGATTCATTCGCGTATTTTAACAGAAATAATAACTCTGTAGAGTAGGCAACACAACTTTTATTTACGTTGAATTATACGACACATTCATAAACACGAGTTATCATATGTTTATCAATTACTGCAATATTACAATGAAACTTGTATTTATTTAGGCAATGTTTCTATACTTATATTTTAGCGTTTACACAAATATTTTTACTTACAATTTTATCTGCCTGTGTTGTTTCACTTAAAAGATTTTTATACCACTTTTATAAACGTTTGTGAAAGTGTTAATAATATTTTTAATTATCTTTATTACGATATTATAAACAGGTTTTTTATTTGAATTTTTCAACTTTTGAGTCGAATCTGTCAGAAAATTCTATTCTAGTGTTTCAGGAGGGTAATTTTGATGCGTAAAGATTTTAAATCAGAAAATGAAAACTATCATAAGAAATTATTTATTCCTAAATTGTTGATACTTTTTTATAAATTCAGCTTTACAAATTCTACTACTATTGATTACACAAGTCAACACGATTTTAAGTCTGAGTTCTGTATGTCTGATTTTGATTAATTATGTGTAAGTAATGAAAGAAAAAACTACTTTTTTCTAATAAAGTTTGCTTTTATAGTTGCCAGAAGGAAATTTTAAAATTTAAGATAATCTCTATTTTTTATGTTTCAATCGTATGTAAAAGCAAAAAAAAAATTTAATTTACTTGTCAGTCACTTTTATTTATAAAAATAATAAAGATTAAGCTTTAAATTTAGGAAAAAAAGCAGAAAAAAGCATTATAAATGAATATTTTTAGTTTTTCTTCTATGTAGGCAGGAAAACTTTCTCGCACAAGATTCCAAATGTAGTCACCCATCATGTTCTCATTATATTTCCTTGATAACGGTTTTCAAAGTTCATCACATCTTGGTGAAAACGTTCCTCTTGCTCTTCTGAATATGCCCCCAAGTTATCTTTGAACTGGTCTAAGTGAGCATGTAGCATATGTACTTTAAGTGACATTCTACAACCCATGAGTTTGAAATTGTCAAGCATATTAGAAATGAGCTCTTTGTAATTTGCAGCTTTTTTATTGCCAAGGAAGCCATGGATCACTGCTTTAAGGCTAAGCCACGCTTGTTTTTCGTGGGTATTTAGTAGCACTGGAAATTGTTCACTGGCCATTATTTTCTTTATTTGTGGACCAACGAAAATACCAGCTTTAACTTTAGCCTCAGTTTAGGGAAAAAACTCTTTAAATATTCAAAAGCTTCCGAGTCTTGACGAAGAGCCTTTACAAATTGCTTCATGAGGCCTAATTTTATATGCAACAGAGGCATTAAAATACGATCGGCCTTCGCAATTGGTTCATTTTGACATTATGTTTTCCTATCTGAAACTCGATCCGTTTAGGCCATGAATGCCGCTCGTAGTGAAGTGTCGGCCCTGCTATCCCATAAGCAAAAGATAGCATGGATATTTAGTACATCCGCCTTGCATTCCCACCAGATAACCTACCATCTTGAAATCCCTATCACTAGCCAAGCATACTCTTCATACTTTAAAGTTTGAAGTACCATTTTAACGCTTTTGTAATTTTCCTTCAGCATTACAGAATGAGCCAGAGGTAGAGATGGAAATTTGTTTCCATTATGAAGAAGGACCGGTTTTAAACTTTTTGTAGAGCTGTCGATGAAAAGACGCTATTCAGAAGGAACGCAAGGGATTCCAATTGCATCAAATAAACCTTTCACATCATTGCAATAACAAAGTCCATCTTCCTTTGTAAAAAATCCAGAGAATATTACATGACGCTTCCTTTGATCATTTACTTTAACATCCTTCTTGAGTAAATTCCACTGTTTTAACCGTGAACCTAATATTTCTGCTTTAAGTTTAGGTAGGTTTAAGTCTCTTACTAAGACATTAAACTCTTCTGAATTAGTGAGATGTGGTTAAACAGACTCTGATCTGAGTAAGAATTCGCTGCCTCCGCTACTACTAAACATTTGTGATAGCGGTAGCTGTTCCTTCAACTTTGGTCGAGAAGGCACAGGAAAATGTTTACAGTGCGGTACTGGAGCGGTTGTTGATGGTAGATCTGGGTACTGATTCTTCTTGGCATTTTTGCCAGCCCGACTCTTACGTGGATTAACTACACAAAAGTAGCAATCACTGATGTGACTAGTGGGCTTTCTCCAGATATTCTTGGGACTGCAAACTTCATACTTTTTTTTTCTCCTCGATACCATGCTGGAAATAAGTTAACATACTTATAAACAAATCGAACATTTTTTTCTTTAAAAATTGTGATATATTTATTCTCTTACCTTCTAAAGTGTTTTTGCAGTTATTACATGAGAAGTGAGGTGCTCATGTTTTATCTTGACTTCGAATAGGAAAGTTAAAATAAGCTTCATAAACTTCACGGAGTTTTATATTTGATGTCAAACCGAATTTTTTAGCTCTTACTTTAATGAATTCGCCACAAATGTAGCAAAAAGAGTCAACATCATTTTTACACTTTTTGGAAACCATTTTAGATCGCGAGCCTCAACAATGAGGTCGTTTCCGTGTAATGCGCGCGCGCACACACTGCCGGGACTACATGCCACCTCCCGCTTCGCACCCGTAACCCCCCTTTATCCAGTCCCTTGCGTCCTAACGCCGTTGCTACTCGAAGTGTCTGTCTAAATCTTAGAATATTGACTTTTCCTTGTTAAATGTACAAAACCAAACTTTATTTGGAATCTGGTTACTTTTTGTTGTAGACAATCAGAAAATAAGCGTTTTTTAACAAACTCAAAAAAAAAGTTTCTTTTTGTCGAACTTACACTCGAGTTCTCTCACTCCCGATGAGTCCCAAAAGGACGAAACAGCTGTCGGGTGATTCTCAGTGTTTGTTTGCTATTGTACAACCTCTTGCGTACTTTACTGCAGGCGATTCGAAATTTTTATACTTGCCAACTGTTAGGTTGGCTATAATTATTGAAGAATCGACTATGTAACTGCTTTACATACCTGTCGGCAAAGTTGCTAACATTTACGTACGTGAACGCTTTCACGAGTCGACACTAGATGTCGAAAAACTTATCGTTTGAATATTGTGATCCCTCAGTAGGGCATATAGTCGACAGCGCGCGTTTGTACAATAGTGAACTTACACTCGAGTTCTCTCACTCCCGATGAGTCCCAAAAGGACGAAACAGCTGTCGGGTGATTCTCAGTGTTTGTTTGCTATTGTACAACCTCTTGCGTACTTTACTGCAGGCGATTCGAAATTTTTATACTTGCCATTATATATATAGGTTGGCTATAATTATTGAAGAATCGACTATGTAACTGCTTTACATACCTGTCGGCAAAGTTGCTAATATATATATATATATATATATATATATATATATATATATATATATTTAAATGATAAGTTTTTTCGACATCTAGTGCCGACTCGTGAAAGCGTTCACGTACGAAAATGTTAGCAACTTTGCCGACAGGTATGTAACTGCTTTACATACCTGTCGGCAAAGTTGCTAATATATATATACAATATGTCCCCCTAAGTTGGAATCATATGAAAAACTTTTTTATTATTAATTTTAGAAAAAAAAGTTATTCTCTATAAAAAGTTGTGCATGTTCTAAAATCTAAAATACAGTCATCAAATATCAAATTTTTTCAGTCGTATACAAGGTTTGTCAAAAAGTATGAATTTTACTGAAGAGTAAAGTACCTTTAAATTTAACAATATTGGAAAATGTTATTAAAAAAGTTAAGCAGAATTAAAAACTACGTTCAAATATGCAATTACAACCATTTACATTGATAAAATTATTTATTTATTGAACATTTTGAAAAAAAAGTTCAACACCCTGTAGAAATAAAATGACTCACAGCATCGTAAAAGTATATTATAATATTTTAGTCAAATTATCATAAATAGTAATAAATAATCACAAGAGATAAATGTTCATTCAAAATAGAAATATTAATAAAAAAACAAAATAAACTTAATTTTTAATGTAAATGGATGTAATTGCATATTTGAACGTAGTTTTTATTTCTGATCAACTTCTTTTGATAACATTTTCCGATATTGTAAAAATTTAAAGGTACTTTACTCTTGAGTAAAATTCATATTTTTTGACAAACCTCGTATACGACTGAAAAAAATTGATATTTGACGACTGTATTTTAGATTTTAGAACATGCAGAACTTTTTATGAAGAATAACTTTTTTTTCTAAAATTAATAATAAAAAAGTTTTTCATATGATTCCAACTTAGGGGGACATACTGTATATATATATATATATATATATGAAACAGGTCAACAACTGTTTGATACGACAGTAATGTATACAGACGAATAATATAAAATTCTACACACCTATAAAGAAATGTGATCCAAAAACATGCGGTTGAATAGCAAAGAGGGTGAATGTTGTTCTGAAAGAGAAAACAATAGCACTGAAATCTGACATGTCATGGATATCAAGCTTATTAATAGCATCACGAAATCGCACAAACATTGATGTGAGGTCAAGCATAAGCCTGTATGAAGTTTCCCCTCTGCCACGATCCTTATTTGCTGCTGACAGCAAAATGCATTATTGTGTGGCTAAAGATAAGCTGATAGCTGACCGCATTTCTTGCTGAAGATCTCATTGAGTACAGTAGGGCAAATGGACTGTTCTTTGTGGTAAGTTGGAGAGATAAGGTAGCAGCATTACATGCTGTGGATGTGTCGACCCTAACAACTACACAAGAAGAGCCAGAATCATTCTCATATTTACTCTCCAGATACTGATGTTATGATTTGGGCCATTATGAGATACTCCATGTTTCCACAAAATTGTGGAATTTACCTTGGGCATGGAATGAAGAAATACTTTGAGTTGGCTCCTGCCTTGAAAGCAATGGGAGCACTAAATGCTTTTGTAGTTCCGGAATTCCGCACATTTTCCTGTGCGAATGTAACCGGTTCATTTGCTAATAAGGGAAGGTGCAAAGCATTCAAATCAGCAAGTACTGAGATAGTTCATGCTTTAGCAAGTGTTGGCACCAGTCCCTTTCTGTCCCAAAATGTCAGTGATGCATTACAAGCCTTTGTCTGCCAAGTGTACATCCCCAAAACAACGCTTACCGATATTGGAAGTATTCGATTGCTATTGTTCACAAGAAAGCAAAGTCAGTATAAAAATTTTCCTCCCACTAAAAGATCCCTATACTCGTTCCTATTGAGAGCACTTCTCTGGAATCAAAACATTGTCCAGCATTTAGTAATACCTCCACCCACATCTAGGATAGAGCAAGAACCTGCTATACCTGTACGATGCTCCGTGCTCGCTGTTCATGTACGCAAAAGCATGCTCTCCCCATACAAGTGTAATGCAAATGCTTTCAAGTTTACTGAGTGTGTACATATGACATGCGTAGAATTAGCAATGAGAGTGAAACCCGGATCATGTGATGATGAAAGTAACATGGACGAACAGTAGTGACTTCAAGGGTGATAAGTCAACCCAGATATATATTTCATATTTTGTTTTTAATGAGTTTTAATGAGCTTTTTATTACATTTATCGTACCATTTCGCATATTTTCCCATTAAAAACTTTTTCAAGTAGCGATCATATTATTTTCTTATAGAATGGATTTGTAGCTAAAGGGTTGCTCTTACGAGAAAAGTGCTAAAAACAAAATTCATAGACAATGCCATGACAAACAAATGTAGTCTTATAAACTTCTTTCGTAGGACCACAGGTTCTAGTGATACAGACAAAAATATATTTTCTATTGCGGTCATTTTGTTTATTTGCCGGTAGGGCGTAACGACACGGGTTTTAAAGTAGCCACCATCCAAAACCTTATTTTAGACACTGTAACAAAGAGAATGATACTTTGGTGGTTTTATGTCATTTATTCATAAAGACTTATAAGTTATTTTACATCGCTATCTATTTACATTACCCTTATTATCACTATATTGAATATAGTTTGTGCGCGCCGCGTGTATGTACGCTTGTAATAGCCGACGTGGGTCATTCTGGTGCAGACGGGGCAGGCTGCTACCATGCGGCACTGGATTGGACCGTGGTGTACCCTCTTCGTCGCTGGCTGGGGTTCTCTGCTACGTGTGCCAGGTAAAGCACGTCAACAGGCAGAATTAAGAGGGGTGAAGCACACCGTCTTATTGTCCCAACGGCTAGGTTAGTCACACCGGCCGAGGGTAGTTTAGACCGGATTATACACGCCAGTCAAGAGACTCGTACCGAGTGAAGTCACTTCAGTGAGTGCCTGTTGCTGGTGTGCGTAACCGTTTTAAAGGGTGCGCTGGTCAATCACAACCATTGCGTGGGGGTAGTGCGCTATGTGCGTAGCCTGAGGGATGATGCTACAAAACCATTACCACACTTGTATCATCAACGCACCCACGGATGCACATTTGAGCTTAGACTATTTGAAAACTTGAAAAATTTCCTTTCCTAGAAAATCAACTCAATTTGATGCTGAACAACCACATTAAGTTGTATTATAGTATGGTGCAAATAGACCCAAACTTCAACATCCAAAGTAAAAGTTTTTCTCAAACTCCAATTTGTTCTATATAGTCCACATATTGTTTGACCATGTTACATTATTTTAAGTGTCGGGTTTGGGGGTGCAAGAGGGAAAAGATGCTTTCTTTTAGTTTTTCTTAAATATTTTGAATACTATACGGTTTAGATTGAAAAGTTCAAAAATAATCTACACTAAATTGGGGAAAAATGCTTCTCATTATAATCTTGCTAAAGTGAACAGTTCCAGAGTTACGGTGGGTTTAAAAGTAGAAGTTTTTCGTATTTTTTAGATTTTTGGGAAAGTGTCATCCGATGCTTGATGAACTGTGCAACCACATCTTTACAAGTGCACTGTAAGAAGAGAAATAAGACCCATTTTCTTCTTAGCGTAAGCTAAAAATTCACTTTTTGATTAATTTTTACATGGATCGAGGCTTCTACTTTCACTTCAACGTGATCTGCGTAAGCGTTCTTCATCTTTTGGGTTTCCTTGCTCGTATCCAACAAAAACAACAGTTGCCGGCTCATAATGAGTATTTATGTAATTTGTGTATTGCTCGTAAATCTGTCTGAAGGAAGCGGGGTCTCGCCAGACAACACGATGAAAGACGTGGCCTCTATCAATGATACAGGACACTTTCTCTGAATTTGGGTTGTTTGACGATTTATTTAAATCTGGAACCAATGTAGATTTGCTTCTCTTCCTCATCAAGTCAGATTCGCCGAAGAAGGATGGAGGATAATCACAAACTTTAAATTGAAATGGTGTAAGCTCGAGCTCGTCTTCTTACACGCCGCGTACTGTACCGTGTTGTTGTAAATAGTCATAAACTTTGTTATACAGCCTAGATATTTAACAGCTAACTTTCTATTGAAGTGTATCTCTTTCAAGGCTAGTGTTCCATTTTCAAACGTGGTTGTCCCAAATCACGTTTTTATCTGCTACAATCCCTGTTGATAAGGAAAAGAGTTCAGGTGTATTAGAAAACGAATTGTGTTCCTCAAGGCAAGAAACTCGAGAACAAGCTGGCATGGAGTTGATACAAGTTGCAATAGTTGTCGCTGTTATTCCTCTGCCTCCGATCAATCCACTTAAGGATCTCATCAAAATCTGTTCGATGGTCATGTCACTCCAGATTCCAGACCAAACTTTTTCAGTACGTCGGATCATAAATTAATCACAATTAACGAACAAATCGTTCTCTGGGCTCATTGGACATAGGGAAGGTGAAGGAGAAAGTTACAATCCTCTCAGCTCCAATAAAAATGTGAACAAACTCAACCATTTCTATGAAGTAACTCTACGGTGTTTGTGTTCGTTCTGAATCTTTTGAAAGTTGAAAAATTTCTACACAGCTCTTTACTGCAACTGACTCCGTAATCTCTTCACAAGAAGCATTACCACGCTTAAAAATTGAATAGAGAAAATTAAGGTCATTTCTATTCACTAATTTTCAAAAATACAGTAATGAGTCCCTCTTTAATTAGAAAACAGGTAAGAATTACTCTAGACAGTAACCTTTCCCGTTTATCATTTGTTGAACAATATTTTTTGCATAGACAGTACTGTACAACTCTTCTAAGTCACTTTCTGACGTGATGAATTTAATATCAATAAGTGAAAACCTCCTAGTTTCATGAACAGTGACTTCAGTGGACTGTCATCAGGTGCGACTGCTATTATTTCACGACCTTTAGCATACAAAGGCTGATCACCATTGTTAAGTTTTGTCCATTTCTGGTCCCTTCTGTGGCAGCTTAAAGAAGAGCTGTATAAATTGTTGACAGATTTGAAATAGCTAAGTTGATTAATGGAAGAGGAACTACAGCGGAAATTTGAAACGTTCTCGTTTCATACAGAATTTCTATGCAACCACTCCAACCATGTTCATTTTCTTCTGTGTTTTCCAACCAAGTACCACTCAACTAAAACAAATTAATTGTTCGGCAACGTTCATACGACAGTGGTTTTATTTTTAGAGAAGCCATGCTTGTAGCAACTATTTTGGAATAGTCAGATGTACTTGGGCTCTGTAAGTTTACAAATCAAACATGCCTCGTTTTTCAACAGTATGAGCAGTAACATTCTTTTGAGGTAGATTGTCCTCTATCTGGAGAGCTGTTTTAGGTATCATGTAAGCAATTCCAGCCATGAATGAAACGTGTGTTATGGTCATCCAGAGTGTGGACATTGTAGTCTGCATTATCGTATCCGTTCTCAACTTGTGCTCGGTTGGGAAGTTACCGATCTCTCATATTTTGAAACTTCCTTGTAAGGTACACAAACACTCACATTGCGCAGGATATCGATCAAGACCTTTGAACCAAATTTACTGCTCAATAAAACACCCATTCTAAGTTGGGCAAGGGATAAAAGTGATCTTGCAGCGCTTACTATACTGTGACATAATGTAGCTTTTACTTTCAGTAATTTGTTTTGTGCTTTGAATTTTCTCGGTTGTATGTCTTTTAGAAGTAGGCTGTATGATTTCAGTTATTAAAACATTTTGCACTTCAGGTACTAGTTAAGCTTCTCTTTTACAAATTTCTTCAGTTGTTGGAAACTGAGAATAGTCGTAGGTTTTGGACTACATTGGGAAATGATCGAAATTGTTTCAATTAACCTACAGTAAAATAAGGCTTTCTCTGAGAATTTGAGGCAGGTCTCTGAAAATTTGTATATACCCCTTCGATTTAATGTTTTAAATGTTGTGAGAAAAATCTCATATTCTAAATTTAAAGAAGAAACTTATTAAAGTTAAAATTTAAAATGACGAAAATTTAGATTTTTCGCGGATAACTTGTTTTCTATGATCTCTACGGTTGTGGGACCCCATTATAAAAATTAAACATAAGAAAATACACTAAAACTTTACTGTGAACCATTTTTTTCTACGGGCAGCCGTTTTCGAGATACAAATTTTAGATTTTCATCTAAATTTTTCAATTTTGCGTCGAAGAGCATCCAAAAATATTAAGATGAGGCAATAACCAAATAGCAGAGTGGTTTGCAGAACACTTGAGTGAAATATTTAGTTACTCTCAATTCAGAGCAAATATATGCAAATATAACTAACGTCAAAAATCAAAAAAACCGAAAATATCACACCATTTACTAAGTACTCCCAAAGAAGTAGCAAATGAGACAAAAACCAATTTGAACTCAATGAAAGCTCCAGGATACGATCTCTTAACTGGAGAAATTCTGAAGCAAGAACGCACCCACTAAATTAAAACTAATTCCTGCGAGCTGGAAAGTTGCAGAAGTATGATTACTACAAAAGCCAGAGAAACCCATACCGTCAAAAATCTTTGAAAAGCTACCGCTTAAGAGGTTGATGCTAATAATAATCCCAGATTATGAATTTGGATTCAGGCAAAAGCACTCTACAATAGGTCAAATGCATAAAATAACCGACGTCTGTTCAATAACCTTCTTAGATGTGACTCAGGCCTTTGACAAAGTCTGGTACGAGGGATTAATTAATTAAACAGATTGCTACCAAAACAACATGCTGATATATATTAACATCATATACATTATTTGTAACTACTGTAGACCAATGACTTACCAGTGCTAGAAAAAGCAGTCACTGCTACATTTTCTGATGACTCTGCGCTTCTCGTAGTTGATCAAGACCAAGAAAGATCTGCTATTAGTCTCCAGATAGCAAGCAATGAGGTAGTATATTGGACCAGGCAATGGAAGTTCAACTTAACGAGCATAAATTCGAACAGGTAAACTACATCAACAAGAAAATAGCAGACCAATCACTTGTGTTAGATGTTAATGGAACAACCACATTCGATCAGTGCAAAATACTTCGGCATGAATCTGAACGTCAAACTCATCATGTAAAGAAGAAAAGAACTAAACTTAACTTAAAATACAAACAGCACTATTGGCTGATAGGTAGAAACTCAAAACTCCAACAATGTACTAATCTACAACCAGACCTTAAAACTTCTGGGGTTACGAGGAATTCAGCTAAGGGGTAGTGCCGGTGACCCCAATGTCAAGTGTATACAAACATACCAGAACAAACTATTGCGTAACAGGGATATGTGCTCCGACATTCAAAGAGATCTTTGGCTTCCAACTGTCAAAGAAGAAATAAAAATGTTTGCCTGAAAACATGAAGCAGATTTGGCTTTTCTATGCGCTTTTTTCAGTTTATTAATATGTTGAAAAGTTTTTGTATTCTCTTCAATTGCTTGCGGTGTTCCGCAGGGACAAGTTCTTGGTTCAATGTTGTATTTTATTTATACTACTTGTAACATCCATTTTTTGATGTTTTCACTCATCTAGATTTCAGTTGAATGCTTTCCTCAGGGAGAAACATAATAAAATTAGACATTGAGTAACACTAAATAAAAATATTTGGTCAATAGTGGGTGTCATCTTCAACTTTATAAATGTACCTACAACTGAAACTGATTCAAATTTGTTAAAGATTTTCTAATTAAAAAATGAAGCTAAACAGGTGTTTGGGTATTTTAAAATATTGTTGAAAGTTTATGCTAAAAATAACATAGATTTAATATTTGATAAATATTTTGTCTATCTCGTTCAATTTTTAAAAATTTTCTTAATTTAAAATATTAAATAGGTTCAAGCAACTCAAATTTTGGCAGGTGCTTGGCTATAACTTTATAAATAAGCTCAATAATAATTGTTGAATTGTTTGAATTTTATACGTAATTAGAACATAATAAAATGGTTTGTAAGTGTAGGTTCAGTTACTTGAAAATACGTTAACAATTTTTTTATTTTTCTATAATTTTAGAGGAATTATTCTCCCAATACATGATAAAACCTCATAGTTATATCTAATCCATCATTTCTGTCATAAACATTTAATACAAAACTTTGCTTTTCTTTTTTTCTGTTAGGTTGATGTAACTCAACATTGATCGCTCATTTTGTAACAAAAAAAAAGTAGTTTAGAAACAATAAAAACCTGTGTTTTAAGATCATTTATAATAAAAACTAATAAATGTTGTTAAGAATCTTATCGTACGTTTTTTCTTTCCGCACAGTTCTTATAATTCTGATAAATACACATAATCAATATCAACTCGCATTGAATGACAACTTACAACTGATCTCAAAAACTACATGACTACGTTTAAGAGAACAAAAGTTCTGAAATTGTCCATCATTCTTACTTATTCTGGTAACTCCAGTAGCGACACTCTGCTCCCTCCTTAAGACTCTTCTATCCCAGAACAGCATTCTAGGCACATGCAGAACCAGTTGTGACGGTAACAGCAATCTCGTCCATCTAGGCAAAGTTCTTGCTGATGGTTTACAGTCTTCCTATGCACATAAAGGTTATGCCATTGATAACTGCAGACTAACCAAAGCCCTGTTTTAAAAAAAATGACTTTAACATGTTGTACAATCCTCCAGTCCAGTCGATCTAAATCACCGAGCTTAGGCATTGCTATTTTCTTGATGTTATTGCAATGTTATTTCAATTTCTTTTGACATACGCAGATCTTCAGGCACACGATGGGCTATATCAAAGAGGTTTTCTTAAACCTCAGTCGTAAATTCGAATTTTGCTTTCTTCAAAGTCTTCTTCACAAAGTACTACTTTCGGTTTTTTATCTTGGTGATTTCTGGATACGGTAAATGAGGTAATTAGGTCTGGTCATAATTTTGTACGGATTTTCCCATTTTTATGTTTGGGGATTGTATAACCATACTAACTTGTCTAGTTGAAATCTATCTTCTTGTGCTTGAACGTCGTACCATACCTTCATCCGATAGATGCTTTTTTGGAAGTATCATGTATGTCATCTAACTTTTTATTTGCTAATATAATCTTCCACTGCAACTTCCTCTTCAGGTCTTCAACCAAATTAAAAATCGCATGGTAACGTATTTTACGATCAAGCGTTACGCAGGCAAGTTTTTGATCTATATTGTCGTCAATAGATGATCTGTACACCATCAGAAATAAATATAAATACTTGACCCAATAATTTTGATGTTCGTCGACAACCTTAGACAACTATTCACCCAGTCTGATTGGGGGTGAAGAGGCTTTGTTCTGGTCTTCTTGATTCCTAACAGTTGGCAGACGTTTCGGAATAATGTTGACTCAAAGTTTGGCCCTTGGTCTGAACGTAATTCCAAGTGAATCTCAAAACGGCAGAAACATCCTTGACTAACACGTTTGCCACTGTTGCTGCTTGTTAGTTTGATATTGCTTATACTTCTCTCCATTTGGTGAAATAATCCATTACCACCAAAATGTGCTTGTTTCCAGCATCACGGACCTGCTATGTCGAACGCTACCTTTTGAAACGAGTTTCCAAAATTGTACTGCTTTAGAGGAGCACTTCTCTTCTTTACTGGAGTACCCTCCAAAAGTCCCATCGTGCAGGTGCTGCAATACTTTTAGCACTCGGTCCTTAGGCACTACTAATTGTTGCTTCCTTTCGGTACCGTCGACACGTTTCAGGGCTCGTTTTAGAAGACTACCTCCTATTACCAAGAAGCCTTACTTAAAGCACTCACTTCTTTCCACGTTGGCCTACGATCTGTCGTCTTCCATTTCAGAAGCAGTCTTGGGGGTCTTTTTATGTTTTTGCCTCAATTGCTCGAAATCCCAACTGCAATCGCCCATGGTTGCTCTTCTAAACACGTTGACTAAAAGCGTCTGTGGTGCGATGGCTTGTTACGGCACGGTGATCTATCTTATAATTTTATTTTTGCAACAGCTCAATCCACCTTGTAACTTGTTCTTATTGTAACAACTATTTCAGGTCAGCATGATCTGTTCTTATTAAGAATATTCACCTGTATAGGTATTTGTAGAAATGTTCAATGGATTGAACAACTGTTAGGACTTTGCTTCTAGTAGTAGTTCCTTTCTGGTTTTGACAAAACCTTATTAAAATACTCGATAATTTTTTCTTCGCCGACTTGAATCTGGGACAGTACTGCTTCTACAACCAGGTTGCTCGTATCGGTATCTACCACAAATTTTTCTTCTTTGCAAGGGTAATTAGGAACTGGCGCGGCGACTGCTTCAGTTGTTGAAAAGCGTCTACGCAGTCTTTGTCATATCGAAATTATCGCCCTTTTTCTGTTATCTTGGTTAATAGTTTTGCGATGTTGGTAAATACGGAAACAAATTTACGATAGTACGTGCACAACCCAAAGGTATTTCTTATGTCATGTTTGTCTCTAGGTGTTAGAAATTATTGCATTTCTTTGATTGTTTCAGGATGTACCTACGTCATGAGTAAGCATGGACATAAGTGTTCCAGGTATTGTACTTGTCTCCCAAAAATATAGCATTTTTTTGAACTCAACTTCAGGTTTGCTCTACGCAGTCAATAGAATGTCCACTTCAGAATTAATAAGTTTTTTTGAACGAATTACCAACTACAATGGCATCGTCTAAAGAGACCAATAACGTTTTTTCTCGATCTTTGAGTTATAAATTCTAGTAGCCTAACGTTGAAAACCATTGTGAACTTGACATCATATCTAGTGTATCATCAAATCTGGGTAGATAGTAGCTGCCTTTCTTTATGTCCTCGTTCACTTGTCGATAGTCAAAACAAAATCTAGATATACAGTCTTTCTTCTTTACTAATACCACTGCCTGGAAGCACCCATGGACTACTTGAAGGTTCAATAACCTCTTGTTTCTCCTTCTCTGCTATGACTTGCTTCGTCGCTTTGCGTTTCGCCAGAAAAAACATTTTAGAATTCTGTCGTATTGGCTGGTCATTTCCAGTATTTTGTGCTTAACAATGTCCGTTTTTTCTTTGTGATTACGGTTCAAGACAAACATATCGTGGTATTCCTTTATTCAGTTTTTTACGTCTTTCACTTTGTCTTGGTCAAGGTCATGTCACGAGGATGACAACATGTCCAATATTTGTTGTGGGCATTTCTTCTCTTGTGTTTGTGTGGTATTTTTTTAAGAGTTATATGTTCCGTGTTGACGTTTAAAATCTTTAGTGGTATCACGTTCTTAACCTTTACCAATGATTTGCCAATCTTTACCTAAGGAGTCAGTTTCAATTGATTCTATGCAGCGAATACTGCCAGCCTGGAAATATCTATTTAGACATTTCATCAGAACGGTCTTAGTCTTTTCAGGCAGCCTAATATTTCCTTTCAACAAAACAAGAGGACAATGGTTTTTGTGGCCCCTGTATCAATCATAATTCTAGAGTTGATAGTTCTTTTGAAGTAGGTGCTGTTCATGTCTATCGTCTGGGATTCGATGCAAATGGTAGTCTCTGGGGCATTGTTCTACGAGGTCAAATTGACTCTCTTGGTCGACTTGTTTGAGCTTTCCATTTGCTCTTCTGGATTTTGCTTGGGCTTCGTACAGCGACTTGAACATGGCCCATCTCACAGTTCCTTTTAAATGGTTTTCTATGTGGTAAGTTTTCAAGAAATATTTGCTAAGCAATTCTATAGTTTTCTTAGTTGGTTCGGGCCCTTTAGTACCAGCACACCTCTGTGGGACGCTTGCTTTGTTGCTTCAAATACTAAAGCATGGGCCAAAACATCATCTAATGTTCTTGATCGAACCAATATCAAAATCCGCTGTGTCTCACTATCTCTAATGCGCCATCCACAAAAGTCTGAATAGCCAGTTGCTCATGGAAACTAATCGGCGCAACGTCGTAGGATACGCTTATCGAACCAGTCTAGTAATTTTTAAGATATACAGTTTTTGTAAAAGAGAGACCCCATACCTCGTTTCCAGACGAGAGTTCAAGATTTAATAGTCAGTCTGCTAGACACACAGGAACGGTCTGTAATGCATTCAGTGCTTTCCTACGCAGAGACACAATTCAGGACGTAGCTCTCTCTTCTCTGGTCTATCTATTCTTCGTCAGGTGTTATTTGTAAAGTTTTTGGTTTAACGATGCTTACAGATTTCGCAACCTGTTAGGTTCATTTTCTCTTTTTGAAGTTTTATTCTGCCGGTTATTTTATTATTTTTCCATTTTTGGTTCAATTGTTTCTTTTATTAATTTTGCATTTTTATATTATTTCTGTACGATCTTATCTTCAATGGATTTTGAATTTTATGTAATTTCTATTTGATCTCACCCTTCATGGCTTGTTGGCTATTTTTCAATGCTTCCAAATATTCAAATATCTTTGAATCCATTTTGCTGGATCTCAGACGCGTTAGGGGCATAAAATAAAATAATTTATTTAACTATTTACTTGCACACGCAATTAATTTATAAAACTGTCAATTTCAAAGTCACATACACGCGCACTTATCATTTGTCTACTTAAAAATTACGTTTATTTATTGTTATTGGTCAGATTTTAAATGGTAATTTGTTAATTGAACTCGCAGGTTAATAAACGTAGCCAGGGTTGTATTATAGTATTAAGAGTTTATTTATTTTAACATGTACAGTTATAATTCTGATAAAAACACACAATTAATATTACACGTTATAATTTACATCAACTCGCATTGAGTGACAACTTACAACTGATCTGACATGACTACGTTTTAATAGTTGTAGAATAATAAATTGTAAAAGATATTCCAATATTCAAAAGAACGAAAGTTCTGGAATCGTCAATCATTCTTAATTAACTCCAGTGCCGTAACAATATGTTTTGCTCTAACCTTTTTAAATAAAAAGTTGATCGTTGCAAATTTTAAAGTAAAGAATCATTATGAGTTTTGAACACTCAACAAAAATTGAATTTTTATTAGTAAGTAACAAGCACATTAAATGAATAACACCTTCTTAAATACATCCTGCATAAAATTGGGTATTTCATTATTTGAACCAAGCATCAGTAACACAAAAAATAATAAAAAAACACACCTTAGTCTATTGCAGTTCTCTTTCAATTGCAATTTTTTTATTTCTATTGAAGATGAAGCACTCTAGTGTGAGTAGCTTTTATGCACTCCTTGCGATTAAAACACTCGTCTGCGGTAAACTTCGCAATTCGCATATAAAAACCGTACTTCACTCACAAATGAACATTATGTTTCTAAAACGTAAAAATTAATGAATCGTTCAATGAAGTTTAATTTTTTTAATTCCGACAATGTTTGGTAAATATTTCAGTAAATTCAAAGTGCTGCTTGTTGACTGGGCTACTAAATCGACTTTAATGTGTTTAGTTCATTAATAATAATCAAACGTACGACGTTAAACTGACTTTACGACCGCTTCCTCTAAAATGTTGTTTGAGATTATGGTTTAGTTTATCTTTCATTCAATAAAAAAAAATGGGTAGAAAGTAAAGTAAAAAGACCTTGCTGTTTATAGATATTGATCAAATCCAAATATTTTTTTTAATTTACCGAAAGCGTCATCTATATCTAGTTTGTAGCATCTAGAATCAATTTAAAAAAATTAAACGATTCTGAACGTCAAAACAAAATCAATAACAGTCTGAATTCGAACCACTTCTGCTTTCTAGCCGGAAACTGTAACTGCGTTTAAAATTTTACAGAAACTAAGTCTCACCATCTATTAGTACTAATCCGGCTTGCAGTATATAATGCAAAAGAAATGAAGTTTACAAAAGTCAAGCACTTCTTATTCAGAAAACTTTCGCGTGGGTTAATTTCTCGCGGCCTACACCAAATCAGCAAAAACAATTCAGGAAAAGCCTAAAGGCGTAAATTTTCAGATTTTCATCTCGGCTAGGAAACCAATTTGAAGTTCGGTTAGATCCTGGATTACATTATTAATGTATTAACATTAAAAACTGAAATGTTTACGCGCTCATTAAATGTTCGAGAGATTAAGAACCATACCTTGATTGTTTCTTTAATAATTAATTTTACAAGCAAGTATTTTGTTGTCTGAATTTTTTGCATTGATTAATTGCATAACTTTTTTCGTATCCTAAATAAACATGTTCAGAAGACACATCTATTAATTAAACGTGCTCTTAACTGAAACAGTTTTTGGTTCGGGTGTCAGCAGCAAAAAATCTAATTGTACTTTTTTTATCGTTATTGTGTTATGCAAAAAAATGAAGCTTTTTATCCCAAATTTTTATTTAAATTATTTATTTAAACAAAATTATTATGCTTTCGAATGCAATCGCGATTGCGCCGTTGGAAATTTCAGGCTTCCGCTGAAAGCTCTCTGGACAAATCCAGTGCAGCTTAACTTTTCCAGCGACGTGCATGAAAACCGGAATATGTTTTAATGTGCGTGTGTTTTTCTTGCGGATAATGTGATGCGTGAATTGAATTTTCGTAAACGTGATGGTGTCAATCATGTGACAGCAAAAGAAATCCTGTACCACGGAAAGGTAATTTTTTTCAAATGTAAGGATTACGAGATGCTGCAATTAATGTTAATAAGCGTGAGATCATTTGAACGCGTCAAAGAAAATTGCATTAACGATTTGACTCACAAAATAGCAAGTTTCTATTAAATTTTGAGCAAAAGTGGGTCAAAGTTTTTTTTTCTGAGGGGCTACGTTAAGATGTAATCGAAATGATAAGCCTGAAAATGTTAAACTTATTGCGCCTATGAGAATTGTTTTTTTTATCTCGATCATTAAAAGATACTTATTTTTATCATCGAGTTTAAAAGCGAAATGTATTTATGTAGTAAGTATATAATACTTTTTCGCGTTTTTAATTATCGATTGTTTTATAACCAATTGTTGCTCGTGTTGAATTAAATCTTTAATGATTTACCAAAAGCAGTGATTTTTTTATGATTATTTGTTGGGAGGGTTTCGAGAATTAATTGCTGTCGCGGTTGCATTTATGTAGGAAACATGGGTTGTTTTATTAAACACCTGAGTAAATTAAATGTAAATACAACCATGAACAAGAATTATTGTACAGAGGATATTTGAGTATTTGTTTTTTTCAGCTATTAACGGCCGCACTATTAATCTGGTTGCGTATTGATCTATAATTAATATTTTCGTTTTCAATTAGATTTCGATTCTAGCAATCGTTTTTTTGATGAAAGAAAATTATAAAAAAATAAAATTCTTAAGATAAAATATATGAACAAACATGGAAACGATTAATTTTATTTAAAAATTTTTCTGAATTGCAATTCAGAAAAACTGAATTGTAATTCAAAAAGTGTCAAATATAATTCAACAAATTAAGAATAAACTGAATAATAATAATAATAATGACTGCGAATCATTTCTAAAATATTTCTACATTACAATTACACCGTACTTTGGTAAACTAATTATAATTGCCTATAATCCAAATTATATTGACACTTTCTGAATTATATTTAGTTTTTCTAAATTCATTCCACTAATAGTAACCAAAATTGAATCTTTCAAGTTACGTCTCCAATTCATATTACTAATCTATAATTCAGAAATTGACAATGACAAAATTCACATCATAGTATAATGTAGTTCAGATTATTTACGACAATAACCATTCTTACATCTACCTCTTCTATTCGTACATCAATAATACATCAAACAGGATTAATCTGAATTGCTTTTAATACAAATTCATTTTGACTTTTGATTGAAAGAACAATATTTGGTTCGGAGTAGCGTACTAAATTTGTGGAAGATTTCGTATTTATAAGCGTTAGCACAGCAGTGTCCGGCTAAGTCGTTGAGATGGGGAAGGTCTTTGGGAAAACTAAAAGAAATAACTGCTGCGTAACGAGGCGGTACCTGCTGGGTAACGGAGAGAAATAAAACCGATCAACAGGAATTCACTAGCTTTTACTTAGAGTCTAACACGCTACAACAAACACAAATCAAAAAGAGACAAAAGGAGTATAAATATAGCACATACAATTTAAAATACTAGGAGTATCTAGGAGAAATGATAGAGTCTGTCGCATGAAACTTGCGTGCATTAGCAATAACCAATTAATTATAGTCCGCGTTCAAATATGTCGTAATTCAGTTAAGTTTTTCGTTTATTAACCCCAAAATAGACGTAACGTACCAATTTAGGATTGGTGAGTAAGGAAACTCAAACACACGTCACGTACACGCGGTGACTTAAAAACTAATAGTGCACTCGTTCTAATACGGAATGTAGCTCCCGCCAGTCCAAAAGGCCTTTTGTTTTAGCTTACTCTGCAATAATAACAGCGCCCTAACTCTGAGGGAATTCGTGCCAACAACAACGAGCGTCGGTGGATGGAGAATACCCCGAATAACAATTCTCTTAAACGCTAAAGGTATAACCGCTTGACGTCACGTGTACTTAAGTTTCGAACGCATACAAAATGAATTGGTTCTTTAAAACGATAACTTAGCTGTATATTGCTGCATGTAGTTTTGATAAGAAAGATCCTTGCTAACGACAGCCAGTTGACAGCTACCCCAAAGATCAGTAAGATTTCTCTGGTAAGAAATAGAAGACACCGCTCTGGAAGCAGATTGTTGCCATCGTAAATAGCAAGCGCACCGCGTGCGTGACCCCCAACCCTGAAGGATATTCGGCCGTGTATCTTCGAGGTCGACGACAGCGCGATCGCAGGCACATTTTGTGTCGCAAAGGGTTCCCAATTGTTCGTTCCAGCGCCCCAGAATTATCCAGACAGTGGATATGAGATCCAGACACGTGCTAAAGCAATACGTTGTAATTAGCAATTAATACAACCACTAAATTAACCAGAGAAATAGCAAAGAAAACCACTTACAATGTAATCGGTCGGATTTTTATCGTGCAATTATTGAAACCACATTGAAATTGTATGTGTAGTTTTTAGCTTTGTACAGCACCGCCAATCGCCCATCGCCCAAAATGAAGAGAAAGTTCCAAGATGTCGGCCCGCCGTTTCGATTAAAGCTCCGAAAATTTTGATCTACCGATAGGAAAATTCGTTTCAATGCGCGGTAAATTTGATTCTCGTCGCCACGCGCAACTCGAATATTTTGGACCGTAACAATATTTGACGGTTAAGTTTATTATTATAATTTCATTTTAAGATTGTATAATTTTTGCATTAATTTGCATTGAGTTGTTTCCTTTGTAGCCAAATGACCCATTAGGGATTGACAATTTCTTATTGTGTGTTACATGCAAAAAGAAGTTAATAGCAATTTTGAAAGGTCCAAAAGTAACAGCGACCCTGTCCAGCTCTTGGGCGTGGATTTGCCGGCTTCTAAACGAAGATTAAGCTTAAGGGCGCCAAGCCTTGACTGGTTTAAAAAACAATTGGAGCGGGTAAGGCCTTAACGCGCCGCTAAAACTAAATTAGCGTTCACAAAAAAATTATTAGCATTGCAGCTAAATGCGACCGAAAACAATCAATTATATTTATAAAAAAAAGTCTGATTGAAGTACACCTTATCCTAAGGAAATTTTATTTCAAACAATATGTACGGGACGACCGGTTTCGACAAAAAAAAACATTATTGTCATTATCAAGTCTCTCCAATTAAGAAAACAAAGTAATTAAGCACAAGCTCAATTATTTCGTTAATTATGTTTTATGAATTTAAAAATAAAATTTGATTTATCTTTACCAATTCTACGAACGTTTACAAAATTTATATACAATATTCTATACAATTAATTACTTAACCTATAAGAAAAAACAATGTGTTTAGAGTGCTACTGTTTTGCTACCGTTTATACCACCCTAGTGATTAAATTTGTGTTTTACGGTGAAAACCCGCAGGTGAGAGTGATGACTTTAGCAACTTGATAAGTACTCACTGTTTGACTGTTTTCTTCTTGGCTTGTGTAAATGTCCTTCTTGGAGACGACGGAGTATGCCCTGGCGTGTATGGATGGCTCAAGATATTCTAACCAATGACACCGAGTGAAATTCAATTTCCACGTAACACGCAGCTTGGGGGAACTATGTAGAATGCCATATGTGGATGACTTTTATATAATTATATTTTTAGTTGTGCACTTTCAAAGCCAAGGTGGTCCCAACCTTGGAGCTATAAGAATTATAACAGAAAAGGTAAAAGAAACTTCACCGCATGCCTTACCCGACTCGATGATGATTGTGATTTTGTTTAATCCCCAAATAGGAAAATCACCAAAAATGGCATCAATGAGAAACGGCAAGATAAGAATGATATCCTATTGAGGTCAATTCCTTGACCTATATACGTTAATGGTTCCACTACCTACAAGGTTGCGAAACATCACTTTCTGTGGTTGTGAAACAAAATAAATTTAAATTTAAATAAATGTTACAAAAGCCCTTCTTAATTTCATATATTCACTTAAATAAAAACAACATAAATACCTAGAAGTTGGCAGGTTGTTGTATCGGCAGAACGGACGACGACGGTATCAAAGTCAAATAGAGCAGATCAGGAGACGTTAGCACGGAGTCGAAAAGTTGTATTAAAATAATTAAATTTATATTTTAATAGACGTCTTTCTTATCACCCCTAGTGCACGTAGAGCCACTTAAGTGAAAATCATATAATTGTTGCATATGACTCATTCTAAATAACTGCTTGAATTAATTTTCATAAACGTATGTCGACGTTTGTATGATATTTTTATACATGTTTCTGTATTATCGATAGCATGTAATTATAGTACATTTAATTAGATGTCCTCGTTTTATTAAATTTCCTGTATTTATTTCTATGAATTATGGAAGGGATATTAAATCAACAATCAAAACAAAACGTCAAAATGGGAAATGTCAAAACATTAATAGGTGTCGATATACGGTTATTACAGTCGCATATATCAATCAGGTCAACTTAAATTTCTTGATTTTTTCAAGAACACACGAATAAAGAAAAACAAAGCATTGTAACAAAATTATTATAATAATGTACATACGCAAACTTTGAACTACATTAAGGAAAATATAATGATAAAAATTTTGTCTCAAGGTGAAGCCAACGAATTAACTGTATCTTGCAAGACAAGAAAATTTAAAACAATTTAAATATGAGTAATAAAAAACTTATCGATTATTTAAAAAAAAAATCAAATGAATTTCTCTTCATTGTTGTAAGAATGACAATCCTAATCTTCTTGGTAGCATTTACATAGAAAAACTGCACAAGAATCTTGGATTAATCCCTCAAGATAATCTGAAAACGAGTTAGACAATCGAAGTCTTAGCAAAAAGAGTTGTGTTTCAAAAAATTACTGTATATTGCTGTGTAAACTTTTAAAATTTTCTTTGACTACATTGCGAGTTCCAACTGATTTTACTAAGAAGAGTTTACCAGTTAAAAAAACAGTGAAGTTCCAAGTTAGCGGAGTGCTAAAGATTCCAAGAAAAAAAAACTTGTTTACGTGATCTAATGTAATCCAAATTCAATAATGGAAATGACGACATTTCTACCATTGACAAAAATATCTGATCTGATCCTCCAAACCTTCTAGATATTGAACCAAACTGTACTAACTCTATTTTGGATATGATGAATTTCATCATATTATTGCTGATTCTGCAAGTAAATTTGATAGCCTTAGACTTCAACATTTTGCATACCGAACTTCAAAGTCTAGCGGATGTAATAGAGGTAAACTCTTGGGTGCTTTAGTTAAGTAATCAATCTGAGATTTAGTGAAGGTTGACCTACGTTACATGTAAGGAGAACGGAGAAATTCTTCCAATTACTGTTGTCTTGGTCTATAGGCGATTTTTACTTATTTATTTATTCGTATGGTACATAACACAAATATTGTATTGTGATGTAAGTGTTACGTATGGTGCCCCAGAAGATCAGTATAAACCTGTATAGTGTGGTGACGAGACCGTTAGTCTTGGCAAAGCATTTACTTCAAGGTTTAGGAAAACCACTAAAACCTAAACATGCCAACCCTTACCCACCCATTGCACAGCCATTGCATGACAATGACGAAAGAAATAGTAGGTTAAAGAAATAGAGAAACAAAATAATGGAAAAACAGATAATCAAGACAAGAATACAAAATATTGTTGAACTTCAGATGTCCTTCAGATTCGTAAGCCATAATATTGCTTCATCCTTTAAATTATGAATGTTTGGAAACCCTCCTTTAAACTTCGTTAATTGACAATCCTCTACCATATGTGTAACGGTCTCTGGTTCGTTTCCACAATCACAATTTAAATTATAAATCGCACCCCATTTGAACAACAGTTGCATTTTGAATGGCCTGTTCTTATGCGATTTACTTTTGACCAAATTTTTCTTTTTTTGATCAAAGCCCGGGACTTCTATTGTTGGATCATCAATGAGATGTTTATTGAAAACATCAACTCCAGA
>JALBCR010000584.1:340000-446589 GCA_030710515.1 Abscondita cerata | reverse complement strand
AATGTCATTTATTACTATATTAATTTTTTTTTTTAAAGTAGGTTAGGAGCAACAAACCAAATGCAATGTATATTGTATAATGCAAAATAAGATTAGATTAATATTAAGCATATGTAGGCAATGGAACCAAGAAAAACAAAATTAATGGAAAACATTAAAAACTAAATGGAAGGGATAAATGGACTTACACGTATACTTAAAGTTAGTTTTTAATAGAAATTGAAACAAAAACATCATTACAACATGTAGTGGAATCTATGAAACAGATAACCAAACTAGCTGCCACATTCTGTGTAGTGGGTTATTACTTCTAGAATAAACTAAACTAAACATTTATTTTTACGTCGTAACGTAATAACCGAGGTAATAACCTCATTAAACAAGAAAACTCACTTCAGCCAAAGGTACACTTGTTATACCACAGTTATTGTACAATACAGTCTCTTGTTTTAAATTATCACTATTGTTTTGTGTGATTGTATTTGATGTTATTGTAGATCGACTTTCAGAGCTGTATTGCGTTGATGTAGAGGGAATATTTTCAATGACTGCACAATGATGTTGCCAATCTGTTGCTTTTTATATAACGAGTGTTCAATCTATAATGTTTCCATCACTGCAATGGATTGCCAACCACAAAAATTCTTCACAGTAGAGGTACTGGCACCTGCATCTGCAACGATAGTAGCCCCCGAGCGACAAAAAATAGTGTCCAGTGTATCATTCGGGGATTCGTTAGTTTAAAAATTGAGTAATTGTCTTGGGGTTGATTACCAATTTTATTTATGGAGACTACCTGTTTTGTGCATTGATCCATTTGGTAATTGAGATGAAATTGCTTTTTCTGGATTAGTACCGTAAAGACTTTACATACAAGACAAAATAAAATATATAATTAAATAAAACAATTTATTCAAAACTATTAATTAGAAATATTAATATGAATTGTGGAACTTGATATGTTTAAAATATTGATTCCCAATAGTGATTTATGTACCTATCTTCAAGTAGCAGCTAGTGAATAAATCATTACTTGTTGAGTAGTAGTTGTGTTTTTTGCTGACCCTGGTTGTATTTTTCTTGCTATATCTGGCTTATTTTGGAGTGCATCCTCGATATAGCCCTCAGCCACCACTGCACTTTGCATTATCCTTGTCGTTTTAAATTGCGCATGTACTCCAGGTGTAGGTAACTCAAGATCCATTGATATTTTAGAAGGGAATTTTTCAAATGAATGTAGTCCCACTGGTGAGGTTATTTCCCTTGCTTGTAATTTACACATAGGTGCCAGTGTGGTTTACGAACTGGTAATACCGTAGTCTTATCTTAATCTTCAATGTCATCTAGTAATATCTTTGATAATTTGTCACACTGACCAGCTCCAGAAACGCCAAAAATAAACGCGGCCTGTAAATACATCAAAAAAATTAATTTGAGGTTCTTATTTAACCATTGTCTGACTTTCACCAATAAAAATTCCTTGTCGGGAGCTTCGAGAAGAAATTGATCAATCTGGTCCCAGGACAAAAATTCCGATTTTTGGGTAACCTGTCGATTTTTGTTTTAAATGTTCAATAAGTTTATAAAATTTGCGTATATCTAAATATTGCTTTAATAAGAACATATAATAAATGCTACGATGACTTGAGGGTTTCTGCAAACTTGCTTTTTTCCTAAAATACGTAAAAAATATTTCTTTGGTAAGTGAAGTAACTTTTTTCTTGACGCTAATCTTTAAAATTTGTAATGCCTTTTCATACCACTTTTTTGATTTACACACCAGTAGCTGCGGCTGCTACTTTCACTCACATCAAATGGAACGCCCTCACAATGATTTTCGTCTTCTTTCACAATTATTTTATAAATTAACATTGTTTTCACAACACACATTTCGTCTGATAAATAGCGGTGCTTTTTATGTACCTGTTTGTAACGCAGGTCTGAAAGGAAACCGCGTGAAACATTTACAAGGTTGTTAACATCTTATAACTTGTTATAACTAATATTTGTTCTGTCAACTTTATACAGTTCAATATTTCTAGGTTTTTGCAATTAAAAAAATATTTTTCAGTAACAATTTTTATGTTTGTGTTAATATATGCGTTTCGACATTGTAAACCATCTAAATGTTTCCTGACAATTTATTTTTGTATATGATAAGTAATTGACATTTAATAAAGCATAACCGCCCTTATTCTTGAAATTAGATCTGTGATTGGTTGATTTCATATCCATTCTAGAGTGAATATGAAATCATAAACGTTCAGTTGACTGCAATCGTATACGTTTCGTTAACTGTGAAAAAAATCGTGGATATCATACACTTGCGGAGTTTAAAATACGAGCCGCAGGTGAGTGTTTTTAATCACATGGGGTGCATAATAGTATTATGATACGAGTTTTATAAGAAGCATTTTTTGCGCACGCACGGGTTATGGGTTAAGTGCGACAAAATGTCTTATAAACGAGTATCATACAATATTTTTTATAATTTAGGTCTCTTTTACAAAATTAATAAAATATATTTTTGAAATAAAAATTCATGTTGATATTTTTTAATTTGAAGTTGGCAATACAAACTGTTATGTACTTTAAATTTAAATTTATACAGTATTTAAAATTCTAATAGAAATTAACGATATTGCGTTCAAACACCTAATTCCGTAGGCATTTCTTATAATTGGAGTTTGACGGATTTGTAATTTTATTTATATTAGAGTGTCCGCACTTTTGTGTTGGTAGGATGGCATGATTGCATGAACTGTCACCGATCATTATTACTGTTTTAAGAGACTGATACAGAGTCGCTTCAGAAACACATGCTTCTAGTATTCAATACAAATTTATTACAACAGTTTGTTTGTAAATTACCAAACAAATAAACGTGCGACGGAAAAGTACAGCCCTATTTAATTTGATCTACAATCCACAACTACACTTATTATTATTCCAATTGGGTTGCCATAGGTTCTTCCAAATCAAATAAGGGCATCCCACCCTTACAAGGTTGTTTTTCTCAAGATTTGAATCACTTAGGCTTCCGTGTAGTTTCTACTAATTCATATTAAAATATAAAGTAAAATCAACAAATTTGAACATTAATTTTTTATTAAATGGACAACAATAGCCAAAACAAAAATGCAGACATAATAAAAACAACATTAAACAACAATTTAAATGTTGTAAATTAATTTTTCTGGTTTCTGCTATGTATCGTGGACCAGAAATGTTTTAAAATTACACGCATGCACAAAAAAAAAATTTGAAAACTTAAATTTTTGACATCCTGAGAGTGAAATGTGACATTTTAACCTGAAGCTTAAAATTGGTGGGAACTCCAATTAATTAAAATTCCTGGCAACTAATTGCAATAAACAAGAAACATTGTAGTTGTTGCAAAGAAATCCTCATATTGTATTTGCTAAAGTCATAAGAAAGGGGTTGGCAACTTTCTATTGTAAAAAGCGTTATATCAGTACTTCCTGTTGGCCATCTTAAAGTTTTGGATAATTCTTAGATCCAGTGGCTGGCAATGGGATGTCGTATTTGGGCGTCGAAAACAATGTTTGCATTTTCAAGAGTCACTTTGGGATGAGACGTGGCATTATCCAGAAATAATAAGACTTTTTTATTTTCTTTTTTCATTTTTTATTAAATTTTTTTTAGCCAGGAAGTTATAATCTCTACCGTCATCCAAGCTTTTTTATTATATACCCATTCTAAAGGCAATTTGTTAATATGAGAGCCTTTAAAGCATCCTTGGGTGTTTACTTTTCCAATAATTAACGGATTTTCCTTATCACCTTCCATATTTGTACAAAATAAAATTGTCAATCTTTGCTTTGCAGCTTTTTTACCACTGGCATCGCAAGGTAAAAAGTCCGGTCTCGTCAGCATTGGACACATTTTTGGGTGAATACTCCTTCAATATTACTGACAGATTTGCTTTCCAAGCTTCAACAGTGTCCAGGTTAATATCAGCTGACTCACCGCAAATTTTTTTAAAGGTTATGTTATGTCTTTGACAAAATTTCTCAAGCCACTCATTTGAAGCTTTAAAATCCGTCATTTTTAATTTTTCCGCAAATTCCAATGCTTTCTCTTTTATTAAAATTCTAGATATAGCGATATTTTTATTCCTAGCTTTACAAAACCAATTGTAAACTACTCGGTCAATTTCTAAACCTTCAGTTCTAGGAAATTTTCTCTTCTGCTCTGTATTGGAACCTTCTTCAAATAAATTTTTAAAATTAGATTTGTTTTTTAAAATATCGTTAACTTGTGTTCTTCCAACACTAAATTTTTCAACCAACTTTCTAGCACTGGTTTTGCACTTTTCACAATTATATTAATTTTCTTTTTATGAGACAAACGTTTTCTTTTTAGCGACATTGTAATTTTTCTGTACGTCTATATGTAACAGCACTGTTAAACATACTAACATACTAACTAACATAAAATTTTTGGGGTAAGCAATGAGCCTTTTAATTGCCCTTTCTCTGAAATGACTGTGTATAGTAAATCAAAAAAATTTTTTAAATCCGTTCTTAAATACCGGTAATTACTAAAGCGTCACACTATAAAACAATTATATATTATGCACAATTTAAACGCTAAGCTGTTGTCTACTAATAACCTTACTTAAAATGGCCGGAAATAGGAGGTAGAATTACATGTACTTTTTCAAGAAAGTTTACAATAAATGGCCGTGGCCGTTATCAAGAGGTGGTCGCTATTAGGAGAGTCATTAATATGGATATTTCCGTATAATTGGTTTTTGACTTGGAAAATTTGGTCGGTTTTAAAGGTGGCCGTTTTGAAGAGGTAGCCGAAAATAGAGGTTTTACTGTATTGTTGAAAATATCTTTAAAAAACAAACAACTTTTGTAGAAAAGTTTTTTTCCACGACCACTATGAAAACTTTACATTTCGTAGTCATAAACCACTAGAGAAAATTTGTCATACCTAAACGTTTGCAGAAAATCATTTCGTTACTAGTAACGGTATATATACCCCAATTGACTGAATGTAGTTGCAAAAGCTGATTGGTTGTTCATTTTGATTTGAAACTGACATTTATTTATCTAACCTGAAAATCTGTTAAAACGACGTCTACACTTTAAATAAAAAGTAAACTTGATAATTATTATTCATTCTTAAAAATAAAAAATGTTTGATAGTCATGAAAACAGCTATATTTTCTTTTAATTGGCAAACTGACAGTTAAATCTTAAATTAAATTTTGATAAAACTCAGATACTACATACTGGTCGTGGAAAAAGTATAGTGTATTATTTAAGGATAAAATCATGTTTCATTGCTCGTGATTATCAACGCTCGGGCTACCACCCTCGCGCAGCTAACACACTCGCACGAAAACTGTGATTTTTTTCGTGTAATACAATATACTACGAGGCGTGTTTTTAAATAAGTACCGTTTTGAAATCCCACTGCTGCAGCGGTATGGTCAGCGTTCCGCGCATGCGCGCTGTATATATGTATCTGTCGGCCACGCGCAGACGCCGTTCGGCATTTTCGCCGCTGCGTACGGTTGTTCAGAGTGTGTTTAAAATGCCTCCGCCTATCAAAGTCTCGCCGACTGCTATAACGGTCTGTTATCCGTTTCTTTGTACCAAACGCCTAAAAACAATAGATATTCATTGTGAAATCTGTGCAGTGTACGGAGAAAACATTATAATTGATGGAATAATACAAAAGTGAGTTAGGCGTTTAAAGATGGCCGCTCCAATTTCAAGATAAGGAAAGCAGTGAGTGCGGTCATCTTTAAACGCACTTTCGTACCATTCCTTCACTCATAATGTTTTCTCCGTATACTGCATAAATTTTACGATAAATATCGATTACTTTGGGCGTTTGGCACAAAGAAAACGGATAACAGACGGTTATAGCAGTCGGCGGGACTTCCAATAGGCGGAGAAATTTTAATCAGTCACAGAGCGCATGCGCGGAATGCCGACCGTACCGCTGTAGCGGCAAAATCTCAAAACGGTACTTATTTAAAAACACGCCTCGTATTTTATTACTTCAACGCTTTCCAAGTAATATTTGATTGAAGTTATTAAATTGGTTCATCAAAAGGCAGTATTTAAAATCTATCCACGACGTGGAGTTATTTAATCAATTAAGTATAAGGACACTACTACTGTATACATTTTTTGGGGTACTGGAGTTTCCTTTTACGTTTATTATAAGAATAAAGTAATATTTTCTTAAATAAAAGTTTATGAAAACACCCAATTGAATAATTCGGAAAAATCTAATGTTTCTTAATTATGGTAATTCATAAAAAGTATTGTTTTTGAAAATTGCTACATTTTCATATAAATCAAATTTTCTTATTATTTTGATTGTTTATTACTATTTTAAAAATCTGCTAAATAATTGAAAAAAAAACTATGGTAATTTTTTTTTAGATTTTATTGTTTATTCTACCTATCATGAATATTCGCTCTCTAGCGGTAGCATTAACAATTTGCAACAATCATACAATCTTGTAGTCTTATTCCTCCACAAATTTATACGAAGGGTGATTTCCTAGATATGACCAATTAACTTCCTCAGTTAGATACTATGGGCAGAAATACATATAGTCTCATAATAGGTAAATGCTTGAAATAATTTGGGTCTGGGGATAAGTCAGTGCATTGCAGTAAATTCACTGGTTTTCTAGGTGAATTATTGTTAGAAACAAATTAAAATGACTTGGTGCACATCGCACAAAAACCACATTCCATTTCTACTACTGATAATGAAACGATCTTCCAGTAACTTATAAATTTGGTTTAGTCTAATAGATGGTTATCGTGAAAATTCTTTACGTTTTTTTAAAAAAGAATGTTATGTTGGTAAACAGACATAACGACAGTTAAGTTAAAGACTTGACCATACATTGAATGTATGTCAGTAGTTCGGTATTAACATATTCTCTCATAAAAGAACGGTAAAAACAAATATAAATGGTATAAACTTAAGAAAAATTGATAAAAATATTATAGTTGTTCTACATCATCAATACGCGACGAGTTTTAGAACACTGCAAAAGTTAAAAGTTAGAATAATCGAAGTGACAATCGTTTTTATTATTAGATTTTCCAACGTTCTTGGACCTTCATTCGGAGAACGATGTGGTAGGATTGTCAACTATTTAGCCGATCTTTCAACCGCTATGCACGATCTTTATTTAAAACGAACAAACAATCGTTAAATGTTAAATTAAAAATCTTTGTGCCTCTTAAATAAAGTTTGTTATTTACCACCTTATTATAAGTTGTAATGATTTTAGATGTATGGTGAACTTAAAAATAAAATATTTTTTTTATATCGACTGTTGCAAAATTTAGCAACTACATAAATTTTACTTAATTAATTCGTTGTTTAAATTTACCATGCACCTATAAATCATAACTGTAACAACTTTCTTACTTAAACAATAAGTTGTAATGTTTGGTTGCAGTTTTAAATTTTTAAATACATTTTATGATTGTTAACTGTATCGAAACAGAATTGCTCAGGTTTTACACCATAACTGTCTTGAGAAAAATCGCGCTTAGGAGTTGAAATGTTAGCTAAATAGCAGACAAGATGTTTGCCTACCACATGGCTTCTGTATAAAAGCCCAACAATGTTAGAAAATTTAATTAAAAATAATATTAAGGAGACTTTCAATAAGTAACAATCCTTTAAATTAATATTTTATTTAGTTTAGTTAAGTGTTTAGAAAGTTTACTTGCTTGTGTGTTTGATAGCTTGTCTTTGTTGCGATCCATAATTGAATAAATCACATTAGTTAAAAAGTTTCAAATCTTTTGTTGATTTTACAGAAAAATGTTCCCAACAGGAGATTAGAACCTGAGTCATACAACTATAAAGTGGACACGCGATGATTCAGTTATCTTAAGAGCTGTATTTGAGCTTTAATGCATAGTTCCTATAATAAACTTAATAGAGACATAACAACGATAACCGATCTCTGATTCCAAATATTACAAACACATTTAAAAGATTGAAAATAATTGGTTATTATATAAACTGAAAGCTGTAATTAACAGAATCTCTTTGACTGGACATTTAATACGATTTGAACCGAGTTACAAAGCATTATATTTGTTTCCAACTAACGGCCTAATTAGAAAATTTATTTCGCTTAAAGCAAAAGTGTAAATCATTGATCGCAGGTCAACAAAATTTAATTAAATGTAATAGGAGTAGCGTTACTACGTATTTTCACTTACGATTAATTAAAAAATATATTAACCCAAATTTTTAAAGGCATACTAATTAATAAACTTCTTGATCGACTACTGCCAAAAATTTATACCTTAAATATCAAAGTATAAAGTTAACGCTATAGAAACAATAAGATTACAAAAACACGGTGAATGTAGCAACATGTCACCTTATTAAAAAAAGCTATATAGTTATTGTCATAAAATTTGAATGCAAAAATTTCGAGTAAAAATAATGATTAATTGATGTAGTTGTTTACTGTTAAGGCTTTGTTTGTAATTATAACAAAAGATTGTTAAGTACGATTTTCAAACTTCAATTAAAGTCAAGTCAAATATGCTTTCATAAAAATGTGTAGTTACTGCTGCGTAATTCTTGGGCAATATTTTACTCTCATTATGTTGATTTATGAAAGAACCACAAACACAATTCAGCAAAGAAACTTTAGCACTGTTAGGCACAAACTATGTTTTTAATAAGTTTAACACAAATTTCCCTCCGAAACGGAACCAGGTGTTCAGAACAGAATAAAAATAATGCTACACTCAAAGTTTCGGTTTGCATGACAATACAATTCTTATTGCAATTTGCGTCTCAATACAGACGCGTCGATAAAAGTGCGGTAGATTTTGCATTGTAAATAAATTCATGGCATAAACTATGATATATAATTTCAAACTTTGCGAAATTTGGTAAATATGTATTCAGTTTTGAGTGTACAAGATTGCGATTTGTTAATTTCTTTTTTTGACATTTCTAATTTTATGTTTTATTTAAAAAAAAATGCGTTGATTGTCTTGTAATTTTCGAAACTTAATTAAATGTTTATCATTTAACAAAACATTTTTAATATAACTTTAAGAAAAAATGTTGTCAACTTTTAGGGTTCCTAGAAAATAAAATTTTGCACGTTTTTAATTTTACGAGAACGTGCAAAACTGTTTAAATCGATGCAGTTTTAAACGTATACATTACCATACTACTGTTCTTAATAAAATTTTAAATACATTAAGAGATGTAATCAATAAACAATTTAATAACATCATTCACACAGTTTTAATAAACAATTTCTCTGATGTACAAAATCTTAATCACTGGTTAACACTTTGTTAAGTTAAATTAAAAATTTTAAGCGTTCTGAAGAACAGCTTGTTACTACTTTTTGCTGGTGTGTAACGCGTAAAAGGAAATGTAGTCGATAATGGATGATTTTTTTCTATTTGAAGTTTATAGTAAGCATAAGTTAAAAAAATTTAAATTTAATTAAATATTACTGGAATAGCGACAAACCACACTACACATACGTGGTATAGTAGTAGGACTTTATGATTAAAATTGATAAGCAAAAAAATAAATAAAAATGTTGCAAGGGTGCCAAGACGTCTTTAAAGTGAATAAGATAAGCAAGGAATTTGTACAATTTTAAATGATTGATTACATATCGTTAAAACAGTTTTCAATATGTTACATACCAACATGTTACACATTACCAAATTTTTAGATTATTTGACAAATATTTATGTAGATTTATTTAAAAATATTAATAATATTAAAGAATAGTAAAATAGGAAATAGAAATTTGCATTTAAAGAAGAAAATATGGGTTTCTGTACGAGACCTTAAACTAATTAAATCATGTTTATCTTACAAACATAAAAATAATAATCTTAAAGTTAAGTAGTCCTTTCTTACGTTTATAGGAGTTTATGCGTAGTATAGGAGAATTGGAAACAATCGAAGAATATATTGTGTACTCGGGATGTTGGATTCTGACTCCCAGTGACGTGGAAGTCTTTATACACACCTTGTAATTTCCGTCAAACATTAAAAGAAATTCAAACTATCCAACGATCACTACAGGAACAAAGATGAAATATAGGTGATTTAGTTTGCTATAATAGAAAGGATAAATTTGTATGTATATCTACAATTTAGTAATTACTTACCTTGTTACTTTAATGCAGTACAAATGGCGGACATATCAACGTACAAATTTGTTAAAAATAAAAAGTAAATTTTTCCGTTCGTAGGCACAAGATAAATTTAGAACAATGGTTAAAATAGAAACTATAAGAGACTGTATCTTAATTGAATGAAACAAAAGCTTACCAAATGGAACCGTGCCATCATTAGGACAAACTAGCGAAAAAGAGTGATGTTAATAGTATCAAACTAAACAAAATTCCCGAAAGTATTTTTGCATACCGGTTACTCCACAAGATTTGCACGTTTCAAATTTCGTCCATAGCAAGATTTATAAATCTTCTAAGAAGAAAAACTTAAACATCAGCGAAATTTCAAACCCAATACACCAAGCTGATAGAAATGGGCGCGCAAACAATGGTTTCTTATTCAATTTACTAAACCACTAAATTGTCCAAAAATCGCAAAATGCAAATGAGTTTTCAAGTAAAAAATACTTTTGTAAGGTAGTAAATAGAAAGTAGGAGACTCAACAAAGAATTGACTAATGGATAAGTTGATAAGGTCGGTCTACACTAGGTAGAAGTTTCCACTAGTAACCTAGACTACTTCAACATCACAATAAAATAGAATAAAGAAGAAATAAAAAGAGAAAAGGATAGAGAGAGAGAGAGAGATCTTAAAGAAGCGTGAAGAATAGAAGAAAAACTAAAACTACGCCAATAAGTATCAATAATTAATAAGCAAAAAACCAAGTCGACAAAGAAAAAAACACACCGCACGAAATTAGTGTATTGTGTTTATCCCACAAGATCTATCAGAACTAACTGACTAAAATTATGGCAAATGTACACCAGTTGACGGTGGTACATTTGGTTAATTACCTCTTACAACAATCGGTGTCTTCAATATAGAAAGTTTTTTGGTATTATAGACTAAGAGTTGAAAAAGAAAGAACCAGTTGATATTCGGAGCAACATCAAGTAAATAAGAGTTTGACTGAAGTCGGCAGTAATCGTTAAGTAACAGCAATACCTAAAATAGTCAATGGTTTTCCAAAGCACAATCTTATTTTCCATAAAGCAATACTCCAAAAATTTGAGTTTAAAAGAAAGATAATAGAACAAATTGTAGGAATAATCAAAGCATAGACAAAAAGATTTAGCAAAATCTGTCAACATAAAAACAACAAAAAAACAACAAAGAAACCTCAAAAAATAGAAGAAAAAAAATAATAAAAACTAGAAAAAAAATCAAAATTTAGGCTTTGTTATCTCAATATTCCTTGCCAACCAAAAAGCAAATGAATTACCGTTGCGCATTTAGATTACAAATAGCAAGGCACAGGAAAGAAAAAAACAGTTAAGTAGTAAAACACTACAAGAAAACGGAATCGATTAACAGAAAGAGATTCTGGTCAAAAGTCTACAGTACAAGTAAACACAAAGTAGCTAGTAACTCCATGAACAGCAGCTCTAGTAAGTAAAATTAGAAAGAAAATTAGGAAAAGAAGGAACAAAACTAAGAAAACAAATTCAAAAAGTAAGACATTCAGTAAAAGAAAAAGTTTTCTTGTATTGCTGAATTGAACTTCAACCTGAACATTCCTTACAGTATCTAACCAACAACCAAAACTAAACCAAACAATAAGAAAAAAGTAAAAACAGAAAAAGGGTAGTAAGAAGAATGTAGAATAAGTCAAAAAATTAAAAGTAAAAACCAAAAAAGAATAAACTTAACAAAATATGACGAATGTAAAATCACTCACTGACAATAAATGAATGTGATGTCATAAGTAACAACCATCAAGCAAAAGAACGTGATAAACGGTAAAAATTCAAGAGAGAGAAAAAAATAGTTCTTCATCTAGACGTTATGCCGGTCACTATTAAACGAAGTTAAATTCAGAAATAATGTAAAGGAAGTCAGTCTCGTCTCATGGCATTTGTTTAATCGCATTTTACAATTAGCGGTAGGAAAATTCTTAGCCGATCCTACACAAGTACAAAGCAAAATGAAAAAATTTGTATAGTTCCTATAGCTAGCGTTAATTCAGTTTCTGAATCGCTGCTAGAAATAAAATTATCTAGATTAGTAACATTACTATTAGATACATGAGTAGAAGAAATTGCTGTTGTTATTAGAGAAACGTCTACTTGTTTCATCTTAGTGTCGCAACCAGTATGTAAATTAGAGAAAGTTAAAAGTAAAGTACGTTGTTTAGATACTTTTTTGTCAGAAGTGAAATTGATAAGAAAGTTAAGAAAGCGCTATGACATCTTTAAAGTTAATAAAATATGCAAAAAAATTGGTGTAATTAAACATAAATGTTTGATTACATATCGTTAAAACAGTTTCTCAGTATAGACTTACATTTAGATTGATCGACAAATATTTATGTCGATTTATTTAAAAATATTAACGATATTGAAGATTTAGTAAAATAGGCAATAACCCTATAAAATTTAAAACAGAAAATTAGTGTTTTGTATACTAAACCCCAAATTAATTAAATAACGTCAATCTTACCAAATATAAAAAGAGTAATTTTAAAATTATCAAACGTTTAACAGAGCATAGTATCGGGGAATCAAAACAATTGAAGTATATATTGTGTACTCGGGATGTTGGATCCTGAATCCCAGTAAAGTGAACGTTTTTATAAACACATTGTGGCTTTTTACTAAACCCAACAAGGCTCATGGGAAATCAAAACCCACCTTGTTATGGCCTTCAGACAGCAAAGGAAATTCAAACTATTTATGAACAAAGAAAGACACATAAACGGTCTAATTGGCTAAAATACAAAAGACAACTTTGTTGTATGTCTATAATTTCGTAATTATTTTCTCCGTTACTTCAATAAATTACAAATGGCAGACATATCAAAGGACAATTTTTTTAGAATAAGAAAGTAGATTCTTGCGTTTGTAGCCACAAGCTAAATTTTAAACAATCGTTAACAATAGAAATTGTATCTGAATTAAGTGAAACAAAGGCTTGCTAAATTTAACAAAAATTTTAATAAAACCGTGCCATTATTACGACTAGCGAAAAGAAAAGGGTATGTTCCATAGTACTAACCTAAAGAAAATTCTCCAAAATATGTATGTATACCGGGTAGTTCACAAGTTTTCCACGTTAGAAGTTGCACAACAATAGAGTGCATCCAATAACCGTGTTTTATAGTATGTCTGAGTGTCGATATGGATATAATAGTTAAGGCAACTTTGTCGACATATGTTTCAGCAGTTACATAAGTCAATCCTTTAATGCAAATGCATTTTTAAACGTGTTCCGTTAACACGAAACAACACTAGGTGTTGCAACACTGTGCAGATTATGAGTTAGACGTAAATAAAAATTAAATAATGTGTGCTGTCAATCATATGTCACGTACATTGTTGCCAAATGTATTATAACCATATTTCGCGTAAAATATGTCAGTTTGAATTTCACAAATAAATGTATTATTTCAGTTATTGAAAGAAAATCCTGTTAAAATCTCTGTTGTTTTAAAATAACATAATTAATATTAACATTTATTGAATTAAATTTAAGTTTAAATCACAAATTCATCTTATTATTTGTAAGCCACTCTTGCCACTGGACTCCTTTCCTTGTTAATGTTGTAATTGTTTTTCTCGATCAAACTGTAGTAATCTTGCTAAGCATTTTAAAAAATTTGTTTAGTTTATATCTCTGTGGTAATTTGGACTTTTTGTGTTGGACAAAAAGATAATGATGCTCCAAGAGTAATACTAGTTTTTGATCTTCTGCGAACTATAATGCATTTAAAATGAAAACTTGAAATTTATACTTGAAAGAGAATTTTAGTTTTAACCAACTTTTTCTTTCGTTTTAATTTTTTTAACAGTTTTGACATTATTGTCTTGCTATGACAAAGAAATCATTCCATTTTCAAAAATTCGTGTTTTGTCTAAATAAACATTATTTGCAAATTTTTTGTGGTAAAAAAATCATATGTAATAAAACAATATGTGACTTTCTTTTTGGAATGTTGCGTTTAAGAACTATCAAAAAAGTAGTCACCATAAAGTGCTGTTCTAAAAATTTTTATAAAATAAAGCGACGTTTAAAGAATTTTATAAATCTCACTTTGTTTATACAATTTGCTACTTTTCGAATAGCCATCCTTGTAAAATTATCTTCGGGTTGTCTATGCTTAAGAGGATCAGCTAATTTTTTTCTACGCTTAACTACAGCAGATATTTTACAAACGGTAACTGAACTAAACAGAACTCGTTAAAATAATTTGTATTTAGGTTATGAATTGCGGTGTAAATAAAAAATACTTACCTCTAAAACATAATTTAAAAGTATTCCTACATTATCTCGGTTTTGTTGCAAGTGTAAAATTAGTTGACAAAATAAATAATAAACTCAGATAAACTAAAGACGAAGTTTTGTTCTAAATAAAACTAACAGAGGGTCTACCACCAACTTTGGTGAGTTTTGTCATTGGGTGAGAAAACACACGTAAATTTTCTCACTCATTTTTAGAAAGGGCTTATATTGACACCGAGTGAGAAGACAAAACTCACCGGTGAGTTTTGTCACAAGTTAGATCTGGCAAAAATGCACCTTCGTGTTTGTTGCTTAGCAACAGTGTTATGAAAAGTTCAGTTGGTTTTAAATTCAAGCTGTAGCTTTCAAAGTAAAAATAAAAATGAAAATTACTGAAGAACAAAAAGCCATTTTGATAAAATACTTGTAAAATTACCTGAAATTAATTTCGGGAAAATTTTCGAGTACTTTCACAAGAAAAGACGGGGAAACCTTATGGCAAAATGTTTCCAAAACTTATAATAGCACTATAGGGCCACAAAAGATTGGAGAGCGCGTGGAGAAAGGTAATTTTGTCTTTGCTACCTCATTTGAAAGATTTTTGTTGTTCCCAGTTCCCAGTCAACAAACATAACCATAAATTTGTTTCAAAAATTCAATTTTTTCAAAAGTAAGTCTAATTTTGTTAGTTAGATAAATAGATATTTATTGGTATTTGTAAAAATACAAGTCAAATACAAAAGTTCTTCATAAATATAAAATTGGTAATAGTCTAAAAAAAGCAATATATAGTACATAATTATAATAATTTTATTACACAGCAGTATAGTTAAAAAACATTAGTAAAACTCATTTACACTATAAAATACATTATCAATTAAAAAATGTTTTTAATTCTTTTTTGAATTTTTTATGTGAGGTTATATCACACAAGTTTTTGGAAGAGCATTATACATAGAACAACCAGCATAATTTTTAGATTTTTTATATTTTGATAGTTTAGGTTTAATTAAATAGAACAACTTGCTTCCTCTTGTCGGGTAAGTGTGATGTGCAGAGCATTTTTTAAACTGGTGAAAATTGTTATGTATGTAAGTCAGAATTTTGTATATATATAAATACCTGTTAGAGTAAGTATTCTGTTCTTTTTAAATATATTTCAGCAAGATTCTCGAAAACTTAGATTATAAATGATTCGTAAAATTCGTTTTTAAAGAATAAACACTCTGTTTATTTCGACAACTTCTCTCCAAATTATAATATTGTAACTCATTATTGAGTATGCCATGCTATAATAACCTGTCAATAATGCGTGTATAGGCATGTATTTCCTTAGGTTAATAAGAATATAACAGATTTTAGTTAATTTAATGCTCACTAATTTAACTTGATCATGCCATGATAGGTTACTATCAATAATTGATCCCAAGAAGCTGACAATATCTGAATTTACAATGTCGTTTGTTGTTACAGTGTATTGAGTATTTAAGTGTGACGCACTGAAGTTAATGATCACTGTTTTCCCTGTGTTACTTATTAGTTTGTTATTAGTGCACCAACTTTCAAACTCGTTGATTGTTTTTAATAATTTGGTTTCTAATTTAGTTTTATCTTTGGATTTTAGTATAATATTAGTTTGTATACCTAAGCATTATTTTTATTAATTTAAGTCACTGACCCATTTTATTAAATTAAAATAACAAACACTTTAAAATAATCTTTTATTTGAATTCAACAGACATGGCAAGATTTAAGTGCCCAAACCAAAAAAACCGCGGCGAATAACAAGGAAGCAAATAGAACGGGTGGTGGGGTGGGTAATTTTTAATCCTTGACCAAGGTTGAAGAAAATATTGCAGCAATATTGTCACCAGTTGCAATACAAGGGTTGCAAATACCCACCCCACGAGTAACGTTTGAACGAAAATGGGAAATTTTGTTACCGAAAGTTGGCTACCTGAAGTTTTGTTACCGAAACCGTGTTACAGAAGGTTTGTTACGTAAGAAGTTTTGTTACATAAGAAGTTTTGTTAGCGAAAGTTTGCTATAGAAGGTTTGTTACGGAAGAAGTTTTTTTTATATGATTTTTATGTTTACTATAGCGTCAGTATAAAAATGAACAAAGACATTTGCCAAAACGAACAATAATTGCGAGGGTTTCAATCGAGCATTGTCATCTCTACTTGATGTAGCTCACCCTACAATATATAAACTAATCAACGGATTAAAGAGTCAGCAAGCCCTTGTAGAAACCAAGATCCAGCAGTTTTTGAATGGGAACATTGAGCCACCCCAAGTGCGATATCAAAAAAGTGCTGAGAAATTGAAACTCGTCGTGACTGAGTACGGAAACGAGAATCACTCTGCTGCAGAACATCTGCGAAAATTAGCTTTTTGTTTAGTGAGATCTTAAACTGTTGACATATGTGTAATATAGTTTGTAAATATTATTTAAAATCGCAAAAATATTTTACTTTTTAATCAATTTAAGTTGTTTTCATGTGATTGGTGGTAAACGGTGTTGGTTGGTAGGTTACAGTTATTACCATTTCTTTTAAAAAAAAAACTTTTTTATAAAATTTGTTTTAATCAATTTAAGTTGTTTTCATGTGTTTGGTGGTAAACGGTGTTGGTTGGTAGGTTACAGTTAGTACAGTTTCTTTCTTTAAAACAAAAACAATCAAAACAAACAATTATTTCAAGTAACATTCGTTTGTAATAGTTATATTTGTGTGATGGGGGTAGATATTGTTCGGGGGTAGTGTGATGGGGGCAGGTATTGTTTAGGGGGCAGTGCGATCGGGGGAACGGCGATCGGGGGAAAACGTCGATAGTTGCAAGGTTATACTTCTTACTATGTCGTCGACTAATTACGGCGGATACCGGAGGTCATACTGGTTTCCCGCCGTAATATTTTATATCTTAAAATCGCAAAAACATATATTTTATATATTCATAAATCGCAAAAATATTTTATTATTTTATATTTAATTTTTAATGTCCAGACTTAGTTTTATATGTTTGACTGGGCTCCTGCCCTTGAACCCCAAAAGTGGTCCGGGGGTTATGCTTCCCCGCCGATGACTGGAGATTTCCAGCACTATATAGCAGAACATGAACTGCAATATAGTGGACTAAGCATAGTCGAAACCCCTATTATGTAAAAAAACTTTATATAACAAACTTTATGTAACAAACCTTCTATAGCAAACTTTCGGTAACAAAACTTCTTATGTAACAAAACTTCTTCCGTAACAAACTTTCTGTAGCAAACTTTCGGTAACAAAACTTCAGGTAGTTAACTTTCGGTAACAAAACTTACCAAATCCGTTTGAACACATAAATTGAAAACAGACTAAACTATTTGTTACTAGTTACTCGAGTATGAATAGACAAATCACTGGGTTTTCTTTTAGGACGCATATAAGGTCCAAGACAATAATATTAAATTTTTGCAAGAGGTCCCCGCCCCTCACAAGATGAGGATTTCGTTCTTTTTTATCTTATAAATTATGAATTAAATTCAACATCATAGATCATCCATAGTTTGCACAAGTTTTTCTTAGTTTTCACAGAACTAACGAGTTTCACAAAGCACAAGTTGTTGCAATTGGGAATAGCTTAAAAGGTTAAAACCATTAAACCCAGTAATCTTCTGTCTACTGTTTGCAGGCTTTCGTTCTTCTGCGCAAAGCCGTGTGCAACTTATTACACATACTTAACAGTAACTAATTGTAAAGATCCGACAAGAACACAAAAATATTTATTTCTGTATCAAAGCACTAAAGTTTGATTTTTTTATGTCAAATGTGTTTTGGTTCCAGAGGCGATAGCCGAGGCAAATAAAACACGTGAGTCATGAAAAGAATTTTAGTGCCGAGGTACATATTATATTTTTTACAACCACAAAATTTAAACAAAATCTAACAATTTTATAAAGTAGCAAATGTAATCAGTTGTTTTCTATTTTTACGTCAAATGTTTCCTCCGCGCATGCAGCGATTTTAAAATTTACATACATTTTACACATCGCTACCGGCGAAAATGTAGACTTAAAATTGTCAGTTACTTACTAGTGCCAATTTTATTTACTTCACGGCCGATTTTTTTGTACTTAAGTGATAAAGATTTCGGAAAAAGTTTTTATTTTCGAATTTTGTTCGATATTTGATAAAAGTGAACCAAAAATATGAAACATTAACTGTTTTGAATTGATTATGTTATTATATTATTACTTTCAGCACGCCTTAATCTCTTATTTCGATTTAATTTACTTCGAATGTCAAATCACTTAAAATATGGAGTTTTGTCACGGGTGACAAAAATCACTTCAGTAAATAGTAGCGTTTTCCGACCGAAATTACGTTATTTTGGTGACAAAACTTACCGGTGAGAAAAGTCACTGACGTTAGGGTGACAATAATTTAAGGTTATGTTATAGTAAACAAAAAAATTAGCAATTTCGCTATAAACAGTAACCTAATGATAAATACGAAATACCCTATTGTACTATTATTTATTTTGTTTGTAAAAAACATATTATTTTGCAATACACTTATTAATAATAAATAAACGATTTATAGAACACATAGGTTTTGTATACTGTAGAACAAAAAGAATTTCTATTTATTAAAAGATAGTTACGGATTCGTTGTGTAATAAAGCTCGAATGACATTGAACTATTTTGCATTTTGCGCATCTCAGCAAAATCATCATTTAAATATTATTACCAACAAAAACAAAAGTAAATGTTTACAAACTATGTTATGTAAATTAATTTAAACCAACCTTGTATACAACTGGTTGCAATTCATGTTTTTGTTACTATTTCCGATGTCCACTTTCCTTTTTACAGCTCATTTATTTAAATATTTGAATTTCGATATGAAAGAGGTCGGTATCACTAAAATTGGTGTCAATGCGTAAGTCAAGTAGTTAATATTAGAAAGAAAATATGGCCGAACTCAGTTTAAAAACTAGTTTCTAAATTAAAAATTTGCCTGATTACATTATCCAAGTTAGTGCAAGGGCGTCTAGTGTTCAAATTTGTATAATGTCATTCAAGCTTCAGTTAGTTGAATCTTTAAAAAGTGTGACACCATTGCATACTTACAGTGGTTCTAGAATATAAAACAACGGTTTATAATAAATTATATGGTACTCGTATTGCGTTGCATTGCATAACAAATGTTATTTGCTGCAATACCTGGATATTCGGAACAACACAATCACCATTGTTAATGAGAAAGAAAATATTTTTTACAGTCGCTATATCTGTCACTTTGAAAGTGTAGATGTTTCATTTCTATGTTCAGTAGGGTTATATTAATTTTGTTCAATAATTATTTTTATTCTTAGATTTTATCTAACTTCTGCAGATCAATGTTAGATTATTATTACTACTATTATTTAGTCTTAAATTAATTATTATTGCAAAGTGTCCCTCGAGTACAAACGTGAAATTACTAGTTAGAGGGTTATGAGACATCACAATGTGTACAACTTTATTTTAGTGTTTCTAGGACTATCCTACAACGAATGATTGTTAATCAATTAAATTTGGTATCGTTTAATTCGAAAACTGTTATTAATCTAAATGCCATAAAGTTTACAATAGTTTGTTTTACATTTTTACTCAGTATAACTGTAAAACTTTTGATCCCAGCTCAATAAAATCTTCATACAATTAAATTATTTTTATTTTCCTTTGTTGTTTCGCCGCGCTTCTTTCCAATTATATTTACAGAGTTGGTTGGGTGAGACAAACAAGGTCATTTTTTGCCTTTTATTACAAGTATGTATTTTATCTTGCTACGTAACATTTCAGTTATTTAAAAAAATTGAAAATGTTTTTCAAATTATATAAAAACATTTACATTAAATCTTTAATATTAAATACATATTTTATAAAAACACTCACTTTTGTTCAATAAAAATAAAAAAAAATCATTTAACATCATAATAATAATAGAACGTCACATTAATTAAAAATAACATAATATAAAAATAGTTCATGCCTCTGAAAATTACACTTCAAAACGAACGACATACAATGAATGTGGCGAATTTGACTGATAAAGGTCGTTATTAGAAAATATTTGCGACAATCTGTAAATTTTTCTTAAAATATTATTAAAATATGCGTGTATTAAATTAATCAAGTACTGGGTTTTTATTTCATTTTCTTTATTATATTGCTATAAATGACACTAAGGTTCTTAGTGTCTGTATTGAAATTTACATTGTTAGGGTGCTTCTTTATAGCTATCATTTCTGATATGAGTCTTTTTTAAAATTTTGATCAACATCTAAAATAATTGGTTTTTTAAATTATGAGTGTGTTTATGATGTGTAGAGGGTCTTGTGTCTTCAGTTTTTTTGTTACAATTGTATTAATGTTGTTTAATTCTGCAACCTATTTTTTGTTTCGTTTGTTCAATGTAGCATCCGGAACAAAAACTACAACAAATCTTATAGACAGCTTACATTTTTCGAGTATGTCTGTTTTGTTTTTAAATGTAAGTAGATGTTGTTGTATATGGTGAATTTGTTGTACAAGACTATTTTTTTATTGTTCACAGTTTATTTATTTGACTGGTGGTTCACATTTTTTTGTAATATTTTTGTTGTTCGTCATTATTAGTGTTAGTCAAATTGTTAGATTGTTGTTGGAGTTCAAAAGTTTAATAATGAGTTTGACAGGATAATTATTATTTATAAGTATGTTTTTTAAGAAGTCGTTTGTTTTTTTTATAGAAAGTGTGGTCACTCAGTCTCAGTAGTTTCTTTTATAGAGTTACAACGTTAATTTTCTAGTGTAATGGGTGTTTTTAAATAATAGTTTATAGTTCTATTAGAACAAATAGGTTTTTTGTACCAATCTTTTTAATAATGTTATTGTCTGTGTCACGTATGAGTAAGACATCAAGGAATGGTATTTGTTGATTTTTTTTTTGAGTTGAGTTTTGTGGTGAATTGTAGATGAGAATCATAATTGTTGAACAGATGTAAAGTAATGTCAATCATGTTTTTTGGGATACAAACATGAAGGTCGGGGAACAGTGGTAGTTATTTTTTAATTATGTCACCACAAGATAAAGATTATAACCAATTTTATGCATAAAAATAAAAAGCTGTGTAACTCAGATTGGATCATGCGGAACATGATTAAAAGTACAACAACCTTTTTAAAATCAAACACTAATTTAGTTATTGTAAAATCCGACAAGGGTAATGCTACAGTTGTTATCAAAAATCTGATTATAAGAAAAGAATTTATCATTTATTAGAAGGTACCAACACTTATGTCATCATAAATGCAGACCTAACTCCTTCATTCCAAAACAAAAATAACAAATTAGCCGTAGATTTATATAAAAAGGACATATTGATTATAATAAATACAAACAAATTATCTCATTATCAGCTATTGCACTAAAATTGTATGGTCTCATTAAAATCCTTAAACAAAATAATTCTGACCAATTATTTCTAGCACTAGTTCTCCCAGTTTTCAAATTTCAAAGTTATTTAACGACTTTTTATCAAACATTTCATTTTTATTCGAATAGAATTTAAATAATTCTATTGAGTTAGTGAATAAAATTAAAACTTACATTATGCCAATTGATTATATCATGGTTTCTTTTGACGTTACATCGCTCTTCACTAAAATCAAAAGAGAACTAATTACGTCATTAATCATAAAATATTGGACTCACCTACAGTATTTCACAACTTTAACTATAGAAGAACTAACTACTGTTACAAATTTTACATTTGACTCAGGCTATTTTAAATACAAATAATAATAATAATAATAATAATAATAATAATAATAATAATAATAATAATAATAATAATAATAATAATAATAATAATGTTTACTACCCAACAGGCAAGAAGCCCAATTACAGAGTAATACTTACAAATAATTCAACTATAATTTAAGTAAAATAATTGAAATAAAAGTGTATTCGTGTATATATAATATTCGTTAATGTTCTTAATATTATTTACGTGTGTCAAATTAAAATATTTTCTAAATTCCTTTTAAATTCTAACAAATTTACATCAAATAAATCAATACTATCCGGTAGTCCATTGTACAATGTTGACATCTTGAAAACGGGAGCGTTTAAAAGACAATTGGTATTAGGAGTAGGTACTGACAAATAACATTTTAACTTACTATGTAACCTAGGAGCTCTAATGCCAATCTTTTGTAGAATATAATGATTATCAGCTTTACCTGATAACAGTTTATGCAGATAACACAATATTATTATTGTCTTGCGCTGATTGATTGTAGGACTATCACTATAATACCTATTTAAATATTCATGCTGATGAAGAAGATAGGCATTGTTTTCGCGGTAATACTTAATCTTTAAGAACCTATACCTAATATTTTCCAGCATATTTCTATATTTGTTGTACAACGGGTACCATACTATTATAGCATATTCTAACTTAGATCTTACATAACAATTAAATAGTGATGTGAATGCTGATGACGATTGAAATTCAGATGTAGATCTGATAACAAAACCTAGAGTTTTGTTTGCACTTTTTACAACATTTGTTACATGAGTGGAGAAACTGAGTTTACTGTCAAACCACACACCCAAATCACAAACACAGTTTTTATGTGATAACAGATAGTTATTTAAATTGTAGGAAGCTTTCACTGGATACACTTTTCTATTAAACGATACCACAAAGCATTTGTTGACATTCAATTTCATGTTATTTACATCACACCAGTTCACTACACAGTTTAAGTCTCGTTGAAGCTTGTTTGCACCTTCAGTGTCGTAAATAACGTTAAATATTTTTAAGTCTAAAGTAGAGCTTGAGAAAACTGTATACAGTCTACTATATCATTATAATATACGTATAACAAGAATAGTAATGGCCCCAGATTGCTTCCTTGTGGTACTCTGGATAAAGTAAGAAATTTTTGTGACCGGTAATTATTAAATGACACATAGTTATATCTGTTCCTTAAATAGTCTGCTAGTAAAGACATAAACCAGATGACATACCATACATATCACGCATTTTTTAATTAGTAGTATATGACTGATTCTATCAAAAGCTTTAGACATGTCAGTGTATATAACATCTACTTGCAGGGATAAATCAATCTTTTCACAAACGTATTGGCTAAAACAAGTCAGGTTGGATACTGTCGATCTATTTGGCATAAACCCATGTTGCCTTAATGAGATCTTATTTTTATTTGGACAAATATGTGTTCGTACAATAATTTTTCAAAAATTTTTGCGGGCGTATTGATAATTGATATGGGCCTGTAGTTTTAAATTTTTGAGCGACTTCCACTTTTATGTATCGGAATAATTCTTGATTCTCGATGCGTTGGTTATAAATATGCGTTAATGATTCAGACAACAATTCTATATAGCCTTTATAAATATAGGCTGGAATACGATCCGGGCCTGCACAAGTACTTTTAATTTTTTTAGAAGCATCAATTACTTGCGTTTTAGTTACAGGAACTAGGTTACTAATATAATTGTGCGGGAACATATCGTTTTGTGAATAATACATTTCAAATGCAGCTGTATTAAGGCGATCTTCAACATATACAGAACGAAAGTAATCACGGAATGCATCAGCAATTGTTGTACCACTTGATATAAGTTCTTCATTTACTAACATTGATGCCGGAACAGAACTACATGTCTTCTTTGAATTAATAAAAGACCAAAATAGTTTCGGATTTGATGTGATGTTAATGTCGCAGTTATGTATGTATTTGTTGTAGGCGGTTTTGAATTCAATTTTAAATGATTTGCGAAGAATTTTGTAGTTACTGGCGGCATGTTCAGATTTAGTTTGATGGTATGATTTCCTAAAGTGATTTTTCTTTTTTATGTTATTAATAATTGATGTAGTAAACTAGACCGGATATTTATTTGAACTCCTGTTTATTGGAACAAATTCATTAAAAATTATTATTTACAACAAGCAGGCACTGCCATGGGTAACGCAGCTTCTTCCATTTTTACTAATCTTACAATGCACGACGCAGTTGAGTCTGTGAGATAAAATAACTACAACTGCTACCCGACCTTCATGTTTGTATACGTGGACGACATTATCACATCTTTCCCCAAAAACGTGATTGATATTACTTTACATTGGTTCAACAATTATGATTCTCATTTATAATTCACCACAGAACTTCAAAAAAATCAACAAATACCATTCCTTGATTTCTCTTACTGAAGCGTGACACAGACAATAATATTATTAAAACAGATTGATACAAAAAACTTATTTGTTCTGGCAGAACTATAAACTATTAGTTAAAACACTCATTACACCAGAAAATTAAGGTTATAACTGCCATGAGAAACAAACTACTGAGACTGAGACAAACGAATTCTAAAAAACATACTTTATCGTGTCAAACTTATTAATAAACTTTTGAACTCTAATAACAATCTTACTTAGAATTCTAACAATTTGACTAACTCTAATAATGACAAACAACAAATAATTACTTACAAAAAAATATCAATATACTTACACTCAGCCAAAAAATAATTAATGTACTGAAAACCAATCAAATAAAAATAGTCTTATACAACAAAACACCATATACAACAACATCTACTCACGTTTAAAAGACAAAACAGACATACTCGAAGAATCTAATGTTGTCTATAAGGTTTGTAGTAATTTTTGATCCGAATGCTACATTAGACAAACTAAACAAAAACTAGGTTGCAGAATTAAACAGCATCAATACAATTGTAACAAAAAAGTAGAAGGCACAGGACTTTTTCCGCATCATAGACACACTGAAAATATATTTAATTTCAAAAAACCAAATATTTTAGATATTGATCAAATTTTAAAAAAAGACTTACAGCCTTTGGAAAGAGAAAAAAGTCCCACGGTGTTAGGTCCGGCGAGTACGGTAGATGTTTCATCACTGGAATGTTGTTTTTCGCCAAATATTTCTTCATAAAAAGCACGGCGTGTGCCGGCGCATTGTCCTGATAAAGAATCCATCAGGCATTCTTAAACATGTCTGGTCTCCTTCGTCGCACGTCAGTCTCTAGATCATACTGAAAAATCCAAACTTCATCACGTGTAATTACGTTTTAGAGGAAATCAGGATAATTTTCAAAGTTTTCACAGCAATTCACTCGACGTTTCTTTTGGTTGAGTGTGAGAAGTTTTGGCACCATTTTAGCACACACTTTTTTTATGTCTAGATTGTCGTGCAATATCTGTCTGACAGATTCTTTATTGATGTTAGTATGTTCAGAAATTGCTCGAGTGCTCAGGCGGTGGTCTCCTTGAACAATTCAACCAACTTTCTACACATTCTCATCAGTTTCTGCAGTGGAAGGACTTTGAAGGATTTTGAATCGTCGCAGACGTCGTCCCTACCCTTCTTAAACTTCTTAAACCATCGAAAACTTGCATACGAGATAGACATTGATCACCATAAACTTCTGTCCATAAATTGTAAGTTTCTGTAGATGATTTTTCCAGTTTTGTGAGGAATTTGATGTTAACACGTTGTTCTACGTTAGCACATAACATGATTTTGACGGAGGTCAGATATACGATCCACTTCTAAGAACGGCTATGTCCAGACTAACCACAGCGCATGCATGAAACTTTTTATGAGGGTAGAGGAGAGCCCACAAGTAAATGCCGTGCTGTCTTCTTCGTGATTGACGTGGCCGGATGTGAGGAAAAAAATCAATCCGGTTTCATTATTGCTACACCTCGTATATCAGAAATGATAGCTATAAAGAAGCACCCTAACAATGTAAATTTCAATACAGACACTAACAATCTTAGTGTCATTTACAGCAAAATACTAAAAAAATAAAATAAAAACCTATTTGTTGATTCATTTAATACATGCATATTTTATTAATATTTTAAGAAAAATTTACAGATTTTAACTTATATTTACAGTACCTTTCGATTGTCGCAAATATTTTCTAACAACGACCTTTATCAGTCAAATTTGCCGCATTCATTGTATGTCGTTCGTTCTGTTCGTTTTGAAGTGTAATTTACAGAGACATGTACTATTTTTATATTACATCATTTTTAGTTAATATGACGTCTATCTATTTATTTACTGATAGATGCTAAATGTATTTTTGTGACTGTCAACTTTTATTGAACAAAGGTAAGTGTTTTTATAAAAATAAAGATTTAATGTAATTTTCAATTTTCAATTTTTACAAGTTTGTTTAATGTTGTTTACTAGTTGTAAGTTAGATATCTTAGTAGTTCTTAGAACAATTTAATTAAAAGAAGGTTAACTAAACAATTGTAAAATTGTGAAGTGACGTATTTACTTATAATCCTTTTTGTACGTATATTTTTTATATACATGGTTATTCTGGTATACGACACGGAATATTACAACCAAACTATTTAATAAAATTGAAAAAATATATCTAGGATAGATAGAGACCTGTCGGAAAAATATTTTAAAATTATTTTCGAAATACACAGGTGTTCCAAAATACACAGAACGTATCAAAGTTTTTTTTTTATAGAATGTCCTGTATATTATTATATTTTCAGTTTGTACAAATAAAATAAGAAGGATTTTATAGAGGTTTACCTTACTTAAACCTAAAAGTTTTTGAGATATTTTGTATTTTATGAAAAAGTTGTTACAATTTTGCCGATTCATATCTCAGCAACTATTCTCTTTCTCTAAACTAAATTCGCACTGAAATCTATCAATGGATCAGATTTTATGTAGAATTTGTGATGAATCTATTATCATATACATGATGTGTACAAAATAAGATTAAATAATGACATGTTTTGAACCGCAATAACTTGCTTAATTTAAATAGAACATCCTGTATTTTATATCAACATCAAATGTAAAATGTAATTACTTATCAAACAATACTATAATGTTCTATAGCTAAATGTTCAGGTTGTCATGAAAAATTTAAATTTTCATAACGAAGACTGATTTGCAACAATTATTTATCAAGTAAGCTATACAACTTTGACAGGTGAATATTATGTATTTGTAAGAACCACGTTGATTGACCGGCAAATTTTAATGCATGAATTTAATAATGCTAGACTCCGCGTGCATGTAGGTTGATCCTATTATTCTCTGAATAATGTTAAACCTATGGCGGACAAAGTCCCCTTGGCTCCGCTCCTGTATGAAAATTTTTGGTTTTCGGATTTTTTCCGTTGGTTTGAAGGCAAGACCCATCGGCATGCCGAATTTTAAGTTTCTACGACGTCTGGAAGTACCCGTTTAATTTCGGAGACAGACATGAAAAAAATAGGATCCGTGGAGCAGATAATTCATTAGAAGAGATATTATTGTGAAGTAAATTTGTACGTTTATTAAATTCTTGTAAACTCTATAAATATTTATTTCTCTCAAAATTTAATACAGTTGATAAAATGTACACAATGCAAATCTTTTTTTTCATACAAATACATAATATTCACATTTCAAAGTTGTATAGCTTACTTGATAAATATTAAAATTGTTACAAATCAGTCTTCATTATGAAAATTTGCATTTTTCATAAAAACCTGAACATTTAGCTATAGAACACTATAGTATTGTTTGATAGGTAATTACATTTTACATTTGTTGTTAATATCCATTTAAAATAAGCAAGTTATTGCGCTTCAAAACATGTCAATAATTAATCCTATTTTGTACACATCCTGTATATGATAGTGGATTTTTCACAAGTTCTACATAAAATCTGATCAATTCATAGACTCTAGTGGGAATTTAGTTTGGGAAAAAGTATTAGTTGCTGAGATATGAATCGGTAAAATTGTGACGACTTTTTCATAAAATAAAAAATATCTCAAAAACATTTAGGTTTAAGTAAGGCAAACCTCTATAAAATCTATTTTTATTTTGAACGTAAAATCTGAAAATGTATTAATATACAGGGGATTCCGTAAGAAAAAACACAACTTTGATACGTTCTGTGTATTTTGGGACACCTGTATATTTCGAAGGTAATTTTAAAATATTCCTTCTATAGGTCTCTATCAATTTCAGATATACTTTCCCAATTTTATTAAATAGTTTGGCTGTAATATTCCGTGTCGTATACCGTGAATAACTCTGTATAAAAAAAATACTCTTGTAATTTCATACAAATAAAAATTTCAGCTTGAGAGGCAAAACGTCGACAAGTTCTAGGTAAAAGTTTGAATTTTTTAAATAAAAACCTTCAACCCCAAAGAGTCCTTAAAAAGGACAAATTTTTTTAAATTAAATTAAAAATTGGAGAAAATAACTTACCTTATTTCAGTTAATATTATGCACAAAACAAAGCAAATACTGAGTATTCTAGTTCCTTAGCCTGTCCGTACTGGCGATATCATTATTCAGAATTCTCTTTAAAACAGTTTTTATTGTATTTATCGCATTATATAATAGAATATTATGATACGAGTCTTATAAGAAGCATTTTGCCTTACAAACGAGTATCATGCATTATTATTTCTATTTTGCCTTTTTTGTACCTTTTCTGCGTCTTGAAATTATATTTAGAGAAATTTCTACTAGTTGGCGTTGAAATTGACATATACAACATTTGAATTTAACTTGATTACTGTTACTTAACTTGATTTTTTATTTCTTGTAAAATTCAATTAATTAATGAGTTAAAAATGAATAGTGAAGAAGGAAATTTATGTACCCCACCTAAAATTAGAGAATTGGCGGAAAATACTTTAATTCATGTATTACCCAACAAAACTAAAGAAAGTAATGAAACATTATCATGTTTTTGAAGAATAGCCCGCAGTAAATAAAGTACAATGTACATCAGAGAATGTTTTAGTGGCATATTTTGATATACAGCAAACAAATACAAACTTAGTACGTTACCGATAATACATGGTGTTTTACAATTGCAGTGCACTATTTCAGGTATGTGTTCTCTAGCACAGAATAAATAGTAAAGTTCATATAAACATATGTTTTAAGATAATTTATTGACGAGATATTGAAAGTCAAAGAGAAATATTTAAAAGCTCGAAGTTTGCGTTTAATTTATTTATTAAACATCAGCCAAACATCTGTCATTTATAAATTTGTACTATTTTGGTTTTACTATTTAGTTTATCCTCGTTTTGGTATGATTCATTTGAAAACTGTTTAAGTTGTTATTGTCATGGGATAACTACAAATTTGTTCTCGTTTGCTGAACAAACAGACATGCTGTTAATTTATGGCGAGGTACATAAAACTGCATAGCTGTTGTGCGAAGATACCATGAAGCATTTCCAAACAGAATGATAGCAGATCCTAAAACCTTTGACGCCATTAAATAACGTTTATGAGAAACGGGCACGTTAAAACCTCAAACAATAAACCCTGGTCGGCAAAGATTTCAACGAACTGCAAATGTTAAAAAAAAATTCAATACTGTTCAGTTATCTCCTACTACAATCACCAGAATATTGTCACTTCGTTTCAATATTTCATCTGCAAGCGTATGGGAAACATTGCGCGAGTAACAGTTTTATCCATTTCACATTACGACGTGAAAGATTTGTTACCAGATAATTATAATAAACGCAGGAATGTTTGCCATTGGCTAATTAGAAACTGCACATGAGATCCTAACTTCTTGAGTCACGTACTGGTAACCGATGAATAATGATTCACAAGGAATGGTGTTACTAATTTTTAAATTACCCATACTTGGAACGAAGAAAATCCTCATGCGATTGCTATTACTCATTTTCAGCATACTTTTTCATTAAATGTCTGGTGCGGTCTCCTTAGTGACAATCTTATTGGTCCCTTCTTCTTAACACCAAGGCTTTCAGGAGTATCTTACCTGAATTTTTTGCAAAATAGTCTGCATGAGCTACAACAAGACATTCCGATTGCCAATAGGCAGAGCATGTAGTTTATGCACGACGATGCCCCTGTTCACTTTTTACAAATTGTCCAAATTATTTAAATACCACGTAGGGTAACCGATGGATTGGTCAAAACGAACCCGTTAAATTACCCCCACAATCTCTAGATTTGTCGCCCTTAGATTACATTGTGTAGGGCTGGATGAAGTCTATGGTTTATTTGGCACCTATTGGCACACAAGAAGAGCTAATGAGTCGTATGATGGAAGCTGCAGCAACTATAAATGGCCATCTCAATACCGTCGCAATGGGAAAGGTTTCCAAAGCCATTGCTGTTTTTTTTTAAACTATCAAACCCTGAATTGTACACCGGGCACTGCTTTAAGAAATCTAGTGCTACACATTATGCCAATTGCTGTAGTGATATATTTACAATCAATGGATGGAAATCTTTGGCAGTTGCCAAAAGATGGTTCACTACTTAATAGGATCAATCATTTTTTAGTAGATAGTGTTAAAATAGATTAACATGTTACTATTTAAAGAACCACCTTAATCCGGACCAAGGTAAAAGTGAGGATTTAAACACCATAAAAGCTCTTTCGAATGTTATCTGAAATAGTAAACAAAAACATGTTTACGTTTATTACTTATCAATAATTTATTGCGTATCATTCTTAATGAAATTTACATATGTACCTATTAACAGAGTTTAATTGATTTTGAAAATATTATTGTAATGTCTTTTGTATTTGGAATACGTGTTAGGGTAAATGACGGATATTTCTTTAACCATAATTGTACATTCTTTATAATTCGGTTTGCGTTAGAGGTCAAATGTTTCTCTAGCTATTTCATATTGAATTTCAAAGAAGGGTGCATAAATGCCTTATGTTCAATAGATAAAATTTTGTAAATTTGTTTTTCTTTAACTAATTTAATTTTTAGTAGGTAATTACCACAGACTTACTAAGTCAATATTCAATTATATTTTGACACATTTTTATGTGTTCAGTCAGATTTCAATGTAGTTTTTCAAATACTACAAATTTATGGTTTTGTATATAACTTCTTTGTCTCTCACAGGAACGATAGTTTTTATTACGATATCAGAATTATATTGCAAAGTGGCATTTAAAAAAAATGTTAAAATGCATTGTGTTTTTAATTGTGAGTACATTGAAAGTGTACATTGCAATTTTTTATTAATTATCATTTAGATGCAAAGAAACGTGTTTTTTTCCAACTTTTTTTTCTTGAGTGATAACTAACAAACCAATCTTATTTGTGTAAAAAGAAAAGTTGTAGAAGATAAAATACGAATAAAATTAACACCAATTAGACTAGATCAGGTAATAATTTTACCGAAAATAATCGGAAACTGAAATTTTTGGGTTTTTCTATTTAAATTCGTAGATTCGTAATGCAAAGATGACTGAAAATGATTAAGTGTGAGAAAACGGCGGAGTAATGGGGGTACTCGTCCGCTAGCACTGTTTGAGAGAACTGCGATTTATATAAGCGCGCTGCGGGCGGGTACTCCCACTACTCCTTCGTTTTCTCACACTCAATCATTTTCAGTCATCTTACCATGCATTTTTGCGTGTTAAATATTATTTTATCAAAAAATAAGAATACGCGTTTTGTTCCTTTCTATTTCAACTTCACAATTTTTTTTTATTTCTGACAATCGGACGTCCACACGAGCATTCAGCTACAATTAATTCAATTATGTTGTTTTAAAAAATTTAAATGGCAATTTTGCATAATCTAAATGCCCCTACAGAGTTAGGATTTTGCACACACTATGTACGTACCTCCTATTTCCTGAAAGATTTATGATACATTTCAAAAATTACTTTTTCAAATTTTTCTCGGAAAGTTATTATCTGATCGAGTCAAATTGGTGCTAATTTTTTTCGTATTTTTATCCTCTACAACTTTTCTTTTTATACTAATAACATTGGTTTGTTACTTTTTACTCAGGAAGAAAAATTGAGAAAATATACGTTTCTTTGCATATAAATGTTAATTAATGACAGGATTGCAGTGGTTGAGTAATTAATTAAGCTTCTAATTAAGAGTATATTTAGGTAACAAAATGTATATTCTTTTGTCGTAAAATGGACGACCTACGTACATCAGGTGCGTACATGCAACTCGACTTAAAATTTAACGCATGCTTAATAATAATGCATTTGAGCGCATGATCGATTACAACTAAAACTTACTTTTCTCACACTCCCCCTATCGATATGTGCTCAACAAAAAATAAAAAGTAATACAAAGCAGGAAAAATTAATTTGATCTTAATCCTAACATTTCCACACATTGATTATGTTTACATCTCGTTAAAGCTTTAGTAAAAATATCAGCGGGCATGCTATTTGTTTGTAAATAATAAATAATGATCTCATTACTTTCCACCAATTCTCTAACGAAATGATAACTGATATCAATGTGTTTACTACGCTTATGAAACACTGCGTTTTTAGCAAGTTCAATCGCACTTTGATTATCACAAAACACTTGAATGGGAATTCTCACTAACTCATTAAAGCCCATATGAATTAAAGTCGTTTAACGTAAATTAATTCTCGGGAAACTTCTGCAAGTGCAGCATATTCCGCCTCCATCGTCGATAACGCCACGGATTTTTGTCGCTTTGACTTCCAACTTATAGGTCCACCAGCTAACATCAATAAGTTTCCTGTGCACGATTTCCGGTCGTCGACGTCTCCTGCCCAGTCAGAATCCGCGTAAGCTTGAAGACACTCGTCATTTTTTGCGTATGTGATACCTAAATTTAATGTCGTTTTTAAATACCGAAGCACACGTTTCGCGATAAGCCAATGTTCTTTACCAGGATTAGTACAAAAACGACTGAGAGTGCTGGCCGCAAAAGCGATATCTGGACGTGTCGCATTTGCTAAGTAAATTAATCCTCCGACGAGCTCCCTATACGGTTTATTTTTCATTTCGGAACTTTCATTTTCTGTTATCGGGCACATTTTTTTAGTAACTTTAGAGTTTGATTCGATTGGTGTTGACACAGTTTTTGCATCTTCCATATTGAATTTTCTTATTAAATCTTCCGTTTGTTTCTTTTGTGAAATGTGGATTTTTCCGGTCGCATCTTCTCGTTTCACGTGTATTCCTAGAATATTGCTAATTGGACCTAAATCCACCACGGCAAATGTTGACTTAATCTTAGATTTAATTTGTTCCACGTTTTCTAATTTCTTTGAGGCTAAAATCATGTCGTCTACGTAAATAACAATTATGATCCGGTCGTCACCTTCTCCGATTACATAAACACATGGGTCCGTTGCTGTATGTTTGCCGCCGTTCTCCTTCATGTAATTGTCGATTTTCTTGTACCATTCACGGCCTGATTGTTTCAATCCGTATAGCGGTTTTAATAATTTGCACACTTGATTTTCTTGACCGTTTTGAATAAACATTTCCGGTTGTTCCATGTAAACTTCGTCGTGCAGTTCCCCTTGCACATAAGCGGATATCACATCCATTTGATGAATGTACATCATCTGGTTTACACCAGCAGCGAGCAACGTGCGTATTGTTTCATAGCGGGCTACGGGCGCAAATACTTCTTCGTAGTCGATTCTAACTGCTGCGTGTGTCCACGTGCCACAAGTCTAGCCTTGTATTTTATGATTTCGCCGTTTTCATTAATTTTGTTTTAAAACCCACCTGTTTGTTAAAATTCTTTATTCTTTGGTCGTGTTACGAGAGTCCATGTTTCGTTTTGTTGTAATGCATCGAATTCCTTTTTCATGGCGGTTAGTCATGAACTTTTATTATCACCGTTTATTGCTTCTGACACTGATTCAGGGTCCGGCCTTTTAACGCAATGCACTTTCGCGGGCCTTCCCGGTTGTCCCGTTTTTATAATTCTCGGACGACCCGGTCCTCTACGGACTTCATTCTTTTCTTCTTCGTCTTCGGAACCCTCTACGATAGGTGAATAATCTTGAACTTCTAAGCGAATATCTTCGTCGTTTTGATTTAACGATAATTCTTCCAGTATGAAGATATCTTCGTTGATGTTCGGGAGAGTTGGAGATTCAATATTCTCGATAAATTTTACATCACGTGCTGTAATTACAGTTTTTGTTCCTGGCTGCCAGAGCCGATACGCCTTCGATTCATCTGAATATCCAACCAATATGTATTCGTCACCTTTTGGCTGAAACTTTCCCCGTTTTTCTCTCTTGTTCAACGCAATTGTCTTACTTCCAATCGTTCTAAAGAAACCTACGTACGGTTTTCGTCCAAACCACGCTTCGTATGGAGTAATCTCGTCCAAGCTTTTCGTCGTACACCTATTCCTTAGAAAAGTTGCGGTGTTTATCAATTCTGCCCATAACGAATCTGGTAAATTCGCATGTAATTTCATGCATCTTGCCATTTCAACCAGCGTGCGGTTAGCTCTTTCAGCTACGCCGTTTTGTTGCGGAGTGTACGTAACAGTCAGTTGTCTAGTAATCCCTTCATCTTCTAGAAATTTCTTGAATTCTTTGGACAAGTACTGATCCATTATCAGTGCGGAGTCTTTTAATCTGCTGGCCCGTTTGCTTTTCGACACGGCGTTTATAATTTTAAACGCGTTCAAAACATCCGATCTACTGCGAAGCATAACAGTTTCGGTATACCTAGTGCAGTCATCGATAAAAGTAACGAAATATCTTGCACCTCCGAGTGATTCTTTATTTATCGGACCACAAATATCGGAATGCACTAAACCCAAAATTTCCGTATCACGACTGTCTGATGATTTAAACGGTTGTACGTGAATTTTACATTTTGCACACACTTCACAATTTATTTCATTTATTTTTGTAAAATCCATTCCACAAACCATACCGTTGTTTTTCATTTTATTTAAATCAACAATATTTAAATGTCCATACCTCTGATGCCACTTCAGCAGTCTTTAGTCGGTTGCATTGTTTACCAATAAAGCACGTTCTTCTCTTTCGTTGATTATATAAAGTTGGTTGCGTTTCACAGCTGTAAAGGCCACTGAACCATCGTGTCGTTCAATTAGCGCTTTAACCGTATACCCGTTGTCTGTAATACTTGATACCGATAACAAGTTATTTCGAAGTTCTGGAACACACAGTACGTCTTGCAATTTAACACAATTTATTTCATTATCACCAACGTTCACGCATATATTTATATCACCGGTGCCTATCGAGTCAATAAACTGATTTGAAGCGGTAAACACTTTTGAAAAGTCATTCTCGTTTAAATTATTGAATCTTGTTTTATCGTTACACATGTGTTTTGTTGATCCTGAATCCAGACACCAAACATTCGATCTTTCTACTTGATCTGCATTACACGCAATAACAATCATTGCGTCACTTGAACTAGTGACGGTTCCTTTATTCATTGCTCTTTGTTTGCAATCACGACCCAAATGGCCGTATCTATTGCATTTATAGCATTTACCATTAAATCTTCGCGCTTTTGCTTCTTCTTTGAATCAACAGGTTGCAGGTGTTTTGAAAATTGAGTTTTCATCATTAGTGCGTCGTTCTTCACATCACGATCACCCTGTCTTGCTTCTTCTTCGAGCAGCTTCACCTTCAAAGTTTCAAGGTTCGGTACTTCGTCACGCGATTCAATAGCTACACTGAAGTTTTCAAATTCTGCCGGCAATGATCCCAATAACATAATTGACAACAATTCGTCAGGTACTTTAATTCCAGCTTCCTCAAGCTGTTCTGCCTTCTGCGAAAACTCGGTTACATACTGCGTCATCGGCATATTTGATTTCTTTTCCATTCGCAGTAACTGCTTATATAAGGCCGCTTTTCTTATTGGACCACTGGATTCAAAAATATTTCTCAGCTTTTCCCACGCTTCACCAGATGTCGAGCATTTCTTTATGTGGTTTAATTGGCCGTACGAAATACTTAGGTTAATTAACGCCAAAGCTTTTGAGTCCTTTTTTATCCAATCTGAGTCTGAATCTGCCGGTTTCTTCAAAGAGCCATCTACGTAATTCCATAGATCATTGTACACTAACACACTTTTCATCTGTACCTTCCATAAGTCGTAATTATTATCACTTAATTTTTCTATGCTTGAGAAACCAGGTGCGGTCGCCATCTTTTTCTTGTTATATTATACACTTGAACTCGCAATACAAATAAATGTTAACACTCACCAAGGCAGCCTGGGCCCCATAACCTGACAGGATTGCAGTGGTTGAGTAATTAATTAAGCTTCTAATTAAGAGTATATTTAGGTAACAAAATGTATATTCTTTTGTCGTAAAATGGACGACCTACGTACATCAGGTGCGTACATGCAACTCGACTTAAAATTTAACGCATGCTTAATAATAATGCATTTGAGCGCATGATCGATTACAACTAAAACTTACTTTTCTCACAATTAACAATATAATGACAAATTGATTTTTGGTATAAAACATGAATATAAGGTACTTTATACTATTTACAATTACATGGCGCAGGCGGTATCCTACTATTATTTTTGTCAAAAATATATCTGTTTACTGTATTAAATACGAAGTGCTAAAGATTTATATTTTATTGCAATGTATGTACTACTGCACCCAATTTTTGTATCTTTTTATTCATATTGCCTAATTGATAATGCAAGCTGTTAACCGGTCAATTTTTTGTCAATTTTGAGGTTAACTTAATATTAATTGAAAGCGAATTTTGTATGACAATACTGTATTTTACATGAAAAAGTTTCTTGTCACTAAATGAAAATCAATAATTAACATATTGTGTTAATTACACACAAAAATTATAAAAGAAAAAATGATGGAATGTAGCGTTATCAAAAAGTTTTACTTAAGTTGTGAGTTGTGAGTTTATTAAAAATAAATGCACTTAAGAAAGATGTAGACATAAGTTTGTCACAAAGTAATGAATTATTAACCAAAACTACTCCAAATATTGTTGTTTATTTGTTGTAAGTGTTAAATCATGTCAAGCATATTTTTTCATCATATACAAACCTACATATTATGACACTTAAATTCACATTTAGGATTGAAGCTAAACAAAATGTGAAAACTGCTATCATTAGTAATGGTGTTAAAATCCAAATTCTGTAATAGATATTTTTGTTTTAAAGTTTTAAAGAAGATTTTTGTTTATCATTTTATGTAGGTAACTAATAAAAAATGTGAAATTTATTTTTGTTTGTAGTGGAAAGTCGAAAATACGTATACATATAAATAGAGAGAAAATTTTATGACTACAATTAAAGTTAGTATTACAATTATTATCAAACCAAACTTACGTTCTTCATTGTGTGTTCATTACTCCAGCAACAGAGAAAATGTATCCATCGCAAAATGTGAGCTTCATAATATCAATTTGAGTGACGTATTAAGTGTGAGCTTCTATATTGTTCATGGACTGAAATTTAATAATATGCACTATTTCATAAATGCTTATACAAGGTATTAAAACATAAAAAAAAATATGAAATATTAATTTAAAGTGCATACTCTAGAATATGACAATATTCCTTTTATCATTTTCAAGCTTTATTTAAACTTAATTTTTTACAAGTAACTAAAGAGCTTTGTTAGTATAGTTCAAACACTACTACGGAAATTGTGATGTCATAATACCATACAAACTTTATACGAGGATGTATTGATATCTAGTTAGCCTAGACCAGTTCTTTGCATAAACAAAATATTGCGTTACCATAGCAACGAACAATAACTTATTAGAAGTGTCAGTGTAAAGTTTGACGTCAAAAAAGTAAACCAGAGTCACGCAATAAATTAAATAAAAAAGATGTCCACCCAAATTGTGAAAATCGAAAGCCATCATCAAGTACCTGTATTTAAAAGGGTTAAGAGGTAAGCAGATTTACGAAGATATGCTTAATACCCTTGGTGATCAATGTCCTTCGTATGCGACCGTCAAAATTGGAATGCAAGCTTCAAAAGAGGTAAATTTTCCATTGAAGATGATGACCGATCCGGAAGGCCAGTTTCTGTGTCAGTCCCCGAAAATATCGATGCAGTTCATGACATGATTTTATCAGACCGTCGAATTGGGCTAAAACGGATATCTGAAGCACTGAATATTTCATACGAACGCGTTCATCATATGGTTCACGTCAATTTGGACATGAGAAAATTGCTGCAAAATGGATCCCCAAATGTTTGAATGTTGTCCAAAAGCGTGCTAGGGTAGAAGCATCGCGTTCGATCTGTGCTCGATTTGAAAACGATGTAGACTTCTTAAACCGAATTGTTACTATGGATGAGACTTGAGTACATTTCTACGATCTAGAAACAAAGCAACAATTGATGGAATGGCGACACTCTGGTTCTCCAAGACCTAAGAAGTTTCGTGTCCAAAATCTGCTGGAAAAGTTCTTGCTTCAGTTTTTGGGATTGCCATGGAGTAATCATGATTGATTTTTGGATAAGGGTAGAACAATAACTGAGATTACTATTCGACATTACTGACCACTCTACGGAAAATATTAAAGAGAAAAAGACGCGAAAGCTATCCAAAGGTGTTTTGTTTTTGCAGGACAACGCCCTGCACACAAATCTCATGTTGCCATGCAAAAATTCGTGATTTAGGGTTTGAATTACTAGAACACCCCCTTATTCACCCGATTTGGCTCCGTTCGACTATCACCTCTTTCCTCAACTGAAAAAAAGTTTAAAAGGTCGTACATTTTCTTCCAACAAGGAGGTAATAGAAGCTGTGGAGGTCTGGTTTGCAGAGCAAGAAAAACATTTTTTTGAAAAGTCTAGAGACGTTGCAGGTTCCTGTAATAAATGTATCCAATTAAGAGGAGAATATGTTGAGTAATAAAATATTTTGACATTGAAATTTTGTTTGGTTCTATAGTAGGCTAAGAATTTTTCAATGTATCCTCGTAACGTCTAATTATGGTGTAATTCTTTTTCTTCCAATATTATCATGGTCAGTAATTAATTTGTTCTTTCTTGAGGAGGGCACTAAAAACCACTATGTCGTTTTTGCAGGCAACGTTTCGTGCAGCAGAATCAGCACTTTTTCAGGCCTTTAAAACAGAAAAATGGTTCGCCACCTAAATAAGTGTAAAAAGCACATAAATATTAAACAAACACAAAATAAATTAACGATTAAATGTTAATAATTATCTTTAATAAAACACATCATATTTGTTCGTTTCTACGTATAGAATGAGTGTTTTATTAGAAATATTATTTACATTTAATGTGTTAATTTATTTTTGTTTGTTTATGCTTTGTGCTACTGTTTAAGTGGCGGACCATTTTTCTGTTTAAAAAACCTGTAAAAGTGCACAATCTACTGCACGAAACGTTGTTGCAAAAACATAGTGGTTTTATGCGTCCTCTCCTCAACGAAGAGTCAAATCAATTAGTGAAAACTTATAGGAGGAAATATCTAACTCTCATAATATATATAATATAACAATTTTTTCGTAATGTTTAATGTTCACCACTTATATTAGAAATCTGTATGTACACGTTTGATCTCTCGGCGTCATTGCTCGTTACCCTTCATTCATTTGTCAATTTGAACCAATAAATGCAAACATCACTTTACACTATGTAAATTCATAAAAGAGGGCAAAAATTTAAAAATTATTTATTTGTTCGTACGCTATACCGTGTGAATACTTCATAACCAAACACAGGACATTAATATAGGGAAATTGTTTTGTGCTATACAGTAACTCCCCAAACTAATTTAAAGCATTTAAAATGACACCAATCGAAATATAATTTTTTCATCAATTTACTAAAAATTTATGTTAAAATATCCTACCCTATTATAAAATTTATTTTTAACATTGGATAATCGTCTTTGTTTTATACGCTCACACTCTTGTGAGATGTAAGAAATAAAGTTAAAAATGCATAAATTTGTAGCAAATTAGATGAAAAATATTTTCTCTTGTAGTTAAGCATTAATTTGGGACTTATTTGTTTTATGGGACACTTCTATAATAAAAATAGATAGTTATTAAATTTATCGGGGATTTGTTAGGTGTGTTGGGTTAACCCAATCTGATCGCTGAACGTACTACCTGAAACAGGAAAGATGAGCCCTACGTCATCAAGCAAATGCGTATGATTTAATATTAAAAACTAAAGTCAAATCAGAAACTATATCCATTCTATCGTATAAACGTGACATAATGGTCACAGTCTAACTATCAAAATTTACAAACTGTCACTTCTAGGTTAGATTTTTTTTTAATTTACTAAAGCGATTTAAGAGATAAAATATGGAAACAGAACTATTTATTTATTATTATTGGAGTTTACTTTAAAAATATTAACAAAAACCATTGACATTGCAGTAAAATTATAGCACCTACGGTAGTTTTCATCTGTAGATGTTACGCAGTACAATTGACTTCAATGTAAATTCAAAATAAATATTTACGAATATGTACAACTAATGACAAAACACAAGATAATCCAAAGCAATTAATACAAGTAAAATGACAGGTTATTATCGTTTTAATTGTCGAACATAGGGTCGGTAAAACAAATTATTTATTAAAAATACAACTGAAGTCATAATTTGTAAAAAAATTAAGAGGGGAATTGTTTTTATCTCTTTCTCAATCATTCATCTTTGTTTTGATTGTAAAACAGAACATACTCGATATTGAACGTGTGTATTTGATAGTTTCGAACTGTGATGACGTAGGGCTCACCTTTCGTGATTCAGATAATATTTATAATAATTTTTTGAGTGACATTTAAAAAAAACAAAAACCTTTTTAAGGTGAATTGTTTTTTGACAGTATATTATACCAACCTAAAGTTTTTTGTAGGCGAACAATTTAACAAAGCTAATATTCGGATGACTATCATAAATTTAGAAAGTATCAACTCTAGTCATCTAAAATGCACAGAACTATAGCAAAAAATTAAACGTCACTTGCTTAACGCAGTGTATTTTTTTACTTATTAAAACTATATTGTTAAGCAACAGTTATTTGTCCAACAAGTGAGGAATGCGATTCCTTCTTCATTTGTTAGACACGACCTTTTTCTACGACTTTTCCCAAAAACCATCCTAATGAAAAAAAAAAGCTATTAATTGTAATCATAACTTATTGTTAAATGATTTTGTCACAATTTCGTACGTAAAAGCAAAAGTCAACAATAGGTGGGTTACAATAGTCTCGCCACAGGATTTATTCTGTGGTCTTGGTGTGGTCTCAACCTGTTATAGCGCATCGTTGCCAGCTGCGCAATTCTAACCAATAAATGTAGGGTAACAATGTTTAAAATATAAGATACTAAATTTAACCAAAGTGACTGAACAATAATAGTTATTTGTGTAACAAAAGTTAAATTGCTTAATTAAGTTCCAAGAGGCATTCTTGCAACATGAAATTTTTTCCTCACTAATGAGGAAAAACTAATTTTCTCACTATTTGTAGCGAGAAAACGTTTGTTTTCTAAGTATGTCGTAGAAAAAAAGAATTTTCTTGCTGGTGAAAAAGAGTGAAGTAACCGCGGTCCAACAATTTTATAAAGTTAAATTGTAATTTTATTGTTGAGCACGTGATTGGTCAATTTTACTTGTATGATATAACCAAAACAATTTTCTTTAAAGTGCTGTAGTAAACTAATATGAAAATTTATTCATAAGTGAAATATACCTACTGTGCTAAATTCATTACACGCTGTTACTAGTTTTGTACTGCATAATAATGTCGGAATTACAAATAGTGCTTCTTATAGAAAAATTGCAGAGAATGCTGCATGCTTAAAAATATCCAATAAGACGTTACTTGCTCAAAAAAATTTGAAGACATAGAATACGTTTGTCAAAAGGAAAAAATGATGTGTCATTCCATAACAGCAGAATTCACCATCATATACATCGTATAGCAAGTTCTATATATCTCGATTATGTTACAGAAAATAAAGTCTACAATACAATAACTCATTTAAAAAATTTTAATTTTTTAGGAGTCGAAAAAGTTTCAACTACAATAATTAAAGAAGTTAGTGACTATATTAGTGCACCCCTATCCTATATAATAAATTAATGCTTTTCAAAAGGTGACTATCCAAATACTTTAAAAACTTCCAAAGTGATTCCATTCTATAAAAAAAGTGTCATCAATGAATTATCAAACTATTGACCTATTTCAATTTTACCCGTATTCTCAAAAATAGTAGAAAAAGCTCTTGATAAAGGCAATAAGGTAATGGCTTTATTCCTAGATTTATCAAAAGCATTCGATTGAGTAAATCATAAAATCCTATTAGAAAAAAACCAATTGTATGGTATACGAGGAAATTGTTACAATGTCTTAAAAAATTACTAATCGGCAACAAGTTGTCAACGAATCCGATATGATCAATATAACTGCGGGTATACCACAAGGCAGCGTTTTAGGCCCTCTTCTATTTTTTCTACACTGCAATGACATCAATGAATACATTCCTAGTTTTAATTGTGTTTTCGCTGACGACTTTAATTCAATATAACAAAGAACAGAAACTCCTCTACCATGACGTTGCTAAAACCTTAAATATAGCAAATGAATATTTCTGTACCAATAATCTTACTTTAAACACCAAAAATCAGTCACTATGGAATTTTACCCAAACTTATCAAATGGCATTAGTAGTATGTTAATTAAGCTGAATAAGAATAGTATCTATCAAACTAAAACCTGTAAACTACTAGGGATAAACATAGATGCATCTTTATCATGGAAAACTCATGTTGATGCAATATGTAAAAAATGTGCTAGTTATTGTTTTGTATTGAGGAAACTTAGTTGTGTTGTAAATAGAAACGTTTCAAAAATATTTTACTTTACAAATGTTGAGTCTATTCAAAGATATGGAGTCATCTCCTGATGTAACTCAAGTACAGTAAATCGTGTATTTGTCATACAAAACAAGCCATTTGTTGTTTATTTAATTTAAAACACAGAGAATCACGTAAAAGTACCTTTGCAAACAATAGAAACCTTACGTTTTCTAGTACCTATATTTTAGAAATGTTGAAATTTGTCAAAACAAATTTATTAGACTTTAAGAATCAGGCTAAATATCATGATTATAATACTAGATTTGGTTCCAACCTACAGTTTGATGTTCACAAATTAAAACTTTTGAACTTAATCAATATTACGCAGGAGTAACTTTATATAATAAATTACCAAATAGTATACAAATTCTAAATTACACAACGTTTGTTAAATCATTAAAAAATATTTTGTTACAAAATGCATTTTACTCCATTAATGAATTTGTGTTATTTGATATTAAATTTTGATGTACGCGTAAACAGTTTTAATTATCTCAATGTTTATTTAAATTGACTTGTCCTATATCATTGCAGTATGGTTTATTGGATGAATATATGATGATTATGATTATGATTACGTTGTTGTGGTCGATAGACACACATTCACGCCCTACAATAATTTGCTCAAGTCCTTTTGAAGCTGTCATTTATAATTGTTTAACAGGGATAGGAAAATTGGTCATATGCGAAATATATTAGTTAAGAAGAGAAAACCACCTGAAGAGTGTTGAAATATAAGAAACATTTAAAAAGTCGTAGCGGTAGGTAAAAATTAAACCCTTTTTATCCAATCTCACTTGTACTACGCTTATACCGAGCGATCACAAAATTTTTAGAAAAGGTGTAGCTATAGTTTTGACATTAGCAAATTTTTCATGTCTTTGATAACAAAATGCGCATTTTTGGTTGCATACACGATACATCTAAATCTTTCCCGAAACTCGTCCAAACAAGAAACAGTGCTGTATGCCCTCTCGCAGTTATTGAAATAACGGAAGTAAGATTAAGGGGCAGTTACACTAACCTCTGTTAAATTTAAGCGTAGGTTAAAAACAATTGTCACTATGTTTAATCCTTGGATACTATTGTTTTTAATCTACGATTAAATGTAACCGAGTTTGGTAAAACTGGCCCTCAATGTTTAATATTTTATGTTCTGACAAGAGCCCAATTTTTTTTATAAAATAGTGACAATCAATTGACTTTTATTAGCTGAAGTTATCAATGATACAAAAATTTGCTAATGCCAAAGTCATAGCCTTATCTAAAAATGTTATTTTCGGTGGGTAATAACTGTCGATTATTTTGAATTTTGAATATAGCGTAGGAATATCTCAAATCTAACAAAAAACCTAATTGTTCTATATAAAATGCGCTTCTAGTGCTTTTGTTCAGAAAAACAAGCATCAAAGTCGTTGAAAAACGAGCAAGTCAGGATAACTTGTAAAAACTAGAATAATGAATTGAACCTTGAAATTTAAATTTATAATTATTTGATCTGAAGGTCAGTAAACGCTGTAAGTAACTGTTAGTAAACAGTGCTTATGCAAAGTGTATCAAAATTGTTCGAAATTGTGATAGTAATATGTATTTCATTGTCACGACGATGAACCTCTTCGTCTGTTGTTGCACAATATTATAAGCAAATTAATTATTTATGATGTAGATTCAAGAATAAAAAAAAAAAAAAAAAAAAAAAAAAAAAAAAAAAAAAAAAAAAAAAAAAAAAAAAAAAAAAAAAAAAAAAAAAAAAAAAAAAAAAAAAAAAAAAAAAAAAAAAAAAAAAAAAAAAAAAAAAAAAAAAAAAAAAAAAAAAAAAAAAAAAAAAAAAAAAAAAAAAAAAAAAAAAAAAAAAAAAAAAAAAAAAAAAAAAAAATCTACAAATAGGTATTATGTGTAACTGAAGTTAAAAATGAAAAAGTAGGCATTTTGTAAATAAAGAGCATTTATAGTAACCAGTGGTTTCAAAAAATTTTTCATCAAAGTGGACCATGAAAAATTCACGTACATCTACTCTAAATGCATAAAACTGGATGTGTTGAAATAAAATCTGTCAGAATTGCCAATGTACAAGCTATGCTAAGATTCGCCTGGTATATCTTGCTTTCTCGTTCATGGCAAAGTTTGTTTTTTTTCTTTTTTCCCTTTTCTTAATCATTTATTAAAACTTATTACAACCACTTTTACACCTTTTTACCTTACTCACCCTTCCCTACACACCCACAACCCTACACCTTTTATTTCCCTTTACACCCACCACCCACCCCCCCCTCACTTTACACCCCCCACCCACTATTATAACCACTTTCCACCCCCCACTCCCACCTTTCATTTATCATATCTATACCTTTATATTCATAACCCCTCCTATCCAACCCCTTTCATACCCTCTAACTACAAAAAAAACCTCAACCTTTATTTATTATCACATACCAAACTAACCTCACATTTCCAATTACACACTTTCTTTCTATTTTCCTCTTTTTTATTCCTTAATTTTTCATTTACATACAACTTTTTTATAACTCCTCCCAAAATAAAAACCCCTTTTTACCCCCTCTCCTAATAATATTCTTTATTTTTTATCTTCAACAACTCTTATAAATTTTTCAAAACAAACAAAAAACTAATTTATAACACACATTTTAATACATTTCTTCCCAATTTATATAAACCATCATAACCATCACCCCATGTGTTTGTTTCACCCTCATTCTCTTTTTTTTTTAACATATCACTATTTTTCAAATTCAAATTTTTTTTTGAAATGTTTTTAATTTTTTTTGCTTTTAGTTCAAGATTTTGTTTACTATTTTACATTTTTTATGTATACGTGTCTTAATATACAAGACAATATTACTTTCTAGAGAGTCCAAGGATTCAGTGTTATTCTCGGTATTCTCTTTATTATTGTCTATATTCTTCCTGAATGTTATGAGTTCTTTTCTTCCTATTCTCCATGCATACTTCACTATTTATTTATTTATTTATTATTATCACACGGAAATACATCTTTTTCAAACAAAATAAAATAACAATTGCCAAGTGGGTAACAATAAGTAATGATTTCTAATTACGCTAATAAACTATACAACTAGAGGAGAAAAAAAAAATACTGTTCAAGAGGAGGGTAATGGGTACACCAAGTATTAAAATAACCAATTCTGAACAAAACATTGTTTCTTGTATTACAATAATAACTTGAGTTCAAAAAATGAAGTGATTCTACAAGAGCAGAATATTTTATTTGCCCATAAAACCAACTTGTATATAAAAAACAAATCGAACGTTATATGTCTATTTTCTAGTCTAGATATATTCAAATGCATTTTGAACTCCTTCTATTTCGGCGATCTGATACTTAGGGTAAGGGAACCATAATTGAGAATAGTATACTGTAAGGTAGAACGAACTAATAAACAATATAGCATTTTTACACACCTGAAAAATAAATTATTACGAATTTTCAGTATAAACCCCAACATTTTCCAGGCATGGTTCACGTTGTTATACAAATGTGTGCACAAAACCTTAAATTGTAACTGAATGTGACTCCTAAGTCTTTAATAGTTTCTATGCTTTCAATCAAAACATTATTGATGCAAAATACAGTTCTGAATATTTTTTAGAGTTCTAATAACTTAAGGTCGTCCGCATACAATAAACATTGGCAGTTAATGATACAATCTCTTATATCGTTTATAAATAGCAAAAACAGTATAGGCCCCATGTGAGAACCCTAGGGAACTAATTAATTATTTATCTAGAGTAATGGCTGTCAATAATAAAAATTTTTGTTCTGTTCTAACTTCATTAACAAAGTACTGATGTTTACATTATTAAAAGTTTTAGAGTAATCAGTATAAATAGCGTCAACCTGCATACGATTCACTAAAGCTTCCGATAAAAAGACATAATATTGCATGAGATTAGTTGTTGTAGCGCGACCAGATAAAAAGCCATGTTGTACAGAATACAGAATTTTTTTTCTATTTTGGAATCTATAAGGGGTGCACCACAGAAAAGTTCAGTAAAGAAAAAGTGACATAGCCGCTGAAAAAGTATTACCCGGTATAATTCTTACGGTCCTCTGACAAAAGATGTAACCTCTAGAGTCTAACTTACATACCAAATTTAAACTCAATATCTCAAGAACTGCAGGAGCCATAAACAAAAAACTTGAAAAGGAAGCGTTTGTGGACCTATGCTTATATGATATTTCAGTCATAAAATAAGCCAAAGAATCACCTCCTTTTGTTTGTATGTTACATGATATTTAGGAACACTCTGTATATTATAATTAACATGAGTAAATTCGCATTACTTATTCGGTTTTCTAGTTTCTTACGCAAGTGATTAAGATATAATGTGTGGTTTAGAGTAGAATCAAATTGAGTTGTATCTGTATCTTTTGCTACCTTCCCTAAACCATCAACATAATGGTCATTTTATTTTACAGTATAATTGGTTTTAAACTAATTTATCACGTTTTCTACTTCTTCATCCCTTTTAAAATCTATAACAACTCCATTAAGAAGCTATGAGGTTTTGAGACCAATTTTAATAAGAGAACCAAACATAACTTCGTATGGACTGCATTTGATTCTTTGGTGATAAGCTCTATTTTTGTTAATTGTTCAAATGGGAGTTTGATTGGTTCCTAACTACGTACTAAGCATATTTTCTACATCTTGATTTACTCTTTCTTCAAAACCTTGACTCTGGCTGTGTCCAGGTTTACCATGTACTATTTTTAATTCTTCCCAATCAGAACATAATTCTTCGATAACTCTATTTGCAACTCGCGACGGTTATCACTTTGAAGAATAGTAGGAGCTCCAAAAATTGTAAAAATATCTAATATAACATAAGCAATTTCTTCAGCTCGTTTGCTTTTTATCGGGCGTACTTGTATAAATTTTTCAAGTGGTTTTGATATACAAGAATTAATTTGTATTCTTTGTTTTGTTGAATTTGTGTGTTGATAAGATCTACCTGACATCTTCTATTCATTTCATCAAAAACCGATCAGTTAAATTTTCTATGTAGGTTTTTTTCAAAATATAAGTATCTTAATTAAGGTTAGTAAAAAATCTCAGCATTAGAAACTACTCTTTCTATTTTAAAAATTTTGTTTAAGTTATTTTTCTGTATTGCTTATTGTTAAGAGGTAGGAGAATGTTATTTTTGTTGAAAGGAAAAACACTGTAACTTCCACATATGTGAACCAATTTTATAAATTTATTTATAAAATTTTTAGTTTTAGTATGACGTAGAAAGCAATATTCATTTTCTTGCATATAATTTTACATGGACTTTCCACTCTAGATTGATGTCAATACGTATTCCCAAATAGGTAGTTGTTTCAGTGGTAAATGTTGTTTCTTGTGGTTGTAACTTTTGTTGATTGGAAATGCTTCAAAAATTTAGACAAACTGTCTTGGTGTTGTTCAGAATTAAATTGTTTCTTTTGCACCAGGTAGTGAATTCATCCATACATATCTTGATGTCCCTTGCAGTTGTTATAATTGCCGTATAATCAGTGGTTGTTAATCCGCCAGTATTATACAATGTCAAGTCTGATGTATATACATAGTAAGTATTTAAGAAGTCAAGTATTGATTCCTGTGCTACGCCTTTGTTAATCGTTTGATGTTGAGAATAGATGTTATCTATTTTAACTATAAGTCTTCTGTTGCTGAGAAATAATAATATCCAATCTTGTATTGGGTAACCAATATCTAAGTGAGGTAATTATTGTTTTAGTATCTTCAAATCAACCGTATCAAAAGCACGTGAGATTTCAAAAAATAAAGCAGTTGTATGTAGTCTCTTGTCTAAATCCGTGTTGAGACTTACAAAGTAATTTGTATTTGCTTAGAAAATTGATAAGTCTAATAGGTACAATATTTTCAAAAATGTTTAAAAATATTCTAAGAGTAGAGATAGAGCGAGAGTTTACTGGGTTTTTAGGATCGCTTTTTTTATATATTACAGTTATTGCACCTTCTTTCAACAAGGAGTTCACAATGAAGGTAGGAACATTTTGATTTCTGGAATAATGTATCTCAGTACTCGAGTGATATTTTATCAAATCCTGTAGTATTTTGGTTTTTAATTTGTATACGACCTCTCCAAGCTCTTTTTCAGTTACCGCCCAGATAGAAATAATGTGTAATGATCTATTACAGGTAGTATAATCTTTCACACCGATTTTATCCAATTGGTTGTTTCGTTCATTAGTTATATTTGAAAAATAGTGCGCGAATATGTTTACAACTTATCTACTAACCTAAACAAAATACGTAACGATTACTAAAGAAAAAATCACAGTGATTCTCAATATACTTTGTTGTTGGATTAAGACTTAAGAGGAAGCTTCCACTTTTTATTGACAATTGACATACGTAAGTGTTACACAATAGTAAGCAATACTCTAATACATATTTATGTTATACTATATACTTTAACGGTTTCAATGGCAGTTTATTTACGTATTTCTAAATTTTTATATTTGAATCCGACGTTTCGGTTGCTTTACAGTTTTTGTGGTCGAAAAATGAGTGATGGAAGGAAGAGACTTAGTAGCGCCAAGTACAGGAAAAAGTCCAAAACAAAAAAACATGAAGAAGAACAGAAAACCAGAAAAATAGAACTTTTTTTTAATGTAAAAACAGCAACGAGGGTTTACGTATTGCACAAGAGAACTCGGGGACTAGTAGTAATAAAGAAGATCAATATGAACAAGGTTCTAGTCCAATTCAGGTGAAGGGTCTGAACCATCGTAATTAGTCAGATCAGTTATGTTTAGTAAAACCTGCTCATCCTACTCATTCCGACACCGAAAGGCCTTCCTGAAGTGGCAGTGATTCTAAGTCAGACAGCGAAGAAGTGGCTATAGTTGAGACATTTACTAAAATTCAATCAACTACAAAACTAAGCACAGATACAACCTTATGGGAAATAAACGATTTAACGAGAGATATTATTGCAAAAAATGGTTTTGAACAAAAAAGGTCCTGTGATTTTACAAAAAAGTGGAAAAATGTATTCCGCGATGATCGGATGACCGTTATTTACCAAAAAATATATTTTATAGAAAAATGAAGAATAATTAATTTCAGGAAAGGAATTGGCTCGTCTATTCGAAAAGCAAAGGCTTGGTATTCTGTACCCTGTATGGCTTTTGGTTTTTTTAAAAATAGGACACAATTTGACTAGCAAAGATTCAATGATTAAAAGAATGCAGAAGTTTGAGTAGCTCAACACGAAAACTCTATAAATCATAAATCCTGCATTCTTGCTTTATGAGCTACAGGTATGATTCACGGCAACATCCAATCTTCCGTAACTACCAACTTAACGAAAAAATTACTTACTGGAAAAACATTTTAAAGAGGATTGTTGCTGTAATAAAAAGATTGGTTTCTAAAGGTCTCGCTTTTAGAGGAAGTAATGAAAAATTTGGTGATCAGCACAGTGCAAATTACATTATGCTTCTGGAATTGATAGCAGAGTTTGACCCATTACTAACCAAACACATTGAAAGATATGCAAACCAGGGGTCAGAAACAACTAGCTACCCATCCAAAACTGTCTGCGACAAATTCATATATTTAATGGCTGAAAAAGTACTGATATACATCATTAATGAGATAAAAAAAGCAAAGTACTTTTCTTTGATAGTGAATTCTACACCGGATGCAGCACATATAGATCAGTTAACAGTTGTGATTTGATATGTTTTAGATAACGTAAACCACGTAAGAGATTTTTCAAATTCTTATCTTCTGTAGAACACAAGGCTAAAAAAATATTTTATACCATTACTATAGAGCTAGAAAAGTTAAACATTAATCTCAAAGATTGTCGTGGCCAGTTTTATGATAATTTCTCTAATATGTATGAGATTTACAATGGTTTACAAGCTAAAATTAAAAAAAAAGCACCATTTGCTATGTTTGTCTCTTGTGCAGCTCATTCGTTGAATTTGGTGGAAACATTGGCAGCTGAGTCTTGTACAGAAACCTGCAACTTTTTCATATTGCTAGAGGAGGTATATACTTTCTTCGACAAAACGTTGGAAAAAATTAACGAATTAGATAGGAAGAGGAAAGACACTTAGGAGAGTGAACCTTACTCGTTGGTCGGCTCGAGCAAATGTCTGTAAAGGTCTAAAAGATTCCTAAGATGAAGTAATTACAACTTTAAAAATAATTGAAAATGACACTACAGAGAAACCCGTCACGTAAAATAAGGCAAAGGGAATTCGCATCAAATTAAAAAAACTTAAAGCTGCGTTCATGGTCGTATTTTGGAATTTTGGAAAGGTTAAATAAAGTGAGTGTTCAGATTCAGAGGTCACCTGTAGATGTATTGATAGTATCTAAACTCTATGGATGTCTAGTAGAGTTTACAATAGCAGAGCGAAAAAACTTTTACTATTTTGAAGAAAAGGCAATTGAGATGAGCACACTTATACACTTGATAGATTGAGGGCTGAAATACAGAGAAGGCATAATGCTTACTTAAACTTTAAAAAAAATTTATTTTTATTAAAAACTTTCAACACAAAGAGTTACAGAAAACCGAGTCTTTTGTAAAATATTATACCACTGATTTAGAGATTAATTTGGTTCAACAATGTGTGCATTTTCACAGTCACATTTTCTCTAATAAAACTGCAGAGTGTGCAGTGGAGTCTGGATCAAACTCACTACTCAGTCTCTTAACGTTTTTGAGGAATCAATCTCTGTCTAATGTTTACCCTAGCTCTCCGCATCGCACTTTGCACTCCAGCTACAAATTGTTCTGGGGAAATGAGGTTTTCTTGTTTAAAACGCGTGAAAGTTTATCAAATGTCTTCATTGTCTCAAGAAAAAGTGAATTCTTTAGCTCTATTCTACATAGAAGCAGAGATAATGAAGACTATAAACTATGATGATATTATAGATGATTTTGCTATTAAAAAGTCCCGTAACAAATTGTAATTTGCCAGGAAGAGGAATTTGATTCTATATGCTTAAATAAAATGTTAATCTGTAAAAAATTACATTCAAGTTTATAAAATATATTTGAAGTTATATTTAATGAATTATAAGTCAACTAGTAGGAGTTAGGTATATTGAATTAAATAAAATTGTACCCATAATAATTTAGGTATTTAAAAATTAGATATTTAATTGTAAATAATAATCACTTCCTTACGTCCCATAGCAAAAAAGGCGGCATATCAAACAGAGCATATCAAGTCTAAATTCGTCGCTGCTACTACCCATTAAAATAAAACTGAGATTTTTTACGGTGAAAAAAGTGCATATATTTTGTCAATTAGTAGTAAGATACATAATTTTGCGGTGTACAATAAATGCAGACTTGTATAAATGTAAATACAAAAAAAAAATTGCAGGAAACGAATGAAAAACCGAAAAAAGCACCTTATGGTGTAATGCATTAAAAAACTTTTAAATTTGTGTAACATACACACGCTTTCGTTCAGAGCACAATATTTAAAAGTGTCTCCTAAATATGACTATGTCAATATACGTATTTTTAGAATTTAGCAAACAAACGCAAGCAATAAAAAATATTGGAAAACAAACCTAAAAACAAAAACGTTTTTATATTAAATTTGCGAAATAAAAAAAAAATACAAGCGATCGAAATGTCTACAGCTCGCTTTTAGGCACCGTGTTCTCTAAATTGATAAATTTTAGAAGTTAAAGAAAAAATACACAACAAAGGAAAGAAAACGAACAATTTACTTAAAAAAATAATGCCGAACGTAATATTATTTTCTCTCGAGATTTTTGTTTTGATCAAACGGCAGCTTCGTATTTTGTAGTGTTTGGTGCACTCTCTGTCAAATTGAAAATAAAGTTTGTAAACCCAATTTTCTTTTTCCCTATTTGAAAATAATAAAAATAGGATTTGTGTTAAAACAACTTGATAAAAAGTAAAATTTAAATCCTTTGAGGAACACCTACCAATTTTATAAACGTATTTAATTTGGTTTTATGTGACATCCCATCATGAACTGTACCGTAAAATAACCAGTTTGGGAATTTAATTCAATTCTAGCTAAAGTTAGCTGCGAACTAACAATGTACAGTAAGTAAATTTATTTTGATTGTGTTATACGATCGCAAATTTCTTTAATTTTGAGAACCTAAAGCATCCTCGGCGCATCCAAAAGCTCTTATATGTTAAAGTTTAAACCCTAATTTAGGTACAAAATGGAAGGACGTAATGAAATTATAAATGCTGATACTTATCCAACTGTAATTATTTAGTCAACATTCAGTGTAGGTGATTTAGGATGACCCATTATGTAATCTTCTATTTAATAATAATCTTTTGACGCGAGTGCTTTAGACAAAGAATGTTTAAACCTGACCTGAATTGTGTTAAATTCGTGACTACTATTGTAAAAGTAAATATATACACATTTTACTTACAATTTGTTTGATTGAAAACAGTGATAATTATCAAATCGACGTAAAGTTGATATAGTGTCTTGTAAAGCATGTTTTGAACCCGAAGTGTAGAAAGTTATCGGCTGTTTTAACATGACTGAGTTTGTCCTTCGATTTCAAACAAAAAAAGCGTAGATGTGTTCGATAAGAAAAATTGTTTACAAGAAATTCATAACATATAATGGGTTGCAATTTATGTGGAAATTTATGTTCCTGTCGAAAACACGATTATGATTTATTTTTTTAATATAAGGAAATGTATCTTCTAAATGTCTATTACTTTCTACTATTTGTTAGCCATCATTAAAATGCATGTATGCGTTTGTTAAAAAAAACATAAAAATACAAGTGTTTTTTTTTCAGTTATAAAATTATAATTCTATGAGTTTTAGTTACAGAGGCGACATGGCGTGAGTCATGAAAAATAATTTTAGTGCTGAGGTACATATTATATTTTTTCCAAAATCGCAAACTTGAACGAAATAGGAGAAGTTGGCAATTAGTTATCTCCTTGTAATTACAAATGATTATCTAAATCTACGTAGTAGGTCTTTTTAGAAGAGATGATTGGTTTCTCAATTGGAATTAATAGTTTTCATTCCACCAACGTTTCGACCAAGCCTGGTGTCCTATTTCAAGGTAACAGAAAAAATTAGTTTCTAAAGAGCACGTACTTAGATCAACATGAAAGATGCTGGAAATATTAATACTGGTTTATTTTTTATGGTTTTTCATTAGAGTGTCGTGAAAACAGTATAACTATATTTAATTATTTCTCTGGAATTGTACTTAAAAATAAAGTAAATTATGCACCTGAATGTGTACAAAAACTGTCAAAATTTTTACTCAAACCTTATGTTGCGTCAAATTAGTATCATTGTTATATTTCTTAAAAGCTAAAAATGTTGATGCATATAAGTTGTCTATTAATTTATCGAAGTTTCTAATTTGGCAGCGGTTAATCAAAACAAAAATGGACAATCAAACCAAATTTGGAATAAGGGCGATTGGTTTCGTCTCCGGAAAATTCCTCGAATGCAATTGTTCGAAATCAATTGCTTGAAATCAATTGCTCGAAATCAATTGCTCGAAATTCAATTGCTCGATTGTAGCATTTCTCGAAAGACTTATTGCTCGAACGGCAATTTCGCGAAAACTTTTGCTCGAATTTATGTGGTAGAAAAAGTTAGTATAACCACCTAGGTAATTGCTGCCAGTGTGAATGTTGTTATAAGTTGCTGTAAGACTATTCTTCAGCTTCATAATAACAAAGAAAGTCAAATTATAATTTATGACCTTTATTAACAAAAATGGATAAATATGTTATAAGTGTGACAAGGAAAAACAAATATTACATATTTTTAATATGATATGTTATGTGCTATTCCACGCACGTAATCATATATATTTCTGCCATATTCATAATCATTTACTAATCTCAAAAGTCTTTGGGTATTATCACGATACCTTCTATGGCTTTGGGTGTGTTGTTGACCACTGACATATTGTTCTATCCGCAATTCGTTCAAACTTTGTTCCCTTTTTAATGCCGAAATGAATTTCTATATGTTTGGGTGTTGTGCAGACAGTTGCATTTGGAAACCTCGATGCCACCCTTCTACTGAATTGTTTGTTTTTGGAAGTCCATGATGTACACCTTCAAAGCAATTCCACATGTCAAGTGCAAAAATAGGCGGGCGCCTCTGACGCCCACGCCTTTGTGGGCGACCGATCCACGTATCCTCAAAATAATCGACAATAACTTGCATCTCAGGGGAAAAAATATATTGCTCGCAAAGATTCTCAAATGCCTCAACTACATCTTGCGTTGGAACAAATGCTAATGCTGGCAGCAGTTTTAACGTCAACGCAAATTCTGCATTTGTTTCGTATTCCCGTTTTAAGCCATTTTCTTGAATGTGGCGGAAAATACTTTGGCAAAGGTGAAAGAAGCATCCGCGATGTAGAATTTCTGGAAACTCAATTCGAATGGCATTTATCATTGCTAGTTCGAAATCCGTCATGATGGTCTGTGGTTGTGCGGCGCCATCCGGGAGTAGATTTTTTATTTCTCGAAGAAAAGTTGAGTCTTATTTGGCAGGAGAGCATATATTAATGGTATCGCTACATTATCTTGTATTCCGTGTATGGTGTAGAGTTGTAGAAAAAGCGGCGGAACAACTTTAAAAGTACCGTCAGCATACCAATGTTGTGCAGTCGCCAGAAGATTGATGTTACGCGCTGTTGAAAAATTAAAATTCGGTCATTTATTGGCCCTGAATCGTACAATAAAAATGGTTGCCGTTTTCAGTAACTGTAAACTCTTCTGGAAAAATGATCTCTTCTCGAAGTCTGGGTATTGCTGGTGCAAGGTTTTTTCTCACTCTCACATTCCTAACGGCCCGTTTAATATTATTAACGGAAGGTAACTTCGCTGCAACTGCACTTCCCAAACCAGCAGAAGCTTGGGACACAATAAAGTGGGGTGGATCTCTAGTGTTTTCTGCAGTTTCCTTTATTGTCTGCATAACTCTATTGGCTTCTAGCTGCGCAACATCGGCATTGTGGTTGTGGTCTTTTTTGCTCGACACAAGATTGTCTTCAGTAATTACTCGAGCTTTGAACTTCATTTTCTTGGAGTGTTCACATTTCCAATAAATTTTTGTATCAACTTCTTTATCCTTAATAAACAAAAAATTTTCAAAACGCAACTTGCGTTTGCCTTTTTCACTGGATATGAACTCTAACGCCATGTTAATGTCTTTTTCGAACTAACAATCTCATTAGAGTCGCAGGGTATTTATATTTATTCCCAATAAACACGTGTTCGGGATTAACATTATTTGTAACAACAACCACAATAATTGCTGTCCTTTCAATGATTTTAGTTTTTAAGACAATAATCTTTTAGTTTTTCAGTGTAAACATTTTTTTTAAGACATTGTACATAATTTATGCATTAGTACCTTAGTGTATGGAAGTTTGTAAAATTTGTTTATTCTAAATTCTTAAGCTCTTTTAGAGCTTGTATAATCCTCACTGTGTGTTCTAAGCTTTTTAACTTACACACGAAAATACTTTGTTAAGCATTCTACGAACTATAGTTTATTTGCTGAAAAATCCACTTAGAAGGCGACCGATAGTGTATTCAATGTTCACCTGAAATGCTAAGTAAAACCAGTTCTATACGGGCGAAAGTTGGTTAAAACAAACCTTATGGAAATTTGACAACAATAGAACAATAAGTTTCAACTACCTAAGAGTCAGCGGTTCTCAATTTTTTCTAGTATTTTATTTGTTACAAACAAAATTTGATTTATTAAAAGTCATAATGCATGCCTCAATGTATCGTTAAAATTTTTTTCGTGCCTAGGTATTTCATGAACTAAAGTAAAGCCCACGACCTATGGTGATTTAAAATTTTTGTTCATCTCTTGACAACATATTTCCTGTTCCAAATCGTGATTATCGATAAATCACTATTTTACTCGTTGTATTATACTTATAATAATTGTATCACATTTTCGAGTAAAACATTTTCGAGAAATTACCGTTCGAGGAATTTGCAATTCGAGAAAAGTTGCATTCGCGCAATTAAATTTCGAACAATTGATTTTGAGCAATTGATTTCGAGCAATTGCATTTGAGCAATTTACCTGGAACCGAAGTGGCAAGCAAAAAAACACTATTACTGAAGTTAAACATCTACGTTTAAGAAAGATACAAGAGTGGTGCATTGTAATACTTTATTACATACAATTTTTTTTGTTTTTGTTTTACATCAATCAGTAATTGAGATTCAAAATATTTACTCTGTCTTCTATTTTGAAAAGTATTTCAAATAAATTGTTTTATACGATACATAATGATGTTCTGTAAATGATTTTTTGGCCTTCTGAATTGTAAAGTTTATTTTTCAATTGTTCATACTTGTCTTGAAACTTGATTTTTGTACACAATGCGGTAAAGTTCGGTTATTATGCGGTAAAGTACGGTTACTATGCAGTAAAGTATTGGCTGATTTATCTGCTATTTGGGAACGTTTTAAAAATAAACTAAGTATAAAATCCCATAAATTGATTTAAAAAATTAATTTACACCATACTTGACACGATAAGATACATTTATTTATTTATCCATTTATTTGTATAATAATAAAGGCGCATTTAATTTTTTATTGACGATTATATGGACGGCTCCAGTTACACAAATGAACTGACACATATTAGGTGGTGTATGTCAAAATCGTTAAACAGCCAGGCCTACTTAAAATCAGTAAAAATCATTTTGTCCTTTTTACTTTTTGATGATGATCGTCGGTCAAAAATATTTTTGGCTTCCTGACGTGTAAACGTCAAATTAACATTGAAACTACAAATCCTGAAACGTCATGATTATGTACAGTGCACGCACAACGTGCGTAAAAATCACCCAAATCGTCCGCTCTCTAAGTACATTTGTCTATAAAAATCTTTTATAGAACAAAAATATGTTTACTGAATCAACAATTACACAATCTTTTACTGTTAAATAGTAAAAAATAAATTGATTTGAAATATTTTTAGTTACATGTAAATGATTAGCGCCATCTTGTGTATTCTGAAGACAGCAAAATATTTTTTCATTTTTACTATTTAAAAATCTTCGGCCAAAAAATTTAATACAAATCTTGTGCGTTATATTATTTTACAGCATATAATTTATTTTTCCGCACGCGAATGTATATATCTAATACAAATTTCGTGTGTAAAGTGATTTTACGGCGCTTTGGGCTCGCTCCTCAAACAAAGCTATTGCGTCGTAAAATCTTACTTTCCACACTCTAATGTAAATAAGTATTAAGTAGTGAGTATTACGCCTTGAAAACTCAAAAAGAAATTAACTCAACGGCGAGGGGTGGGTCTAAAAAAATGTCTCTCACTTACGTTTATAGATCTGTAAAGGTGTTTATTACGAGTCAGATTTGAGGTTTTATTACGCGCCACCCAAATTTTTTTAAATGTACACAAATGCTTACTAAAAATCCGGAATAAACGTACACACTTGAAAATAAAATGAAAAACGTATTTTTTTCTATTGAAATGCAAGTTTCTTATACAAAACATTGATTACACTAAACTTGTGTTCTTTTACATTAAACGCATTCGTTTTCCTTAAAACCAATCGTAAAAAAATTGTATATAATTGCGGTACCGGGCGCTTTTACTTCCGAAACAAGATTATACCAAAGTTTACTTAAAAGCTATTTGCAGATTCACAAGTTCATAAAACGAAGTAATACTGTGGTATTTGTTTAAAACAAAAATAATTTATTTAGCATCAAACTTAAAAATTCACAACTCCCATCTCAGTTTTTTTCATTTTGAACAATAAAACATAACGAAACAAACAAAATAATACGCAAGGACGTCCTATCTCAATTTTGTTTATATTTGAACGCGCACCAAACTCAAAACACGATAGTTCTCTAGAGTAAACAATCAAATTACTTACAGTTGCTCTTTTTCTGATGAGTCTAATAATCCGTTTTGGGATATACACCAATCTTACAAAGTTTTTTTCGTTAGAGTTTTTTCTTTATTAGGAACACTTTATTACGCCAAAATAATCGTTAAATGCATTAAATAATATTACATGTCTATAATTAGTTCGCAGGTGTAAGAAAAACTGGAAATGTCCGTAAGTGTTGTTTTGATTTTAGTTAAACGAAATCTTCTCTTTAATTTCGCAAGCGAGATTATTCCTTATCTTTATTATCAATATAACTTTAACACCCACAGACAAATCACTTTCAATAATTCGTACATGAAGAACTTATACAAACACTGTTCGATAGCTAGCGATTGTTAAAAATAACAATTATGATCCGCTACAGTTTTGTACTTATTTATAGTTACATAATTACATAATACCTAGTAGTTTGAAATCTGTTTACAGAATAAACTCAAAAATATAAAAATACAAACTCGGGAAGTGTGTCTCCCTCTTTCAAATTCTACATACACAAAAACCTTACAAAAAAATTCGTTAACAGTTTTCAGAAAGATAGCCAATCTGCAAATTTAGATGTTGATAGTAGGTTGTAATCTAAAAGCTGCGTTAGACTATCTGATTTTGCATTTGACTTAAATCAAATCACATTTTTTTCCTTTTACACCATTTGATTTGACAATTTGTTTTGACCATTTAATTTTGCATGCGATTTTGTATTTATTTTTATTTGATTTTCCGTTTGAAATTAGAATTAAAACATACGCACTGAATTTTGAGGTGTATTGTATGTTGCGAACCCTTTAGTAGTTGTTTGATTTCTACTTAATAATGTTCGATTTAACTTAATTATTGTTATTAAAACATTGAATCTTCAATTGCTATTTACTTTTAAAAACGACATCATTCACGCTATTTCTTAGAACAAACAAAGAGTTTATTGAGTAAAAAGTAAAACGGCAACATTTGGCAAATAATTCTATAAAACCTTTGATAAAAACTATCGAGATAAACATTTATTTAAAGCTTAATTATGAGAAAGCATTTTACACCACGACTAATTTAAAAATATCAAATTAGCAAAGCAATAAATATTGCAGCGACAGTGCAACACAAACAGAACTTAAAATACAGTTCAACCCACTTAAAATAAGACTTGCATAAAACCAAAATCGTTTACGCGTAAAAAAAGTAATTTTTAAGCAAACGGAGGTGACAAGACTGCTCATAATAGCTCAAACTTCTGAATATTCTCAGCTCCTTGATCGACTTATCTAGAAGAAGTATAACATTAGAAACTCTTCTTATAAAAAAATAAAGTGGAACAACTATCTACGGTATGAATGTAAGCTTTCGCGGCTGTTGCCACTAAGATTATTATCTTTCGGGTTGAGCCGTGTTCGTCTTTCCTTCCTACGTTCTCTGCTTGACGTTTCGCTAACCATGCTGTTAGCTTCTTCAGAAGTTACTCTAAAGACTGATGTTGTTGTCTTCTGCTCCTTGTTATATACCTATGTTCCGCTACGGTTGGTTGATGTCGATCAGTAACGGGTGGTGACATTTGTATTCTTTGTTTTTGTGAAGAGTTAGTTTCTACGTGTTGCTTAATCTGTAACCATCTTCTCGATTAAAGTTATTTTTATTTTTTATAATTCCTAGGGATTCTCTGATTATCCTTGGATAGTAGTTGTTAGCACTTGATAGAACTTTAGCTTCCTCGAAGTTGATGATGTGTTTTCCTTTTTCGTGTAGATGTTCTGCGATTGCTAATTTATCTACCGCTCTAGACTTGGCGTTTCGGTGATGTTCTTTTAATCTACATTTTATGTTGCGTCCGGTTTGACCAATGTAGACCTTTCCACATGAACAGTCAATTTGGTAGACCTCTTTTGTTGAGAGTTTTGGCACGTTATCTTTATTAGAAGGTAGTAGTTGCTGGATTTTTCTAACCGTTCCAAACCTGACACCGATATTCTTCTTCTCCAATGATTGCCTTGTAAACCTGGTCAGGAATCTTGTTAGCTTTATGCAATAAAGTTTTGATTAGAGACCGCTTCTGCTGTGGATGATGGTGTGATGTGGCATGGAGGTATCGGTTGGTGTGTGTTTTTTTACGATATACACTATGAGCCAACTTGTTGTTATCCCCTTGTTTCACTAGAACATCCAGGAAAGAAAGCTCTCTTCTGTCTCCATGGTAAACTTGATCTTTTCGTGCTGAGTGTTGAAGTGGTTAAGAAATACAGTAAAAATAATTAGATGTTTTGTTGGCGCTACAAGAAAATGGAACTATCACTACTAGAGAAATATCTGCAGTAATTTAAGAAAAAGCACAGTCCATATTATATCAAATTCCATCACAAATTAAATGGTGAGGATTTCGGTAAACGGATTTAATTTGCGGAACACCTATTAGGCCTTTTAAACTACAATCCGGATTCTTATAATCAAGCATTGTTTAGTGACCAAGACATTTAAAAATAATGGTTGGGTTTATAAACACAACATGCATATTATGCAACGGAAAATCCACACTGGATAAAAGAAATTTACTACCAGAACTACTGTTGCAAACCAGATATAAGTTTTTTTAATTATGTGATTGCAAATAATAACTTTTAATATGTATATTAAAAAAAAGAGAAACTAGTCGTTGTAGTGACAACTGTCAGATATTAATATAAATAAAAAATATTTGGATTGAAAATAGTCTATGTAAATTACTGTTGATAGTTTACGCTGTCACCAGTTTACGTTATCGTTAAGCTAGTTACTTGGTCACGTCTATCCTACATGACACGAAGTTAGCCTCGGTTAGGGTCTCCCGTTCGTAATATTTGTGGTGCCCCGGGTGAAAAATCGGGTTAGGTGACAATTGGTAATTAGCATTTAACCAATTTTAAAAATTTATATTGCAAAAAATGGACCGCTTAAAAGCAGAGCGACGTCCAAAACGTAGTCAGTCGACCAGACTGGTTAACAACATGAATCAAGTACTGGGAAGCCCAAATCCCAACATTCTCCAGTTACGTGGAAATGTTAACTACCTCGAGGAGCTTCAGATACATATAGACGAGCTTGACCACAAGATCGTAAACCAATTGTTGGATCAAGAACCCGTTGAGGAATTAGATAAAAAGGTGGAGGACGCAGCAGCGTACAAACGTAATTTCCTATTAATAAATGAGAGAGTCGTAGCAATTCAGTCCAGAAGCAGTCTCCCTTAAAACCAATTTAGAACCGCTACGTTAATCAATTAACCATAGGAGAAGTTGGTAGGCGATGGTTTTAATTACCCAAGATTGAACTACGAAAGTTTAGCGGAGAACTCAAGGACTGGTTAGGATTTTGGTCTTAATTTAAAAAGATTGACGAAGATAAAAACCTTGATGATAGTGATAAGTTTCACTACCTTCTTCACTCCATGCAACCATGTACGGAAGCTTAGGAAATACTTTTAGCGTACCCGGCGACTTCCGAGAATTATTCGAAAGCTGTGGAGACGTTAAAGAAAAGATATGGAAATGAGGACCTCCTATTACATGTTTATATACGAAAATTACTTAAGTTGGCAATATCAAATGTCAATTCAGCGAACAAAATATCTATGGAAAATCTAGTTCTCAAATTGAATTTGCATTTACGAGTATTAAATACTCTCAAATTGAATAAAGCTGACCCTGCCTCCTCGTTATATCCGCTTGTAGAGTCCAGTGTGCCACATTATGTGCTTCTTGCTTGGCAAAGGAGCCTAATTTCATCTGACGATGGCAGTAAAAATAACCCACCGAACACAAGATTAGATCTTCTCATGCAGTTTTTACAGAAGGAAGTGGATATTCGTCAACGACTGGATCTTGCAAAACGACTTTCCAGGAACAAAAGTGCGTAAATCAGTTTAAAAAGGAGAAGAAATCACCAAATAAAAGTAGTGTAAAAATTCCCATGTTAGCGAATTTTTAAAATGCGGAATCTTGTCCGTGTGCGTTTTGCGGAAAGAATCACAAAACCAAAAAATGCTTCACAGTACTAGAAATGTCAAATGAGAAAAAGATAGAAAAGTGCTTCAAGGCCAATCGCAAAACTAAGGATTGTAAAAAAAAGTTAAAGTGCATTGTATGTTCCAAGAGCCATCACCCGATCATGTGCAAAGGTTTGGATTAAAAATAGTCTATGTAAATTAATGTTGATAGTTTACGCGGTTACCAGTTTATGTTATCGTCAAGCTAGTTACTTGGACCCGTCTATCCCACATGACACGAAGTAAGACTCGGTAAGAGTCTCCCGTTCGTAATATTTTTGGTGCTCCACGTTGGGAACCAAAACCAGCTTGGCTAAAACAAGTCAAAAATATGTAGCCATCCCATCCGGTTCAGTATAATAAACAAGCAGTGGAGATTGAGCGTAAGAAGGCTTTTTCAGTAACAACCTCATTCACAATTATGGAAAATCTAGAAAAAGATCTTACATTTGTTTAATCAGTCCGAGCTTTGGGATGGATGTTTCGATTCATAAATAATGTAACATTTTAATATTCAAAACCGTCTCACTAATTTTTCATGTTAAAACATTCAATCGCCGTCTGTTCAATTTTTAGATGTTAACACTTCTACGTTTACATTTTAAATGCCTTGTCATCTAAATAATAACTCTACCCTCTATCTTTCTGTTCACACTTTGACATTCAAAATGCGTTCGCACACAAACAAATCTTTGAGTTCGTTTTCAAGACTGCTGTTATCTTTTTATAAACATTCGGTGATACGATCTCTATAAAAATTTTATTTTAACTAATAAAAAAATTCTATTCACTTTACATTTACAAAAATGAAAACAATTATCCTTCTTAAATGAAATGTAAATTGGTTTTAGAAAACCATATCAAAATTTGACTAAGTTATTAATGATTGATTTGAATAAACATTTTTTTGTTGATAAAATTTTCGTTTCCAATTTTTTTATTTAAAATTAAACTTTTTAGTGCAATAAATACATAGGCTTCAACCTATTGGTATATATCATCTTAGAAACAGTGCGGCGGATATTGTGTAGAGACATTTAGAAAACATTTCTGGAAGTGGGAGAAATATAACTACCGATAATTGATATACCAACATATCTGTAGCACTTGGATTGCTTAAAAATCATAAATTAATACTTGTAGAGACTATGAGAAATAACAAGAGAGGGATTTTAACAGCATTCCAGCCAAATAGAGAAAGAAAATAAATAATGTATAGTACAGATTTTAAAAAAGGTATGACTGTAGTCCTACGTATCAAAAAAGAATAAAGCTGTATTGGTACTATCCACTATGCATACAGATGCAAATTACTTGGACAACGGGGTAAAACCTGAAATGATAGAGTATTATAACAGCACGAAAGGAGCTGTTGATACAAACGATCAGCAATGCGCTTGGTATAATGTTGCATGACGAACCAGAAGGTGGCCTCTTTTTTTTCATTTAGTAAATATAGCTGGAATTAACTCTTACATTATATATCAGGAAAAAGTAATAAAAAAAGAAAATGAAAAATTAAAATGTTATTCATGATGCATTGAAAGATAAAAATTAATAAGAACTGGTTTTCAGTGTTAACATAATTATATAGTAAGCTACATAGTGACATAATTTAACGAAATACATATGGACTCTTAAATCTTAAACCATTTGATCTTGCCATTAAACTCTTCCGTGAGTATTAAAGTAAATTTTGAATTCTTCACGTACTTGCCAACTTCACTGTTTGAGCGACCTCACCTTAAGTCAATGGCCTTTAGATGCTTGGTATTATTCCTCCATAATTCATTCTGTATTTACCCATTAGCATCTTCTTCATCAACTTTATTATGAACTACTGCTGGAGCTTCTATTTTAATGAAATTATGTAAGGCGAAACAAGCTTGCGTTATTAATGCAACTTTATCTCTACTCAAGTTTAACGGTGCTAATAAAATTCGAAATCTATTTGCGAGAATGTCAAATGCGTTTTCGGAAACTCGTCTGCCACGACTCAACCTATAATTCAAAATCCTTTCTTCTTTTGGCATATTTTTAAAGAGAAATGCTTCATAATATGTCTTTGCAAAGGATATACTGAATCGGCCAGTATAATGTGTGGCATAGGCTTGTTCATTCCTTGAAGAGACATGTTATTTGGTAGGTTCAATGTTTTACTATTAAGTGCAACTGCAAAATCACATTCATCATATACTCCTTCTTTTAGAAATTGACAACATTATTTCGTTTTGCGATAAGTTGGCAACAATATTTAAATGATATGTTTCTGAGATGCGCAAAACGTAGAAGACATATAGAGATGCACTTCAGATTAAAAATATAGGTTCAAAACTTGTCAAAGTTTCTAGATGCAAAAATAGTACAATGTCATTCAAGCTTAAGCATATAAAGTCTAAGTTACAATTATTGTTGTATGCTGGGTTGCTGCAGTAACATCTAGAAATTGTCTATCAAGCATTGCCATTTTTGTATTATGTTTTATAAAATAGGCTATTAAGGCTGTTCTCTCAGGGAGCTATAAAGTTTATGTAAATTTATCTCGCTTATTTTTAGAAATGTTTTCCTGATTTTGCACAAACATATAGCTAACATTATTATTTATGTCGTGCAGGAGCTATTTTTTTTTTATTTTCGTCTTCGTTGTATTTAATTTAATTAAAACGTAAAATAATAGAAAATTATATTATAAGCCCAAATTTTGACTCCTGCGCGACATAGATAATAATTTTCTGACAACCCTACTTTTTTTAATTTTTACTTAAAAATCAGTGAAAAAAATTAACATTAAGTAAACGATAAATAGTGAAAACTCTTGGAGAATTGTGAAATGAATTCACTCGCGGGCGAATATTTCTGAGCGCAACAGGCTAGACTTGGAAGCCGATTAATATTAATAGATAAATAATATATTGTTGAATTGTTGATGTCAATTTTTTTTTGTACATGACGTGCATTTTAAACAGTTTTAGAAACAGACAAAACAACAGCTATTTATGTAACAAGAAATAAAAATAGTGAACCGCCTACTAGAAATCTGAAATTGTCCCAGTGATAGAACAGCCTTAATTAGATGTTTATTTTTGTATTATAATTTTACAATTGCATATATTATTCGGCGTATAAGCGCTTTATGTGCTTCAACTAATTTAGCTGCTTCACTACATTTGGCAGTCAACCTATCAGCCACAACAAATAAAGCTTAGCTTATACTCCTAATAACATAAATAACTATTATCATACCAGGCAGTTACATAACAATCTTAAGTACGTTAATGCAGTGAATTTTTGATGAAGCTTTTCGATTTCTGAACATCTTTTGCAGATTAAGACATTGCAAAAATTAATTATGAGTGTACTCCCAATTATACAACAAAAGAAACTTTACTTTTCAAATTTTAATAATAAATTTAAATTGCTAATATACAAATTCCAAAAATTGGTAAATTAATTAAACATAAAACAATGTAAATAAACAACGGCATCTTGCTTCTCGCTCAGAACGTCTGAGCTATAGGTTGTTACTACATACACACAGAGATCTGTGCAAATAAATTTAATATTTTACGATTTCATTTCTTAAATCGCTAAAATATGCATTTTTAATGAAGTACACGATTGTTACTCTAACAGATTTCAATAGTAGAATAATTACTGAGCACCGGCTTGTCGTTCACGTTGATACGATCTTTGACGATGGTAATTCCTGCATGTCTATCCTGTGTCAACACCTATTGACAGAAAGATCTTTATCATTAAAATAACGTATGATATCGTAGAACACACTGTGACAACACATTATGTCATAAATATGTAGCCAATTTGGTCCGAATACTCATGTACGGGTGCTAATAAATTTTCCATACTTCCCGCGATAGTCACAATGAAAACAAGTGCTCAATTTTTACACACATTATTGTATTTTTTAAATTAACTCATTAATTACTAATCTAAAAATACATTTCAAAATTAAAATTACTGACGAATTTAATTAAAATTGATCATATTGACAAAATATCAATAGGGTAATCTTTTTAAACGGTATGTTTTTGTATAAACTCCGGTGTTATTATCTCTGAACTTCCGCATTCTAAAAAGTAAATAAATTTTATATTTCCTCTTAATTAATTAAATTTTAAAATTAATCTACTTAGTGTAGTTGCTATGGAATTTCTTGATTAATCTTATCTGAGATACAATTTTAATAGCTACCCTAAATATCAATAATTTAATGTTTTCAGGTTTTACCGAAAGAAATTAAATTATTGTTGTAAAATTGCGTTCAAAATTCTTTTTAAATCTTCATGCTTTAGCTTGTATAATATCAAAGATTATCAATGAACAATAAGTTAAACTCTATCTACGTTTTATTATAACCCTCTCCTTTCAAGAGGAGCAAGCATTTTAAATGTACCTACCTTATAATAACCCCAAGCTATTATCTAAATAATATTGTCATAAGCAGCATTGTCATTACAAACGACACTCATTATTTAAAAGGCTTTACGCAAATGATATTCAAAGATTAATATCACGTGACAAAAATTTACTTTCACTTGTAGTGTGTTGATATCATCTACTTTTTTTGACGCTCGACTTCCTGTACTTTGTACTAAATCCAATTTAATCCCAATCAGTCGTTAGCATTCAACGCAAGTACGTATCTATTTTATGACAAATAAGTTTGGCAAGACATCTAGTGCTACAACCTTATGCTATCGTAGCACGCAGTGGCGGCTTGTCCATATGGTCATTTGGTCAATGACCTCCCAAAAATTTTGACAATACATAAAAAATATTCATTATTACGTGTTTTATTAAAATAGGTAATTAAGTCGCAAGTACAATAACTTAAAATTTATCGGCCGTCGTTCGTAATTCATCCTCTTCAACCTTGGGCTGGCGGTGCGAATTGTCCTCATTGAATTAGATCTACCCGGAAAAACTCGAAAAACGTGCAGCGCCCGAATAAACGCGAACGTCCGAAACAATAATCAACTTTGGGTCATGAGCCGGATCCCGCAGTTTACGTTGACTTCGTATAGGGTGTACAACTACGCTCGATTTTTGATTCGATTTTCGCGTGTTTTAAATCAATTTAAGAATTTATATTGATATGTTTTACTGTTGTTGTGTTGTTTTGTAAAAATACTATTTTTGATTCGCGTGTGCATGCGCTATAATAGAAAATATCGGTAGTGCAGAAAATTAAACAACTAAAAGTGCTAACAAACTTAATTTTACAAAATTAGTTGAGTTCAAAGCAAATGGTCGTCCTTTGCCAGAACTAAGTTTACGACAGACTAGCAAAGACAAAAATAAAGATGTTCATCGAAACTTTCGCAAGGTAATGTACGATTTAGCTAACTGAATATGTGGTTGTGAAGTATCAAATGTATTTTACTGTTTTGTTTGTTTATTATTTTCTAAAGACTCGTCAGACTCGCTATAGTCCAAATCCGGTGTCAGAGATTTAAAACATTTAAAAGAGGAAATAAAAAAACATGCTTCGTCTGCAGAACACATGAAATGCTCGGTAAATTTTGCAACCGTAGGAAATGTTGATATTCGTACACAGCTAGACAATGCTTACAGAAAATCCCTTAGAGATTTTAATGAGAATGTTTCGAAAAATCGCTATATTTTGAACAAAATTGTAGATTGTATAAAATTTTGGGGTGCATTTGAGTTATTTATATTTTTTTAAGTATGTCTATTTTTTAAATTAATTTTTGACCTCCCAGTATGATTGACCACGAGCCGCCACTGGAGCACGTCCAATCGTTTGGCTTTTGCTGACATATAGGCTCAACATTTTACAAACATTCGATTCTTTGTTTATGATCTCAAACCAGTTGCTGCAAAAATTTGAACAATATGCAAACACAACGACAATAACTGAGGAGTGAAAAAACTGCGTTATGAAAATTTATGAAGTTATTGAAAGTCGACACGTTACTGCACTGACAATTCTCCAGTTGATTAAGAATTGCTTAAAGTCGCACCAGTGTGTCTGATTAGGATAGATACTATAAACACTTAGGGCTGTTTGCACCAAAGTCGATTAAATTGAACCTAGATTAAAAACAATCGTTACTATTGGATACTATTGTTTTTAACCTACGGTTAAATTTAGCCGATTTTGGTCTAATTGACCCTGAGGGCCAGTTGCACAATCTCCGTTTAAAGTTAACTACGGTTTAATTTCAAAGAATACAATTGTGACAACAATTATTACCTAGGAAATTAAACTAATGTTTAAGTAATCTACGGTTTAAACTTAATTTATACATCCGGCCCTTAGGCCCAGTTGCACTAAACTCGGTTACATTTAATCGTACTTTAAAACAATAGTATCCAAGGATTAAACATAGTAACGATTGTTTTAACCTACGGTTAAATTTAACCGAGGTTGGTGCGACTGCCCCTTAGTGACAGTTTTTTAATCTCTGGTTAACGTTAATTTTTGCTTAATTTCCAACAATTATCTCCATGATTGTAAATCTATAATTTAAGTTAACCAATGAATGAAAAACTAACCGTTAGGATTGCTCAATCGTGAAATATTTTCTTCCTCGTAGTGGGGGTCCGTGACGTCACTATCAGCCTAAGTTAAAAGTATTCACTACTATTAATACAAATAAAGCGCTTTATAAAATATTACAATAAAGTATTTTGAAGACGTTCTACAGGTGAAAATGATCGTTTTATTAAAAAAAAAGGCACCGTCTAGACATAGATCTGTCTTAGTTCTAGTCGTACTTAAAAGGGTATATTATTATTGATTAAATTTAAAAAATTATTTGACTAATACCAAACCTCTTTAGGACTCAATTCTGCACCGTTAAAGCCCCTTCTTAATTGACTCATTTGTATTATTAAGAAAATTTATGTTTTGTCACATAATTACAAATGAGAAATTCAAAAAACCTTTAAAAGTAGTATTTTATGCTACTTTTTAAAAAATAAAACAATTTTATATAATTCGTGAAATAATTAATAATAATTGTACCGTAATTAACACATTCGTTAAAAAAGAATCTAGATATTCTGATATTGATTAAGTATAGGTATAGTTTGTTAAATCTGCAAATAATAGTATATTATACACCAAAGGACACAAATGTTGGTAATTTACTTAAAATTCTTGATGTAACTTAACTCGCATGGTTAAATCTCCTTTGGAAAACCTGAAAAAAACTACATCATATTTAATAAATAAATAAATTCAGGTTATGTATTTGCGGTTATGGGATGGGACGCAATTTTAAACTAATATATTTTTATTCCAAATAATTTTATCGTGTTAGGTAATTTTAAACTGGTTGTGAAGTCTGTCATTATATATAATGGACTTCACAACCATGGTCTATATTATTTTTTCCACTATTAGCCAAATTTAAGCCAAAAATAAAAATAAACATTTTTCTTGTAAAAATCAAGTAGCACAGAAGCAAAAAATCAAAACTACATATGTTGATAAACCAACTGCAACTGATTCATTAAACACTTGTTAATATATTTCACCTTCATTTCTGAAAATTAATCGGAGTAAAATGTAAATTAGTTGATTTAGGAGCCAATCGCAGCGGTTTAGATTTGTCTGAAATTTTAATGTCTTTCCAAGATGCTTTTTGTTATTAAAGATTATATTGTATTTAATCAAGTTATTTTGCACCGACTTCAATAAATAGGGACATCGAAGAAATAATAGATTTTCTTATCGTTTATTAGAAGTATGGTTTTCCGGTGATACATTTATTCTTTTAATTAGGTTTCGAAAATTTTACTACTGCCCTAACATTGGCACCGCATTGTAGTTATAGCTTTTCTATACAGTCTAATACTATCGACTTCAATTTGTCACCTTTACATATCGTATTTGTAAAGATATAGCACAAGGGTTGCTTAAATTTTTTATATATAATCTAACCATGATCACGTAGCAGTTGACTGGCAAAAATTTAAAACCTCCTTACAATTAACATTTTAGGGCTCATAAAATATAATTTTAGTGAAAATTGTTTGTATTCCTCTTATATCTCCTGCTTCTTAGTGGTTTATTTTAATCCCTTGGGCTGTCACAATTTGTGCTCTGCTTCGGAAAGTAATCGTTGGAATGTTAACTTCAATTGAAGTGCTTTCTTTCACGTTGCAATTAAGAATTTCCTCCGTAATTTTCTTTACCTAAGAGTATTTGAGCTGCAAGCTTTAGTAGTTTTGTATAGCTAGAGTGTTAACGGGCATTTATTGCTTCGTCAATATACCTTCATCATTTTAATATTAGGTTTTAGAAATTGACACTTGTAATTCATTTAGAACGGCAAGTGTTCGCCACATACTCGTTAAGTTTTTAGAGTCGACATTTTTATGCAACAGATCGGACCTCAGATTCTGTTAACCATTCAAAACACCTACAACAAAATATTTGTAATTTACTTAAAATTCTTCATGTAACTTAACTCGCCTGGTTAAATCTCCTTTGGGAAACCTGAAAAACTGATTCTACCATCATATTTAATCAATAAATAAATTCAGGTTATGTATTTGCGGTTATGGGAGAGGGCGCAATTTTTAAACTAATGGCATTTTTATTCAAATAATTTTATCGTGTTAGGTAATGGCAAATAGTTTAACCATTTTGATATACATTAATATATGTTTCACTTGTTTTTTTTTAAACAACTATTCTTAGATTCTCAAAAATTTGTATTTGTCTATTATTAACTTAGGTCAACAATAGAAAAATTATTAACCACTAACAGCATATTGGCAGGAACACAATTTGTCCACTTCACAGCTAGTAGTGGAAAAAAATAAATTATATACCATCAATATTAATCTGTAGCTCATTAAAAAAAAATAAAAAAAAAAAGGCACATAAAAATTTTTTTTGCGCCCTTTGACTAGAATAATTACTTAAATTACAAAAAAGAAAAAAACAAATGGAGGACCATAAAAAACTTTTTACACAAAATATTTTAAAAAAATTTATGATTTAAATGGTCTGCTGTCGTTTTGATATCATAACTTGTTTTTTTTTTAAAACCTTAAAAAAAAATTAAATTCCTCTTTTTTCTTATTCTTCTATAGTATAAAGTAAATTTTATGCTTAGTTTATTTTAAATAAACGTTCCCAAATAACAGATAAATCAGACACTATTTTACCGGTTAGTAGCCATACTTTATCGCATAGTAGACTACTTTATCGCATAGTAGCCATTCTTTGCCGCTTAGTAGCCATACTTTACCGCATTATGTGTAAAAATAAAGTTTCAAGACAAGTATGAACAATTAAAAAATGTGCTTTACAGTTCAGGAGGTCAAAAAATACTTCATTTATTATTGCTATCAAGAATCTTTTTTGAGTAAAAATAATTAATGCAGAAGATAACTGTCCTTAATTTAGAGAATAGCTTAATAATTTCAAAGACACATTTTCACGTTTTTTTAATTTTTAAGGCAATTTTCTTTGCGCATTATGTTAGTACCATTATACATGCCGAGGCCGCTAATCAACTATTTTCCGGCCGATTTTGTTGATTTTAAAGTTAGTATTCTTGGACGGAGACTTAAAAACTATTTTAAAAACAATGTTTATCTACCAAACTAATACAACACTTCACTGACAAGTGACTTTGGCTTACTAAATTAAGATTCAAAAAATTTCAACAACTTTTGGTTATTAGGTAGATAATTTCTTACTTGAGTACTTATATCATGGAAACTAAATTAACGTATTTTTAAATATATTGTAAACAAATTAAAAATGTTTTATTTAAAATGTCAAATCCAGTTGACAGATTTCACCCAAAACCGAATGAAATCTACATTATTACAAAAAAAACTCCAAATTTTAAATTTCATCAATATTCTATATGGTCAAACGGATACCCTGAAGACAAAAATTAATTATTCTGTAAATACGACCTACTTCAATTTGTACTGAAAAGCAGCAAAAATATACATTTTACAATTTATTAATTAGAATAAACCTTAATCGCTTTAATCTAAAAGATGGAATTTTTTGCAAATGATTTATTAGTTAACTGTAATTGAAGTAAAGGAAAAATTTTGTAGTAATAATCAATAATTGTTTTGAATATTTTAAGACCTTTGAGCATTGTATTCATACTAACACAAATAAAACTGTACATTATTTGAGTAAATTTTGTATTTTACATAAATATCTATTCGATGACCAATTTTGAATTGTGTAAAATACATAGTAACTTAGTTATCAATGTCAGTTGTTATTTACCTAGTAAATTAATTTAAATCACTAAAATTTTATTTCTCCTCTTAGTAGCCACATCACCCAACATTTAGGACGTTTATCATTTAGGTATATTGATATAAAATCTCTCATATTTGACTGTTGTAATGGGAATTGGTTTTTGGCAAAATTCAGTTTAAATTTTACAACAATAATCTGATACAAAGTTGTTAATAAAATTTACCCATTCTTCAAATTCAATTTATTTACTTGTTTTAATTTAATCTACACCCGGTAGCACAGTTATTTGAAAAAGCATCGTGGATTGATAGATAGTAGTAGTTCTCTATTAATAAAGTTAAAATATTTAATAAAGCTCCACGGGTCGTAAACCGACTTTAGTGTAGAAAGTGTGTTGTTTTCAAAACAAATTTATTGCTGCGAAATTATCTTTACATAGGACGGTAGTAAGCAATTTGTGGGAAGGAATAAAAAAAAAAAAGGGGTGTTTATTGTGGAAAAAAAAAAAATTTTTCAGTGGGGGGAAGGGGTGATAAAAAAAGTTTTTTAAAAAAAAAAAATAAATGTGATGTTAAAAAGGGTAACAGAAAGATTTAATAACAAAAGTACTCAGTCAATACTTAATCTAAGCACCACAGGTTTTTTGTTTTTTTTTTTTTTCTTTCTTTCTCTTCTCGTAAACCCCCCCCCCAAAACACAACAAAAAACACAACAACCCCCCCACCTCCAGACTTTTAGTGTAGAAAAAAAAAAAAAAAAAAAAAAAAAAAAAAAAAAAAAAAAAAAGAAAAGAGTTTTTATGGTTTATAACTTGTGAACCGCCCTGTATTTTTAAATATTGTATATGAAATATTTAACAAAATAACATTAAAACTTATCAGAATCAAATTTTCAAAAACATAAGTTTATTGCTGCAAATTGACATCCACTTCCGGTACAAAAAAAAAAATACCATACAATTTAAAATATTTTCTTTAAATACGACCATCAAGTAGGCCAAAAAACAAAAATCAGAAAAATATATTAATTGGTTCTTTCAATACTTCTAATAGTCCATTGAAAAGAATCATCCTGTATTGTTTGGAATTGATTTCATAAGCCTTATGCAGACGCTTGTTGACTTTCTGATACAATTAAGGGAAGTTTTGTAACTCAGAAGACCAATATAATGTTTTGCAACTTTTAAAGTAATTGTCAATTTGTTAATAAGCTGGTAATAATCAACACAGATGGTACAAGCAGGAAATACCTCAGTGACCTCATGCCTGGCTAATCTGAGTGCTGGCAATATAAAATATGTTTGTCCCAACTATTTTCACTTTAAAACTATCTAAAAATAATATGTTTAAGGAACATTGCAAATAGTAAAATTTGGGGTAAATAATATTAAAGTCCCAACTTCTTTCACGATGTGAATTTTTGAAGTAATATAAGAAGAAATAAAAGCCATTTTTTTTTTTTTTTTTATTAAAACTCTGTTAACACGTTCAAATTGACATAATAATAATTGTAGAACCAATCAGTGACCACAAAATAAAATTGATATAACAGTTTGTCGTAACTTAGGTCAATAATACTGACTATAAATTTAAAACACAGTTTTACACGAAGATGAACCGCAGTTGAATTATCATGACATTTTCCAGAATATTGTCACGATTTGATGTAGCCACAACTAATTTCTATTCTGAAATATTAAATATCATAGGCAAAAGAAAAAAGCAAAAACTTATACAAAAACGATTTTCAACCATAAGTTTTTTTAGTATATTGCTGAATTTTTTTTACCATATCCAAATACCATTTGTTCGGTTGAAAATTATCCAGCAAAAGAGGAAAAACAGAGCTCACACACCAACGACTAAAGCAACCAGTGGATGCATCGAAACTATAAAACCACTTAAGAGCAAAAAAAAAAAAAAAAAAAAAAAAAAAAAAAAAGTTAAAAAAAAAAAAAATAATTCTAAAAACTTTTGTTAATAACCAAAAATTTTTGTTGAAAAAAAAAAAAGTAAATTAAAGCAAATTGAGATTATTGTCAAAAAAGAACTGAGGGGATATTCGTTTAGAAAACATAAAAGAATTGACCAAATTTAACAAATGACTCTATTCTTTGATGGAGAGTTTAAAAAAATATTTGTCTAGCGCTGAAGAGTGTTTAGCTGACTACATGGTGACACATTTGACATTGGATTCTAATTTATTGAATGTTTTGGTATCGCACCTTTGTGTTGAGTTGGCACGATACCAGTTACTATGTTTTTTTGTACTACAATTTGTTCGATACAAATCATTTATTTTACAGCTATAACAACGTTCAATTTTTGATTCAGGACAGTGCTGATAAGTAGGATCTGTTTTTTAACAATTAAAACAAGAAAATTTATTGCTTTGAGACAATGCACTGCTATTTACTACCAAAATAAATGAATCACCACGATCTTCTTGAATGGGCAAACAAGCTTTCAATTTTAAAGAAGGGATGGTCTGTATTTTTTTCTGTATTTTATCAAATTTATTAATGCCGTGTAATCAATTACATAAACATTCACCGCACATTACTAATAATTTTATTCGTTATAACTTTTTATATAATGCAGCGTTATAGTATGGCAACCAAAGTGCTTTCTGGATCAGATGGTACCATAGTGATGTTTGTATTCGTACATGAAGCGTAGAAATATTTTACGTGACAAAAGTAAAACTTTTAAAGCAAGGTAGCGTAATTACAAATTTAAGGATCTTCGTCTTTCTGTGGGAATATACACATCAAATTAAATGATGGGACTAACTTACAAAGTTATACATACTTTAAATTTTAATTTTAAATATTAATCCTAAATATGTAAAATTAAATAAAAATTCGGGACTTCGAACTTATCTGTAGCTCAAAATCAAACATAAATTAAGCAAAATAGAATTTTAGTCAAACAGAAGCATTGAACGCAGACACTAATCCAAATCATGCGAAAGTCGACACTTAACTACCGTAGACACGTTACTACCTGATAATTGTCGAGTTCATTATAGATTTCTTGCAATCACACTAGTGCGTTTGACAAGGAAACGAGTTCTAGTTAACGATTTTTTATGCGACTTTAATTTAAGATGAACGAATCCATTTGTGCAGATTTCAATTTGCAGGTCGGATTTACATTTAATTAAGTTACAGAACTTATGTGCGTCCAACGCCCATGTAATAACGATGGTTTAAATAACAGCAGGATTTAATTATAACCTACAATTTTGAAAGTGTATAAATGTACAAATAAATTTTTATGTTACATACAGCAAAACTTCCAACATCTTGGACCTTGCGATTTGTGATTAAGTGCAAACCTTTGAATTCTTGTTTTTGGTTAAATTGATCCAAAATTTTAGATGAAACCAGGTTTAAATGATGGTTATCAACAATTGTGATATGACACATTCCAACGGATCGACCTACCCTCTAACGTTAACAAACTTTATTAAATTTTTACCGGCCTAGGCCGGTAATCAACGATTTTCCGGCCGATTTTGACAATTGTAAAATTAGTATTTCTGGACGGAGGCCTAAAAAATTATTTTTTTAAAAACTCTATTTTATTTTTATATTGTCAATGTAAAAAATTTAAATGAGGTTTTTCGGTGCACTCTACATGGAAAAGGTTGCGTTTTCATAGAGCTATTACTAATAGTAGGTACTATATAGAAAAAGGTGATAAAGTAAAGGTCATCTTCCTTATAAATTGAATGGTTTATAATCAATATTTACCTTTTTTTAATTTTCTAAAATCTAATTTAGGCTTTCCACGAACTGAAGCCGGAAGCATAAACATAAGAACAATAATTGAAATGTAATTTTTCGCACCATTACACGTTAATTTTTACCGCTGCGGGATGATAACTTGTCCACTTTAAGAAATAAATGTTTGAATAAATTAAAGCTTTTTCCCAATTATTTATTTTTATCAACAAGTAACGATTTTAACATAATATGCTCATTTCAACATTATTTATGTTTTCCATCTAATAACCTTAATGATAACATTCTATAATATTCTACTAATCGCATGAGGAGATATTTGGTAAAAATTGTGATTTAAAGTCAACATTTGCAACTTTAAAATGTGTTTGGAAAAAAATTATAGAAAACCATTGGTGTATGGTTAGTTGCTTTATAGAGGGTCATTTAATGTCACTGTATGTAAATGTAAACATTTATATGTGGATAATACCGATGCGATGCGATGCTAACTCTACCTACATTGATTTCTCTGTCATATACACAAATTTAATTAAATTTTTTTACATCCAAGAACTTTAAAGTAACGTGCATTTGCATCATATGTAAGCGACAGTCATATTATACCATCAAGAAGTAACTAGTACTTTAATGACGAAGATATCAATCAAAGTATTAATTGTTAATAAGTGAGGGTCACCAGCAGACAAATACATACAACCTTCCGGTTCAATAGTTCAACTGATATTGATTATTACAAAGATCATTATTATATTTTGTGTCAAAGCCAGTTTTATACGAAGTTTTGTGTATTTAAAGTAAAATGTTTCAGACACCTGGTTTCTTTAAATTATATTAAGCATTATATAAATTACAAAAGAAGTTTGTATTTTTTAAATGTTTAAAAGTATGAGCGCAAATAATCTAGTAAAATAAATGTAAAATTACTTGGCATATAATAAATTTGAATTTTAAAAACTAAGGTGGAAAATGTAACAATAGAAATAAAAATAAAATCAGTATGTGAAAAAATATGGTTTAATTTTGTGCCAGTATTAAATTTTAGATTCCGCTTTTTGTCTGCGCAAATAATCTTCAATGAATAATATTTAAAAACAATTCCTAATGAAAAGCTATTGAAAAAAATTTGTTTGAACTTCAACATTTTCAATAAAACTTTTAATTTGGGAGTTAGTTTGTACTAGATAATATTTTAATGTTAACATTGTAACTGATGTTTGCACTTGAATTTTTAACTTACTATGTATTTAAAATTAATTAATTTTTATAAATTCTATACCCAGACATTGATCCTATTTCGTCTACGCCATTGTTAACGACCAAATAAATCTTTATGTAAATATATCTCTTCAATAACTAAATTTGATTTTTTCCTCACATACTGATAATTTGTCGCAGTTAAAATTTTCCAATAATACACGTTTACATACAAAACTTAAGTTTGGGGTTGGTATCTTACGACAAAGTTGTTACGGTTAACCGGATAGGTACCACTTAAAGTTTGTTTACATTAAAGTAAATTTGATACAGCAACACTGACCCTGTTAAAAATAGTATTTGTCGTATTTTACTTTTAAGAACTTAATACTATTTGATTTAAAGCATAATTTAGTTGTAATATTGACTGAAAAATATTAAAATTCTAAATATGACGAAAAACTAAAGTCTTATTAGAATTTACTGTTCAGGGTCATAGAACAATGTGGTATAGTAATATACAGATCTGTTAAGGACAGAGTAACCCTTAAACACGAAACAACTTTTAATAGCTGGCATTTGATTACTATTGCATCTTTAAGTCGTAGGTCTTGTGAATAGAATTTTGTTGGTAGTTACATACCTATGTTACGCCACTGCGTTAAAGTAGGGTTTATATTTTTAGTACCAAAAAGGTTCGTAGTTATTTTTTAATGTACCTATGTAAAAATATGCTGTGTCGTATATCTGTTATTTAGTTTACATTCTTGTTTTTAACAATAAATTCTTTGTCTAAGAATCAAATGTAAATTTCACTGATGTAACGCGAACACATTTACATTTAATAGTAACGATATTGTTGCAAGAAAATTTTTTTTTAATTGTTAGGTTCAGAAATTACGCATTTTTTACTTTTCTCTCGCTAGCGATCAAATTTTGTTCTGAAACTTGGCCTAAATATTGTTGCCAGTTACTGCTATAAAATGACAAAGTTTAATAATTGACAATTAAATTTCAAAGCAGATATTTAATTGTCAATTATTAAACTTCGTCATTTTATAGCATACTATTAAATGTAAATACTCTTCACAAAACTCACGACTTAAAAATGCAATAATAATAAAGAAGCCAGCTGTTAAAAGTCTTTTTTGTTTTAGGTGTTACCTGTCCTTAACATTACAAAAAAACTTACATTTACTCAAAAGTGTGAAAGACATTATTTAGTTGTAACTTTGGTTAACTTATAACAACAAAGTACACAATTCATAAAATTTTAATACATATAATTATAATTTTAATAATTTAATATACTGAGTGGCACAAACTTCTGACATCGGAGGATAACTTCGTTAATAAAAAAGTATATAACTTTCAAAATTTGTCACATTTAATAAAGTTACTGAGTGCACATTATTAATATACAGGGTGTTACAAAGATTCGTGGAAGCATAAACTTAATCTTTTTAAATAGAATATACCTACTATATTTTCTTTTAAGACCTCATCAAGAGCTTTAAAAAATATAGATATTGTACAAAGTATTTAAGAAGGTATAGCTAATTATCAGTAAAAATGACACCTACTTTAATTCTTGTGATAAAATTTTGAAAATAAGTTCTATATCAAATTAAATGGATTCTTATTTAAACGTAAAAATTCGGAAAATTAGATTAAGTTCTTTGTCCAATTCCAATTAAAAGGTAATGTAAATAATTTGTTGAAAAAAGTTAAATGATGCTAGTTTGTGAGATAAATGGTGATTTGATTCATATGGTATTATTTGAGATGTGGTTGTCGGTTTCCTATATATGTCAAAGGAAAAATTGTTGTTGTTATTTAATGAAATGAGTAAATCTAAAAAAGGTAGTTTATTGTTGTTTAGATCATCAAGAGTGAATTTTATTGTATGATGAATGTTATTAAGAAAATCTAAAAAATATTGATTTGTGAATTGGAACCTAAAAATACACAGAATACGTCGTCCTACATAACGTTTCCATACTACAGGGTGTAACAAAAGGTAAGTCATAAATTAAACCACATATTCTCGGGGTTAAAAAATAACTCGATCTGAACCTAACTTACCTCAGTACAAAATGTGAATGCAAAAAAAAGTTGCAAGGTGTTAAAGTTCATAATTTTTTGGACCTGCAAATAACTTAAAAAAATTCATGTATACTTTATTTTTTGTTATTCGGAATTTTTGTGGTATGAAAAAGAGCCGTATCTCGATAACAACTGAATGATTCAGTGTCTGATTTTCTTGAAACGGTTGGCCGAATTGACATCTTTCAAGTATACTTTTTTGAGTTGATCACGTCAAAAGTAAAAATCTTTGAATAACAATCCAATATACTGAGAGGCAAAAATGTTATAAACGTTTTAATGTACGCGAAGTGCTGCTGGTGGCGCCCTCTACAATGTATATCAAAACTGTAATTAGATTTAGATTTTTCATGCTGAAAAAACTGTTCGAATACCAAATTTCGTTAAAATCGTGCTTTTATTAAAGGAAATATTAACAAAAACTTTCAAAAAGTATAACTTTGACACCCTGTAACTTGTTTTGCATGCACATTTGTACTGAGGTAAGTTAGGTTCAATCAAGTTATTTTTAACCCTCCAAAATATGTCGTTTAGGAAGTTATGACATACCTTTTGTTATTATATGTACTTTAAAAGGGTTTCTGGTAATATATGAAATGTGGCTAATTAGTCAATCAACTATTTAGATTTCATGTGGTTTGCACACAAAATGTTTAGTTTTAAGTTAGATTTATTCATTTATTTTTATGACTAAAGTATCATATAAACATAGGTCCTTAGCGGACTACAGGGTATTAAAACTTCAATTTTTTTCAAGTTTTTTGTTTGTGGCAGTTCTTGAGATATTGAGTTCAAATTCGGTATGTAAGTTAGGCTTTAGGAGTTACATCTTCTGACAAATCTGAAGATCTTGAGAATTATACCGGGTGATTCTTTTTCAGCGGCTACGTCAGTTTTTCTGCCCTGAACTTTTCTGTGGTATACCGCTTGTAGATTCTAAAATAAAAATGGATTCTTTGTTCTGTTTAGAACCTTCTTGATATTTTACAGTTTTTTTTATGTGCAATCAAATCATCTAAATAAATCCATAGCCCACTAAACCCCTTTTGAAAATTTAATTTTATTAGGTATTTTATAATTTTGTTTTATCGAAATCGATTGCAGATAAGAAAAAATTGCAAGAGACCAAAAAGTTTCTAAACAAGACAGAAAATCTATTTTTTATTTTAGAATCTACAAACGGTACACCTCATAAAAGTTCAGGGTAGATAAAGTGACGTAGCCGCTAAAAGTGAAATTTTAACACCCTGTAGTCCGCTAAGGAAGCGTTTGAGGACCTATATTTATATAATATTTTAGTCATAAAATAAACCAAAAAATCACCTCCCTTCTGTTTGTATATAATGTTGGGAACACCCTGTATATTTCTTAACAATGACTTCCATTTATTTATTTTAAATCAAAACTATAGTCGTTTATTAATTAATTTTATTAGGTATTTCATCATTAAATCGTATTGGCCAATAGACAAAGATTTTAATTTTTAATTGAACTACCAATACCACGTATGGATCTATCACTTCTTTTAATTATATCTTGAATTTTTTCCATAAAATTTCTTGTACATTTTGGGTTAAAATTATACAGGGGCTACTGACTTTTGGTTCTTACTCTGAAGATCACTCCTATATACAGAGGAGCGCAAACTTCTGACATTGGAGGATAACATTGTTGGGAAAAAAGGTATTACTTTCAAAATTGGTCGCATTAGTACAGTTTATGAATGTACATGTTAAAAATATTTTTGATTATACAGGTTGTTCCAAAAGGTCGTGGCAGCATAAACTTAGATTTTTAAATAAATACTATTTTCTTTAAATTTTGAAAAGATCATCTATTAACAAAATATTTCTTTTTTTTAGACGCTACTTTAACGTTCTGTTATCAAGTAACTGGAAAAATGTAAAGTAATTAACACCAAACACAGGTAATGACATAAAAATAACATGCTCATAAAAGTATAAATATGTATGTTAAATTATGTTACTTTTTTTAACAGACCGATTAAAATAGGTATAAATTTTATTAATAATTAACTATACTTTCTGAAATACTCTGTACAATATTCAATATTTTTTTGGGAAGTTTGAGCCCTTTGGCTCCCTTATGGTGCACTTTTGGTTATAGGTAAATTGGTGTCAAACGGTCTAGTTTGAGCCAGAGAACCTCTGGTAAAGTCATGTACACACCTTTCAGGAACACCCTGTGATTGATACTTAATAAAATTATATAAACAAAATTAACAACCTTCTTTTTAAAAAATAATTACATAGAATAACTAACAAAAAACCAAGAATACAAAAATTAATTGTAATATTTGATCAATTAATTTTTAATTTTAGCAGTGACGCTCTCAATACACTGCTCAAAAATTTTTGGAAAATAAATTAGACATCCTGACCTTGAAAATGTTTTGATAATATTAGAAGAATTGTTGTCAGAAGCTTGTATATTATTATGTCCAATAATCGAATCACTGATCGTGAATGCTGGTTTTAGGCGATTTAATGTTTTTAACTTTTCTAATAATCTTAATAAAAACCAACCATAAACATATAACATTTTCTCCCTCGTTTATAGTATTCTCGCTTTTACTAAGAAAAATAATAGTCTGGGGGTTTTTGTTCTCTTGTAGATCGACGTGAATTTAAAAATGGCCGATTATTATTATTTTCTTGAGGTGACTGAGCAGTAACTGGTAAAACTGTATCCGGCTGTACCTAGACAGATGATTTATTTTCGGTAACTTGAAATTGAATAATAGGATGGTTATTGTTATTTTCGTAAAATGAACTCGTCGGTTTGATTCATTCAAGTTTGACGCGGTTTAATCTTCAGGCTCAATCGGGTGAAAGTTTCTTATTTAATCAACAAGACGTCTGTAATTTTTGTTATTAGTTTGTATTTTGTAATGAATATTACCTAGTTTTGAAGAAATAACTCTAGAAAGCCATTTATCTCTCCGAAATTTTAAAAAAAAAAACTGGTTACAACATGAAATTTCCAAAAATTCGGTAAGAATTCTGAATGAAATTTTTTCGTTATCCGTTCTCGTATGTTTTCGGGACGCACAACATCCAATCGCGTACGTATGGTACGTCCAAGAAATAGTTGAGCAGGTGATTGTCCAGTCGTCGAATGTGGAGCTTTTTTATATTGTTTCAGAAATTTATTAATATCTCGATGTAACGAAGTTTTTGTAGTATGCATTTTATTAAGTAAATCTTTCACGGTGCCAACGTACCGTTTAACCTGGCTGTTGGTAGCTGGGTGATAGGGGGCGATTTGTTTATACTATTTAACACCATGTATCTTTAACAACCTATTGAACTCTTCAGAGATAAATTGTTTGCTATTATCGGGTACCACAGTGATCGGAACTCCGTAAGCAGCAGACAGTTCATCTACCATTAAAACTGTAGTGGTACTCGTCATTGTGTTAGTGGTCTTGACTTTCACCCATTTACTGTAGGCATCTACAACATAGTATCCGCAACATGACCAGCATAATCTATATGTATACGTTCTTATGGTCTACTGGAATACTCCCAGTGATGAGTTTAAGATTTGGCTGAATCATGACATGGTTAGCCATGCAGGAAAGGTTAAGTCTCTCTTCCTGGCCAGTATACAAATAATGACCAATACTTTCATATTTCTTCCAAGTGTGTTCAAGCATTGGAAATATCGCTTAATGTTTTGCATCTAACCTCCGTTACAACTGTTGCCATTTAGTTTATACTATTCATACGTGTCAATTTTACACGAGATGTCGCAAGACACACATTTTACTTATATCTTTCATGTTTGTAATGACAATGTGTGCAGCATGTAAGTCTTTGAGGATAGCAGGTCGCATTGATGTTGGAATTATAACTCTGTGTTCAAACAATAAACATCCAGAAGACAAGGAATAATGTTTTTTCTGAGGCTTTATAACCATTGCGTTCCAAATCTTGGCCGTTTTGTAGAATTTGTATTATTTTTTCAAGATCTAAATCTTTTCTAGTTTAAGTAGCAATTTGTTCAGGCCGTACCGAAAGCTAGTCTAATTGTCGAAGAATAAAAATGTTAATTTCATCTAAGTCAGCGATTTTGTTAAGTGATTCCGGTTTGTTTAACGGCACTCTAGAACAGTAATCTACGATTACATTAGCTTTGGTAATTTTAAATTCAACTGTATAGTTGCAATGAGCTAGATAATCTGAGTAGATGGCTATCTATTTATGCATAGTACTGGTAGAGATTTTTCTAGATAAAGGATTTGCGTTAACGGTTTATGATCTGTTATTAGTATGAAGTGTCTTGCGTAAAAATGATAAAATAATTGCTGAAAAGCCCAAACAATAACCAAAGCCTTTTTATCAATTTATGGATATTTTTGCTCAGCAGAAATCATTGTTCGGCTAGCATATACGATAGGACGTTCAATTCCATTATAAAGTCTATGTGATAATATTGCACCCAATTTTACTTGACTAGCGTCCATGGCCAAAATCATATGTAATGACGAATTATAAGGTATTAAAGCCTGTAGAAAAAGGAAGATAGATTTTAAATTATTACAAAACTTTGTCAGCATCTTCATTTTAAATTGGAAATTTTCTTTGAGCAACATATTTCTAAGAGGTAGTATGTTGCTTTTCCTAGGAACAATTCTAAATCTTTGGGCGTACTTGGTTTATTTAAATCTTTTATTGTTTTTATGTGGTTATCGGGCATTCACCAGTTTTCTGTCCTAAAAATTCAACAGCAGAGGCTGCAAATTAACATTTAGAACGGTTGAGATAAATTACATTAAATTACAATCTAGTCAATACAATATCAAGAGCCAGTAATCAGTCAAACAAATCTGAAAAAACAAGCAAATCATCGCTTTGCTTGTCGGCCAGCTACAGTGGAGGTTAAATATTTCAGTGTTCTAATCGTCTAACGAGAAGCATTTCGGAGAAATAAAAAAAATACGCTAAAACTCAAAACATTTTTATTTAGCACGAAACAAGTTGCTATTAGTTTCACAAAAAAAAACAGCATTTACTAAAGTAAAGCACAAACCATGTTATCCAAAAGTAGTCAACGGATTTGACAGTTACAGGGATGAGGGTTTTGGTAATGTGAGCAAAACGGGAATTAATTTAAGGTGAGGGTAACGGTATATAAGCAAAACGGCGGTCTGTTAAGGGATACGGTAGGTAGTGGGAGTGACCGAGTCGACATACGAAAATGCGTTATATCGACCCGGGCAACGGTTTGAGTGGTGTATTCAAGGAGCAAAAATGCGTCACCCCAAACACACGGATGAGAAAAAAAAAAGGAATAGCTAAGTTTACACACGCAAATACGTTATGCCAACTTGGGCAACGGTTTGAGTAGTGTACTGAAGGCGCGAAAATGGGTGACTCTAAATACAACACACGGAGGGGGGAAATAGAAAGTTAAGGGAAAATATAGTGATATCTCTACATTGTGGGGGTCGGGAAGGAATAGCCAAAGCGGTATCTTTGCCGGTTACATTAGAGAGCAAACTTACTCAGTATTAGCCGTAGGACCAGACGGAACAGGTATCCGGACCCAACTGCCTGTTTAACAAAAGAGCTCACGATTATATAAGGCATAACTTAAGTGGGGTCACTAGCTTACGGGAGGAGATTGCGTGCGCACGAAAGTTTAAGCAGGGGCGCTATCAAATTTTGTACAAGGCCGCCCGCTGTCTTTCGCTTTGGGTTTACAATTAATAATAAACAAAATTAATAAACAGTTAAAATATAACATAATCGGTTTTATCCAAACAATTAATTATTCGAATTAATTTAGTGACGGTGCGATACTTAGAAATAAAAACGCATTGTTACAATCTGGTCGAATCAATTCGTGTGTAGGAGTATTAACAGTCAGCGCTTTATTGAACTGTTCATCAACAACTAAATGTGTATATGCATCCGTGTTATTTTTTCATTTTGTTAAATATATGCTACCACTTTGGAATAGGATGCTCATCGACTATAATTTTTGGATTTAAAGTAGGTTTGTAATTACCGGTAATTCAAATTTTTTCGTTTTTCTTGGCAAGAACATGTGTAGTAGAGGCCCATTGCAAATGTTCAAATTGTATATAATGACCACCGTCCAATTTTCCATCAATTTCTTTAACATATGCAACTCGAGCACGTGCAAAGAGAGGTGTTGCTCCCGATTTTAAATGCATTTTTACCGGAGGACCTAATAATTTGCCAGCAATTGCACTAAAAATTTCAACGTATTTTTTTAAAAGTATTTTCAAACGGTCAACTTTATTCTTAGTGATTACAGTATTAAGGTTATTCACATCCAAAGGAATAAAAATTGTTGTAATGTCTACCCCATTACCGAACTGTACACACCATTCTCGAACAAACAATGAATCATATTCTCCCTCGATAACATAAAATCAAGACTTTGTGTAGTATTTCTAATTTTAGCATTCATGTGTATAGATAGCAAACTGTCTATCAGTAGGCTTTAGTTGAAAATGTTAAAATAAAAATTTTATTTTGCGCAACATATTATTACTGATAATGTTGCACGCTGCTCCAGTATCAAGTTTTATATGAAGTTTCACATAGAGACCATTTTTCTATCGACTGTTTTTATTGCATGAGTTTCAATAACTTTGTCTAGTTTGATTGTAGCATCTGTTTCTTGGATAGAATCATCAGAATTAGAAATAGAATTAATTTGACTTGAATTCTTTTTTGCTCCACACAGTATAGCAATGTGCTTTTTATTAAGGTAGAAATTACAATAACTATCTAAATGTAGACACTGCAAGCGATTATCAATCTAAGAGTTTTGTTTTGATGATGCGTAACTGGAAGTAATCTGCGGCGTATGAAGTTAACCGCGTGGTTTTAACTTACTATGCACACTATTCTTAATATGTCTGTAGTGCTGTGGAAATGATAATAGTGTATTTGTTGCTTCTTGCATTGCTAACTGTAACTTCGGCAGTTAATGAGTCGAGAGTGGTGCAATTTTATAAAAATATTTGAATGTTGTTGGTTTTTTTTTAACAATCTCGTCACATACATTCTGATTAGATAACCCATGAACCAACTGCTCAATCTACATTTGATCCAAAAATTCACAAAAACAACTCCTTGTTTCAATCGAAGAGCAAAATTTGCAAGCGATTCCTCCTTTTTCTGCGCAATAAAACGGAATTTAACGCTTTCTGTTTATTTATTCTTCATACTATCATAATGATCTTTGAGCATCTGTTCTATTTGTACATAAGTTCATTTTTTTGGTTTTTTTGGAGAAACCAAAAATTTTAAAGCGTTATTAAGTTCCGTGCCCATGTGCACTCGCACATATTCAGCATGGTCAACATCTGGAACTTTGTTTAATTTAAGAACTTAAAAAAAACCAGTAAAGTAATCAGCAACAGTTGTGCTAACTTGAAGACCTAGCATAAAAATAATGGTGGCTTTGGTATTACGGCCGCTACTTGTGTATCAGCATTGAAGTTTTAAGAGCAGTAGAAACTGCAATTTTGAGACCTTAAGCAGTTATAAAGGCTTGCATTTCTGACAAAACCGACATTTTTAACAGACTTGACAACTTTGAATTTTGAATAGTGTTATTAGCAATAGTAGTTTAGCAACCACTTCTGACACCAATTTTCATATTCCACGGTTTGAATGATATCAACACAAAGTATATTATTAAAACCATTTGGATAAAATAAGTTTTTATTAATATTAACACAAATCACTCAAATATATTATCGCTTAAAATGACATAAATATCAACAAACATTTATTAATGGTGTAACGTAATTAGCAGTTCGGTTACCAACAAATAACGTATATTGTAAAATTAACAACAAACCTGGAAACAACCAAACAATAAAGATATAACATTTAATAAAAAATTATTTGTTATTTCAACAAATAATTAGAACAGAGGCTATCATATGGAGGTGTTAGTGGAGGTTTCACGTATACATATTACTCTTCACTAACAAAAATAGATTTGTATTTTGAATTGCCCTTATTGCAATTAGGTTTAATTGAATATGTTTGCATAAATTATTTACAAAATTGGAGGTGATATATTCTTTATTTGATTTTACGAAAAAGAATTCTGCTGGCAATTTTAATGCAGTTCCGTAAACAAGCTCAGCTGCATTTGCACCAATTTTCATAGAAAAAGCGAAACGTATTCTAGGAAAAATATTTATCTGATAATTTTGAATTTGACATAACAGAAACTTTTAGAGACCTATCTTTCTAGTAGACCATTAGTTTGCAAATAATAAGCTAAAGATCAAAAACGTTCAATGCCAAAAAAATGTGTTAAGCCTCTAAGTAGCCATGGCTCAAATAGTTTTCCTTGGTCAGTGGTTATAATTTTTAGAATTTCAAATTTTGAAATTCATTCTCTACAAAAAACTCTTGCAACTGTTCCAGCTGAAATATCTACAATCGGTCACGCTTCTGACTATCTTGAAAAACGATCCATATAGATTAAACAATACTTAAATCTTTCTGAACAAAGCAAGAGACCAACTATGTCTGGATGTATACCAGGTGTAACAGGTTTATGGTAGATCTCACGTTTCTTCCTTTGTTTTAAAGATAATTGATTGAATTTTAGGACATCGGTTTTAAATGGAACACTCTGTACATTATTGCATTTTAAAATCTGCATAATTTTTTAATCAAATGATATCACATAAGTGATATTTCAAACGTAATAATTTTTTCTAATTTAATTTTTAGTTTTCTATTTAAGTGTGCCATAACTGTTCCTATATATTCTAATCGACCCATGCTATGCTAGAAAAATTGAAATCCCGTCAAAATGCTAAATTATGTGATTTATGAGCAAATTAAACTCATCAAAATTGTTTTTTATGGTAATACTCAATTTTACAATTGTTCAAAATGCTGTTCATTAACCTCAATGCACTTTGAACCCTCATCGCTGTTTTTCGTAAAACGTTCGCCAATTGTTGGGCAGTTATGTTATTAATTCGCATCTTACTCGTAGCTCCAGAAATTATTTGACGTTTGAAATGTTAAAATGTTAAAAATCAAAAGTTGATGTCACTTCCGGCAAAACCAAAAGTGAAAAAAAAATCTGTTATAGTCAAAAAGTGACATTTATAATGTATATGAGATGTCCTAAATTTCAATATTTGAAACTAAGGGAGAAACAAAGGGTGTACCATGATTCTATTACACCCGGTATGTTCAAATTTAGCTGTTGGCATCTGAAGTATTTCCATTGGGCCAACGGTGGGACGATAAATCTTAGATCTCTTGTAAAACAAACACTGACGCGCCTAATCCCTACAATCCTTTTTCCATTAAAAGTCATACAAATCTTTGTTCGCCAAGTTTAAAGAATTTTTAATTTCAGGATGAAATCGATTATTCAGAGTATCAAAGTAAAATACGAACAAATTTTATTATCAGAAATATCGCAGTAAATGTTTATCAAAATTTGAAATCTTATGTAACTTTAATTTAAGGCCGCCATTTGATAATAATAAAGATATGAATTATTGATTCATTAATTGCTTGCTAGCCCACTTATCCCAATCCAGCATTGATGGCATTTCTAATAAATTAATTCTAGATAAAACGTAAACAATTACGTTTTTAAACCCAGAACTATGTTGTATGGTGGTACTAAATTGATTATTGAAGACTAGATCTCTAAACTCTCTAGGTGGTACTTTTTGGGTTTTTGAAAGGTTTGATGTTAAATAAATTGCCAATAATTCTCTTCTTAGGTGGTATATTTTTTCTCTGTATCTTTAAGTGGTCTTGGTAAATACCTTTTGGTCTCCAACTTTTAAACTGTGCCATCAATTGCACGATCTAAAGCATTCACCACAAGAGAAATATGAACTTTAAAATTTGGATGTGCTAACATTGTTGCTTGAGCAAGTTCTTATTTAATTTTTTTAAAACATTCCAGATCTTCTTTTATTAGATTTAATAAGCTTTTATCAATTTTTTTATTTCCTTTAAGATAATTTAAAACATAATAAAGAATAATAATATTAAATTTGCATTTTATAACCAAATAATCATCAACCAATGTTTTTCTATTGTTAAGGATAAAACAGAGAAGAGTTTTAAATCAAATATGATCTATAGTGTAGCTCGTGAGAATTGTGATAAGACTTACATTGGACGTACCACCACGTGGCTAAAAGCACGGATAAACATTCACAAAAGTGACATAAAAACTAAAAAAACTAGACGTGCACACTTTGCTCATTCAATCAATGAAAATCATTTATTTGATTTTTAAAATGTTTCTATACTAAAAAGGCTAAAAACAAATTTATATTAATGGAAATGGTTGAGATTAATAAAAATTTAGAAAACACTATGTTAACTTTAGAACTGATATAGAGAATCTACATAAAGATAAGGTTAATATAAGAAAGATCATTACATCCTTAGCTACCAATGTTACTTTGAAATTTTATATTTTTATATTTTACACTGGTATTCAATAATTAAATTGATAAACATTTGTAATTACAAATTAACCTGTTAAACAAAATGCTTAATTTTTTAATAATTGTAACGTAAATTTAGAAAATTGGTCATATATTACTTGACAAAATATTAACTTCGCACGCCATCAAATGCGAATTGTTTATCAGCTTCCCACACCCTTGATAGTTCATACAACGTTTTGCAGTTTTTTTAAAACGGACATGATATCAGCACTACTTGTTTTGATCTAGAAGAAATACTTTCTCTAGACCGAGAGCTAAAATTATTTATTTTTTTAAATTCTAATATCTCAATTCTATTAAGGCTTCAAAAACAACCGATTTTTGTATTTTTGGAAACTTTAAATGCATCTGCAGATACTTCATTTATTTTGTCCGCCATAACAGATCTTTTTCCAAGGAATCTCCGTTATCAGTAATTATTGCTTTTAAATGAGATAGTAGTCTTTGAATCCATAAAGAACAAATTATTTCATCATTGTTTTCTACTTCAGTGTTTCTTCCTTGGTTTCTTCATTTCTCTAAGTAAGTCAACTTTTATCAACTGACTCTGTTAAAACTTCATCTAACCTTTTCTTTAAAATTTGATATTTTTCTTGTTTTAGAGGTTCTAATACAAGTCACTAACGTTTTGTAGAATTTCATTTTCAATTGAAGCCATGACACAATAGAATATTGTGTTGTCATCTTAGTTTATGAAGTAAAAAACCGTGATTCTGATTGACAAAACCACAACTTTGGATTTACTTTCCAAAGAGTTCGAAGTCTAAGCACAATTCTTGTAATTTCTCTACATTTTTTAAGTTCATCATCGTTTTTAAAAAAGAATTACATACAATAATTAACAAAAAATCAAGGATACAAATTTGATGTATAATTTGATCAATTAGGTGCCTCTACAAAGGCGTCACACACGACGTTTATTATTTAATCGGATTCTAGATTAATTTTGTAATATACTTCATTTTTACATTATTTGGTTTGATTCATAAATGTTTACATATCACACTTTTTTAGTCATGTCATGTCGTTTACAATCAAGTTGCAAATTATAATAGTTTACACCACTATGGAATAAGACAAAAAATATACATCTTTTTGAGAATAACACCTAGTGCAATATTTTGCTCCCAGAATACAAAAATCGTATATAAATCATATATTTCTTTTATTTTGATAAAGAAAACCTGCATTAACTGCACTTATATTACAATCCATAGATTGTATTAAACTTGACAGTAGATATTCAAAACCCAAAGGAAATCCTTTAACGACCTATTTCTAACTCAACTGTTAAGTTGTTTGTTCTGTCAGAAATCAAACTTTTGTTAATGGTAGATTTAATCATTTAAATATTATTAGTGTTAAAATCGTTCTCTCGTAAATGGATTGCCTATAGTTTCTATTACATTTAACATATTTAATGCTAAAATATAATAATATTGTAAAAGGTATAATAAAACTTAATTAGTTTAACGTAACTTATGTGTATGCACTAAGAATAGCGGTTTATTGGTAGTGTATTTTATCGAATTATTAATATTAAGTTATATGTAGCTATGTTGTTGTAATGTATTGTTGACACATACTCTTATACTGCCAGACAATCTGATGATGACGCTCGTCTTTTATAACGTCGAAAATAGTAATTTTAATAATATCTAATAATAAAGAATTGTTGAAAACAATTTTAAAGATTTTACATTTTGTTTAGTTACAACAACCAATTAAAAAAATTAATAAAAATAATTTATTCATATATATGCATACAGTGTTAAAATCTCGTACTGTTAAATAAAACATTTCATTGCATAAACAAACTCTTTATAATGACGCTATATAAACTGTATTTTTAAGTACACTTCCGTTTTTGAGATTTTCTAAGTGATGTAAATAAAACCCATATCATTGATTATATTTATGCCCATATGTAGTTGTGTTACGCATGAAGCTATCGCCTAGGTGTACAATAGAGCTAAATCTACACCCATTTTTGTAATTAGAAACCGTTAAATTATTTTATGATTATGTTAACCTGAAATTAATTAATGAATTAATTAAATAATAAACATGTTAATGATATTATGTTGAACGACACATTAACGAACAACGTGTTGTTATTTTTAAGTGCGCAAATTAAAAATAAATAATAATGTTTACTGTTATTGTACGCGCCGCTATTGCGCAATCTACAAACCTCACTGTCCGCAAACTAAGACGCGTTGTCTCTCTCGTGACCCAATTTCTAAACAATTTTATGATTTAATCTAGACACAGTGCTGGAGTTTGATTAAAATGCTTAAATTGTTCCAAAAATTAAGTGCTGTTTAAGTCATTCAGGTTCACTGTCTCAAAGGCACTACAACAACTATTTCTTCAAAGTAACTCATTAATCTGCTATCTTCGACAGAACAAGACTTTGGAAAATTAAAATCAGAATCTACGATATGTTTAAATTTAAGTACTTTATTTTTACTATCTCAGAAACACTCAAAAATCTTTTTTTAATAAATCATTGATCTGCTACCTTTAAATGATAGAAATCATGTTGGAAAATTAAAATTGAATTTTAACACTTAAATAGCACTTAAGTCTAAACATATCCTAGATGCCAATTTGCCAATATTTTTTTCATATTTTTCTGCCAAAGAAAGCAGTTGTTTCGAAAAAAAATTTTGGTGTGCTTTTGAAATACTAAACATGTAGCATTTAAATAGCAATTAAATATAACTATAATACGTTCAGCGAACACACGGAGTTAAGCCACTCTTTCATATGTAGTAATTTGAACCAATAAATGCAGAGACCACTTTACACTATGTAAATTTATATAAGTGTGAAAATTTAATAATAGTTTATTTTTATTAAATTACTTCTAGTACCAATCTACATTAGAATTAAACAAATTATTAAGCGATTGTTAATACATAGGTACATTATAACAGTTAATTTAGCATTATTACTTAAAAAACATAATTTTGTATCTTGTTATTTAACTTTTATGATGAATCAGATTCAGATGAAGAAGAGTCATCTACCAAATAAATTATTAACGGTTCTACAATAATATCCATTGCAATGTCGATATGCCACAGCTTTTCCTCTTCAGTATGTGATTGGCGTTTTTCCCTAAACATTACCTTGTCAAAATAATTAGTGAAGATCTTTCATTTTAAAAGTTGTTTTGTTCCTTGCAACTTCTCCTTACTTACTTGACCCCATATCAATTGGATAAGATTAAATTTGCAGTGGTAAGGAGGCAATCGCAAAACTTGTTTCTTTAGCCATTTCATCAACCACATATTTTAGTATGAGTGCAGCCCCTCTAACAAGATGCAAAAGTTTAGTTTTTACCTCATCTAGAAGATACACAATCGATTGACTTTATACCCAGGCTTGTATATTTGCCTTTTTTGTGCAAGAATTAGAAATCTTCTTGAATTTTGTACTGTGATAAGAAGCATGGTCTATCACAATCACAGAATTTGCCACTAAGCCGCCTAGAATTTGTGAAAACCAGTTTCCGAAAACTTTCCCGGTCATCTCTTAATGATAATGTACAGTTTTCTTTGATTTTAACAAATTCATCCTCAGATCCTATGTGCAGTAATATAAGACGATTTCCCTTGCCCGAAGGGTCTTTTCATCCCATTGTTGATCCGATGAAAGCCTGCCTTGGGCCGACGATTGTTGTGTCTTTCCATACTTCACTTACGGTATGGCCAGCGTTCACTCAAGTTTCATCTAAAAAGTACAATTTCTTCCAACCTTGTCTGTGTTTTGAATTTCTCTGAAAAAACATCATTTTGTTTGCTAACATTTTTTTAACAGTTGGTGGTTTGTTTCTCTCAAAAAAGAAGCAACATCAATGCTATCTAAAATTGCTCGTGGTCAACGGTACGCTTTTGGTGTTCGTGTTTTCCTAGTATTCGTGGAGAATTTTAAATACACTCGAAACACTAATACCTAAATCGTAATTGTTAGGTAAAATTTAATAACAACTATAAAATTACCTGCTGCTTTTGCAGCAAACTCAACAACTTGTGTCTTAAAGTTATCGGGGTGCTCTTCACTGCTAGCCTTAAAAATATTTACAATGCGTTCTTTGTCGTCAACCAAAAAATGGCGCAGCTTGATCCATAACTAAATCAAATTAATTGTAACCTAGAAATAAAAATTGTGTTTATTTAATCAATAATTAATGATTTCTCTATTTACCTATAATCATAAACGTACAGCAAAGTATTGAAAAATACTGTGTATGGAATAGAAACAAAAGCAAACTACTGATATGAACCAAAACCAATATGAAAACCAAAACGTCAAAAGGAATGTAGTGTTGGTTATAATACTGACTTTAAAATTTAAACCAATAAAATAATTTTATTTAAATATATCGCGGATTTGTAGGGAGTGGCTTAATTATCGCTGAACGTATTATTTCTAGTTTTTCAATATTTCCTCTGCCACAGATGGCAGATCAATGAGTTATTTAGAAAAAAAAGCTTTTGGTGTAATTCTAAATTGTGAACACAAAACGTTTAATTAAGTTAAATCTACACATACGATATTATAGATTCGGATTTTAATTTGCCAAAGTTTTTTTAACAGTCTTGCTCTACCAAATATTGCAAATCAATGAGTTATTTAGTAAGTTTTAGTGCTTCTCAAGGTGATTTCTAACATTTGGTCAACCAAAGTTAGCAGGTTCATAGTTATTAAAAAAATAGTTTTTGTTATGCTTCTGGATAGTGAACATAAAGCACTAAATTGTCCAAACAATTTAGGCATTTTAATTAAACTCTAATAATGTATTTGATTCTTGCTTTGCTAAGTTTTTTTTAAGGTAGCAGATAATTGAATATCTCCAAAACTACAGCACCAATTAAATCGTAATTGTAGTACTTAACTGGCAATTAATTTTCAATGTACAAAAGTGTTGATCTGCTTCAATCGTCTGCTAACTTTAAAAACATCTCGCCAGGATTTCTTGAAGTAAAAGGATTAAATCAAAAACCATTAACCTGATTTCAATTAAACAACGTTTCGCGCGAACTTATGTAAGCTTTATCAAAGCTTCTTGAAATTAAAGAGTGATAGTAATATCTTACATTAAATAGTTTCATACAATGAGGAACTGTTAAAATTGTAAGAACTATGTTTACAGTAGACGATTTAAGCTTTTCTGAAATCTAAAAAATGAAACACACGAGAAACCAACAGCAAATTGTTTTGCATATTTACTAATAATCTGTTGGAAAAAAAAGTATGTATTTGTTTATCAATTTGGTATAAAACTCAAACACCAAATGTTTCGTAATAACATTCTTATAAAAAATCACAACACAATACAGAATTGTATATCTCATCAGTGCTATAGTAATTAAAACAATAAATCTTAAAAGTAGTTGTGTAATGCAGGAAATAAATTCATTTGTAATTCCGGGAAAAAACAAATTTATATAATTAGGATAACTGTAAGCTATAATTAAAAGTATTAGGTTTACAATAAAGAATTTAAATTTTTTAGAATCTAAACAATTAAACAAACAGGAAGCCAACGGCAAATTTTTTATTTTGTAATAAATTTTTTACCAACTGGAACAAAAACAAAAAGGAGATACTAGTTACTATTTTGTAAATCTTTGCATAAAAGTTTACATAACACCAAAGCACAGTAGAATCAACTTTGGTTATATAAACATTGCCGCAAGGAACATGCAGTTAAAAGTTGATGTTCACAATAAACATAATCGATTCTTATAAAAAGCAGATATGTCATTGATTATTAAATACTTATAGATATTGATGTTACGTTTTTCTAAAATTATAGATTTAATGTCATTTCTGTGACGCATAACTTATTCACTTATTCAAAAATTAAAGAGCTGTGGAAAATTTGTTTGATTTCCATTCGTTAATTAAAATTAAATATTATTTACTTAAGTAATCCCTGCTGGAGGTATTTAATAACCTCCTGCTGTTAAACAGCAGCAATAGTCGTAAGCCCGATTTACAGGGTTATTCACTATAAATTAGCCACCTTTTATTATTTTGAATATAACAGGTAAATATAGGGAGTTATTCTGCTTTACTATAAAACAATTTTGATGATTTAATTAATAAAATGTCAATTATCAAGCACAACATTTGTCATTTACATGGCTTACTTTGACGATGCTAACAATTTCGTATTAAGTAACTGTGATATTCTACGACTCAATAACTGCTCAAGATACATACAACATATATGATATATTTTTGAAATTAAAAAAATAAGATTTCTTTAAAAATGTAGTAATATACAGGGAGTTACATTAAAAAAATACATCATATTTTTGTTGCGCTCTGTAAACGGCGAGTAACTGAACTATTGATAGCATTTTATGGAAATTTATTTAGAACTATACAACTTTTATGTATAATTTTTTATTTACGAACAATAATAACTATTGTGAATAACCCTGTACAATATAAAAATTTTATTTAAAAAAAAAAACGGTTTTGTCCCATTTTTTATTTTTGAGTGTAGAATCTTAACGACAATTCAAACCGTTCCTAAGAAATACTACTACCACCAGTACTACGAGTACAAATTCTATGCAGCCTATATCAGAAAATTTAAGTAGATTCGCCCTTTAAGGAGTTCAATTCAAATTCATTAGAAACCATCGAAGAATATTGTCTTCATTAATTCTAAACCAATTAAAATAAGACTTCATACATGTGGCGTTTGTTCAATAATACATTCCAAGTACTTAAAAATTATAGCTCCAAATTGTAAATTACAACCAACATCCAAGGCATTCAGAAGTTACCCAATCGATACTTTTAATTGCATAGGATACATTAAGGTCAACGTTACATTTCATAAACGCACAAAAAAATTAAATTTATATGTAATCTATTTCCCACGTCAAAACATTTTTGGTCGCGAAGGGATTATCCATTCAGCGGATCTTCTAAAAATACTTCTGATTTAGAAATTCTTTTAGAGAAATATAAAAATGTATTCGATAATTCTGCTAGGAAAGTTAGAGGTCCGCCTGTGGATATTTATTTAAAACTAAATTGCAAAGAATTGATGATAAAATTAATAAAGGATTTTACAAAAGCGTTAGCCATATTGAGTGGGCTTCTCCCGAACACTTTGTAATTAAGTCAGGCAAAATTAAAATTACTGGAGATTATAAAGTCACACTAAATCCACAATTAATTCTTGACGAACGCCCAATTCCAAGAGTTAACAAGATATTTTATAAAATACGAGGGTCTAAATATGTTTGCAGACTTAACGTAACAGACGTATTCATAAACCTACCTTGTTCCAAGTTAATCCTCCAACGCAATGAATTTGAATACTCTAACCTACGGAGTAATTCAGCCAAAACGTGTCCAGTACGGTATTACCAATATTCCAGCCATCTGGCAAAGACGCCTAGAAGGAATATTTGGTAATCAACCAGGTTTGAAGCTAAGGAAAGAAATGCCGGTTATTAATGTCTAGTGTAGAATTTCTCAAAAAATAGATGGTTTGAAATTACATAAGTTAGACAAACATACAACTCTTCATTTTAATGCACCAAAGCTCAAGAGTTCAGATGAAATGAGCACATTCTATTAATTACTATTACTATTCATTCATTGAGAATTTAAGCTCCATCACTGCACTACTTCCAAAAATAATTAGTTCAACTAAATAAATATTTATAAACAAAACAAACTACAGAAGCTTATGATTAAAAAAAAATTTAATTCACTTCTGATAAAATTCTTGTTGCTTATGATCCTTCATTGCATTAGTTCTTGCTGTAGATGTGAATCCTGTTGGGTTTTTTCACACATCCTTCTGGTGGTCATAAAAAACCAATCAAATATGCAAGTTAAGCATTAAGGCCCAGTTGCACCAAACTCGGTTAGATTTAATCGTAGGTTAAAAACAATAGTATCCAATGATTAAACATAGTAACGATTGTTTTTAACCTACGGTTAAATTTAACCGAGGTTGCGAATTTTGCGAATTTTATTGCTAGCTTTCTATTGTAAAAAATTATGCTTTATATAGGAGCGTTCTACTGTTAAATATCATATATACCATTCTACTAATAATTCGTAATTGATTTATAATGCAATTATTGTTACTAGACATAATACTGTAATTAAAAAAGTAAGGTGAAATTGTTTATAAACTGTAAATTTTTATTTATTCCTTCAAATCAATTTCATCCTCTTCAAAGTAATCCCCGTCCGATAAAACGCATTTTTTCCAACGCTTTTTCCAGTCCTAGAAACAGTCGGAAAAGTCATTTTCCGGTATAGCCTTCTAGACCTTCTTTGATTCGGTTTTCATCTCCTCAATTGTGTCAAAACTACGTCTCCGCATTGGCCTTTTGAGTTTGGTGAATAGCCCAAAGTCGGACGAGGCCAAATCAGGCGAATACGGTGGTTGCGGAACGATATTAGTTGAATTTTTGGCAAAAAAGTTGCGAAGAACCAATGCAGTATGACATGGTGCATTATTGTGATGAAGAAACCAAGAGTTGTTTGCCCATATTTCCGGCCGTTTCAGACGAATAGCTTCACGCAACTGACGCATAACACTCAAATAATATTTTTGAACTCGTTGTATCACTTATAAACGTTTTTTGTCGTTTTCACCAAAGGCCGTAACATTTTTAACGTATCCGCACAAGAATATTCCTTCCGCAAACAAAATTTGATGCAAGTTCTTTGCTCAACAAAATCACCCATTGTAGAAATCGAAAAATTTTCTAACAGTTAACTGCATTTTTCTTAGTTTTTACTTTTGATTGTTTACAAATACTTACACGTGTAAACCTTTTGACAAACATATGTTTGGCAATTGTTATAGACAATCCTACCAACCTAGGAAAAAAAAATTTACCTGCCTTCTTAATGCTCGGGAGTTTTAAATGACCATTTTATCTTATTTTTTGATCACAGTAGTACTCATTCCTTCAACATCTTTATTTTCTACTAAAGCAGATCTCAATGCGTTTTGTTGACGTTTGCTTGAACTGGAAGCCAAAAGTTCGTGACGAGGTACCTCACCTAATATCTTTGTCGCAATGTCAATTTTAGTCTTTTCACTGTCTTCAATGTAATCTTCTGCCACCGTGCTCAAACGCCAACCTCCGTGTCTTCTTACTTGTTCCATGCTAGCTCCTGTATTCGATAAAAGGGTAGCCGAGCTACGCCTGAAGCAGTGCCTTGTATATGAAAAAAAAAATTTTCCAACTCTAGATATTTGGCAACGACAGCTGGTACATCACCAATTTTATGAATCCCCACTGGTTGAACAGTGCATTTTTTTTAGTGTAATTGATGAGAAACCTTTTGTGTCTGTTTTGTTTGGTCGAAGGGTAATGTATTAAATTAACACCTTCGAGTTTCCAAGGAACAATTATAAAAGATTGATCTATTTTGGTTTTGGTTTCTTGAAGCTTTACAAGAAAGTGCGTTTTATGATCTGTGACACACGTTGTCAATAAAGTCACCAATCATAGCGCCTACAGCTCTCAGCTATTCCAAATATCAGAACAACCTAAAGCAAATAAGCCAAAATATTACTGAAGAATCTTACCTTGTCAAATAAATAGTTTTTGTAGTCGGCTTTAATGAAAATTTGTCCACGTGGTTCTGAGCTAATATCAAGGACTTTTTTGGCTTAAATATCCTTCACTTTTCCGTTTCAAGAAAAAAGTGACACTTGGGAATTTACTGATGTCGATTCCTTCCCAGAGTCTTATTGTTGAGCGTAACATGGAATATTTGCTCCATAATGATGAATTTTTATACCCCGAAAGATCGCTATTGAAATACGCTAAGGTGCTGTCTTCACAAGTTGTTGGAATGTCCTTGTTGAAACACCATTTTCTATACGCATTGTAAGTTTTTTCATATAAATGCTTGGATTTTGATGGTAATAGCAAATATCTTGCAGTAGCTGCGATTTGGGGTGTTTCTTCCCGAGTTTCTTCCTTATTTGAACAAGAACTGCACACCCGCATCTTGCTTTGTCAAAATTTTCAGACCAAACAAAAAAACGACGCCGTAGTCAGACAACAGAAACAAAACAGACTTTTAATTTTTGGTAAATTCTTGATTAATTTCTTTTCCTTAATAAACCTATTTCAACAGTTCAACATAAAGCATTGTATGCAATTCGTTCATAATTAGGCTTTATTGCCTCGCCTTACGTTTATTAACAGAGTGAGTGCAGTTAATAAAGACCAAATTTGTGGACTCATTACATAAATAGCTATAATTTAATTATTGTTTGTATTAAAAAAAACTAAATGGCTTTAGTTAACATCTTAGCTTATCTATTTTATTTCATGTATAGTATTCAGCAAAATTGCATAGTTTCCTTTAAATAAACATTACCATAGTAATGCAAGCATTAGAAAGCAAATCTTGAGTTTCATTGTCATAATTGCGCAATTATCTTAACTGTACCTAGTCTAAAACTTAGCAGTTCTAGTTAAATATTAGAAAAATAAGTTTGTAACTTAAAACATAGCAGAAAGATCCAATATCATTACAGGAAAAGCCAATTAACTTATAATTCACGTTGTATTTAATTTCCCTGTTTTAATTTAGACGTTTTCCAGCCATTTTTCATGTATTTTGTATTAATATGTGATTTATCGTGGTTTAACAAATAATACTGAGGATAGCGCGGTGATATTAAATATCTAAGCTAAAATTGCGATGGCCTACGGTGTTATGGCTTATAATGTCATTTTTATGGGACATGGATTAATGAAAATAATTATGTCACCAATGGCCAACTAACAATTTTAATTAAATATTTTTTAATTTAAATCTAAGCTAGACGTAAAATAATAATTGCTGATAATAAATTTGTTAAGCTCGTTTAAATTACAAGAAGATTAATGAAAATTTCATAAATCGGAATTAACAATATTTCTTATTCTCGCTTAAAAATAATCTTTGTCTACTACATTTTAATATGTACAGAAACAAAATAATATGAAAATTAGTTATATATTCAATTCAATATCATAAACAACTGATTTAAACTAATGAAATTTGAAAGTAATATTACAAACCTAAAAAAAAAGATAATTTTTTTTCCTGTTAATCATTTTTGCAAAACTAAGTAAAAAATTAAATTGTTTTTGCAAAATATAAATAAAGGTTCTTTCACAATCATGTTAGTGGTAACTGTGGTAATGATGATGGTAATGTTAGGAGTGTTGACAATCGTGCTACCTTAATGTTAAGAAATAGAATTTTGCGGTTTATGCCACTCTAAGCAATTAGTAAATGTATGTGCCTTTTGATTTACATTCAATTAGTGTTTAATATTATTCTATTTATTATGAAAAGTGATTATACTATTTCAAAATTTAAACTTGATAATGTTAATAAAAATAACATAATGGAGTAAAATCTTGATTTTGACGCGAAATATTATGCAGTTTTATTTACTAAAAAAACTAATGAAAAGAAATTAAACATTTTCACACTAAGAAGTTTGTTAAACTTTAATTACAAATTGTAAAACGTCTTAGAGTCAAAAGATACGTTTAAAAGGAGGTATTCATAAAATACATTGAAAGCACCGTTTGAATGCGTTTAAAATAAATAGATACCTAAGAAACAGATATTTAAAAATAAATAGAATTAATTATTAGACAAATTATAGAATTTACAGTTATTAGTAAAAAAAACACATAACCCATGTTGTAATGATGATGTAATGGCCTAGTTACAACTAGTAAAATTAGTAAATTTTAAAAAAAAAAAAAAAAAAAAAAAAAAAAAAAAAAAAAAAAAAAAAAAAAAAAAAAAAAAAAAAAAAAAAAATTTAAAGTAATAATTGAATACGCATTCAAAACTTTCAACAATCTTTTGTATAAATTAATCTTAATCTTGATCTCAAAAAGTAAGGTAGTTCAATTTTTTATTTGGTTTTAAACTGGATCTATGAAAATATAAATTTTCCACACAATAAAGAATCGATCCACCCATTCCATTTTCATTTTATCATTTTTTTACCGGGTGTCCCAGAACTAATGGGACATATTTTAATATAAGATTCCTTAGACGAAAACAATGATATTTTTTATATTAACCATTGTATCAAAGTGAAAAATTAATTTTAGTTTTTCTTATTTAGTTGAAAAGTACTTGAGATATTTTGACAAAATTTTACATAGTGTTTAACGAACACAAATATTTTGTTTATTTAGAAAAACTTACAAATGCTAAGTATTTTTTTTTTATCCTAGTAAACTACTCCAAAAAATAAATATTGTTAAATGATGCCTGGATAAATTTGAGAAAAACTGACAAAATTGTTAAATGGATTTCAAATGCTCTAAACCTTTTAGTCCCAAATATCTCGAAAATGGCTACATTTACAGACTTCAAACAAGTATGACTTTTTATGCACAGATAATTGTAGAATCTTAATTTTAAGAAAAACTAAAATTAAACACAAAAAATATGTGTGTTTAAACAAAATTTTGGAATCATTTGTGGCGCCATCTTACGAGTACAGTATAAATTATAGTCAAATTTCAATTTGCAACACCAAAAACCCCACTATGCAAAATTTTGTTAAAATATCTCAAGTACTTTTCAATTAAATAAGAAAAAACTAAAATTAATTTTTCACTTTGACACCCTGTATCTTAGTAAATATCTAGTTTTCGAGTATAGTTAATATAAAAAATTCTCATTGTTTTTGTCTAAGAAATCTTATATTAAAATATGTCCCATTAGTTCTGGGACACCCTGTATAATAGTGTGTTTTTTCTCTTTATAGTTTTTATAACATAATCCGTTTTATTCATACAATTTTTCAGTATGCAAAAACTAGTAGAGTGTACAATAAATACACAAAACTCAAAAATTATGACCGATTTCGAATTAAGTATCTTAAAGGTATAATTAAACTTTAAACATTTCATATACTATTTTTACTATTAAATATTATTTAATAAAGTAAGAACAGATATATTAAAATTTATTAATCCTGGATAAACTACTGTTATTTTATTCAATTACATAGTATAAATTAAAGAAGTCAAATCAGACATGGGTGGGTCATCTTCAAAGTTGTCATGTTCCATGTTTGCAACTGCACATCGGCTCGATACTAATAAACGTCAAAGAACTTTGTCACGGGATTATTTCGCAAGTAATTGATTTATTTAGTAATTTTTTTTACAGTATAGGCAGCCGTGTTTACACTAATACTTTTGAATATGCATTTTTATATTGAACAGTCTTCTGGGGGTTTTAGTTGTTTGGAGTTGCCGGTTCCGATAATCTGTAATCATTTTTTTCGCAAAAGTTACACTTCATTTCCGTATTGTTGTTCGTTGTGAAAAGGTGTACAGAGTGGGCCATTTTTCGACACTTTTTAAAGGGTAACTTCTTCATCTAATTGAGATAGACAAAACTGATGTCGGTGTCTGAAGCTTATTTTTAAAGAAAAACACAATGGCGAAAACCGCATGGCGATATCCATTGTAGTGTCGGAGATACAGAGCGATTTTCAAATATCTGCATTTTAGAAAAATGTTTGTAAATTGTGTCCTGTTGGAATATTTCAATTTCTGCAAAAACATTGCTGCGGCACTTTTTACGTAGACTCAATGCCGTTTTCAAAATGAGTATACGGGGTCACGTCAAAAAGTAATAGTACCAGACTTACTTTTTTAAATAGAACGCTCTGTATATTCTTATCTATTTTATTTTTCTCATAAATACCCATTTTAAAAATATAACACACTTTATTTTTTATTCTGAATATGTCATCCTTGAACGGCGTAGACATAGCTTTGTCATTCAGTTCAATGAGCAACGCAATGGAGATAACCACATATCGTTATCTATTATAGTATCAAAGATACAGGGTGATTCTGCAAAATTTGGGTTTTTGAAAAATGTCTGTGGTTTTTTGAAATGGGTATTTATGAGATAAATAAAACAAATAAAAATATACAAGGCGTTCTATTTAAAAAAAGTAAGTTTGGTACGATTACTTTTTGACGTAACTCCGTATACTAATTTTGAAAACGGCATTAGAGTCTACATAAAAAACAGCTAAAGCAATGTTTTTTGCAGAAAGTGAAAATTTCCAACAGGAAACAATTACAGACATTCTTCTAAAATGCAGATATTTGAAGATTACCCTGTATTTTCGACACTACAATGGATATTGTCTTGCAGTTTTTGCCATTGTGTTTTTCATTAAAAATAAGCCTTAGACACCAAAATCAGTTTTTGCCTATCTCAATTGGATGAAGGAGTTTTCTTTAAAAGTGTCGAAAATGGCTCACTCTGTACATGGAAAATGCTGTCTAAAAATTGAACAATTAGACATGTGCTTTGCAATATCGATTGAAATAAAATCATCTCTTTCTAATTAGGGAATAAGTCTTCGATTACGATTCCGGTGTAAGTACCCTTTTTTACTTTCCTTTCTTTTAATCAAATATTTGCTCTTACGGGTTCTATTAATTGCAGTCACCTTTTTTTTTGTTTTTAGTCTTTCGTGTGACGTACTCCGTGTTAATTAGTCAATGGATATTTAATTATAGTTATGCTGGCAAGGATAATAATCCGAAAATTATAAAATATCAAAGTGAATCTGATATCACACCACCGTTGAAATTTCAACATACCTTAAAGTCATCGTCGGTTCAAGGTCATCACTTAAGATAAGCCGTTTATCTAGTCTTGGGTGAGCAGCCTAGCAACCGTTATCAACGGAGTCTATTTTGGCTTTTCCTTTTCTTCGTTGGATACTCAACTATTAGATTTGGATACCAAAGTTCTGCCGATTAACTGTCAAACACTGAAGACTTCCTAGTTTCACGAGCTAAGTTATTTTTTTATGGATGTCATTTATAACTTTCGTCGCGTCTAATGTATACGTACCGTGGTCGTAAGTTTAACAACGTACCTTTTTGGACGCTTATAAATAATTTTGTAAACTTGTAAGATCTTTCAAGTGATTAATTTTGTGAGCTTTTATTGTATTTACATAATCGGCCAAGGTCCGGTACCCTCCGTAATTGTTGTTGGGTACATTTCGAACAATATTTTTGTCGCGTGAATCACTTGCAGGGATTCATCGGTGTTATCGACTGTCAAATACGCTAACCTATTTGAGGCGTTTGTGCCTCGAATTTGCATTCGTGTTTTAACTCGCTTTTGTGAACTATTATTATTTGATAAATATATGTGCTATTCATTCTAATTGATATTATCTATTGTTGTGTCTATGTGTTTCTCTGTGTGTTAATTGAATTCTAATCGCTATAACAATATACATATTTCTATTCACGTACGGTTTGTTTCTGTGTCTTCGAGTTCCTAGTGGCTCTAGATATTTCTTATACGTAAACCTAGGTGGCGCGTTATAAATTTTTGAGCAGTGTAGGGCCTTCATTTCGAACGATTTTCAATCAACCCACAACTACTTCAGACTCAGAAGAGCTGCCGGCGAGTCATCTAGCACTGTTATATATTTATTTTAGTTTGTTTACAAATAAACC